>MU158963.1:356202-449749 GCA_015888305.1 Antheraea pernyi
CAGCAGGAACTGGTTCTTCTTTGGTACCTGTCGAATTATACAAAGATTGTCTAATAGACGAAACTCGACTATGCTTAATTAATTTTTAGAAACTTTCCAAAATTAATTGACCTAAATATCCAAAGTCCTGAAAAAATTGCAAAATTAATAAATAATTTTCCGAAAGGAAACTTACCAAAATTTTTTCTTGATAACAAAAATATAAAATACGAAGGAAATTGCTGAATACAATTCTCACTCCATTTAGTGGTCAGTTTTTTAAGTTATACTTCTTTTGGTGCGTTAGGGAAAAATTATGGGAATAAATTTTTACAATGCCCGCACACACCGTCACGAAAAACCGACACCCTGAAGTTAGCTATAGTCAACTTTTTCTATTATTAGTGTCGTTTTTTCTACAAACGTAGAATAAGGCGAACGATAAAATTTTTGAAACGATTTTTATATTGTTACGCCAAAGAAGTATAACTTCTAACGCGTGTACATAACTTTTTACTACAAAATCAATACACTAAGAGCATTGTTGGACACACAACTACTTTATCCTAATGGTCATACAATAAGATCGTTTGTGTTATTCAATTTAAAAAAATACTGATGCAAGATACATTGTATTTCTTTAATTGTTCATAATTATACAATAGATAGGAAAATATACGGTAAAAGTGAAACCTTCAAAAAAAATCATAAAATCTATAATTATATTATGTACATGGAAGATTTGGTTGTTTAATTGAACGCCCTAATCTCAGAAACTACTGGTCCGATTTGAAAAGTTTTTTCAGTTTAGTTTAGTATTTCAGTATTAAATAACTCATATACCGAGGAAGGCTATATATTATCACGCTAAAACAAATAGAAGCGGAGCACCAATGAAGAACGTTGAAATTGTGTTTTTTTCATCTTTGGAGAGTTTCCACTGTAACCTAAAGTAACTATTCAATGCGGACGATATCGCGGGCCAAAGTCAGTAATAACATAAATGGTACACATTAATAATACATCACGCTGGTTATGCCTCCTTTTCTTAAGGCTTCATAATACGCCATTAGTTTAGTATTTCAGTATTAGATAACTCATATACCGCTAAATCAAATCAAATCAAATCATCACGCTAAAACAAATAGAAGCGGAGCACCAATGAAGAACGTTTCAAAATTGTTTTTTTTTTCTTCTTTGGAGGGTTTCCGCTGCGTGTTCCTAAAGTAACTATTCAATGGGGACGATATCGCGGGCCAAAGTTAGTAATAATATAAATGGTACACATTAATAATACATCACGCTAGTTATGCCTCCTTTTCTTAAGGCTTCATAATACGCCGGTGCAATACACAATGAGGAGACTGCAAAAATAAGCAACACTGTATAATGTATTCTATCTTATTCTCTCGCACGTTAAATCCTATATACGTCTCTTTTTCTCTCATCGGAATGACAACAGTGCTAAAGAGGTTTTTACTTTACTTGGAAGACAGTTTTGTGTAATAAGCAGAGAAAAGCCTCTGAGCTTAAACAAGTAGAAGTGTTATTATAGATAAAATACCTTATACTTGGTAGTGGCGGTTAGAGGTTGATATCCGAGCGTCTGTTCCGCATTTCGTTTCTGTTGGATCACATCTCGCCCGAGTAAATCGTTGAATCTATAAAAAATTGTACAAAAATTACACAAACTAGTATAAAGAAGTCACAAAACAGTACGTTATCTAGAAGGAAATAGTTCGTTCCATTATTTTCAGTACTGTATGAAATAAAATAAAAGACACAAAATTATATATCTGTGAATTATATTGTGAGAATATGCTATCTATATAACTAAATATTTTAAATGTTAAGCTTTTAAACTTGTTATGTTTCAAAATGAGCTAAATCCAATTTTGCTGATGGTAGAACCACTCTTGCGGGTGGTAGAACCACGCTGAAGCTAATACTGGTTTCAGCATGAATGGGTCGGCTCTCCCGGGTAGTACCACCCTCTCACAGAGCACCGACGTGAAGTAACGGTGCTTGCATTGTTGCGTTTCGTACGGTCAGTGAGAGTGCCGGAGGCTTACCTCCCTTTCCCTCCCTTCTAACCTTCCCCTCCCCACTCCCCCTACCCCTTCTCCCAAACTAAGGATGGTAACGCACTTGCGACTCCCCTGGGGTTGCTAGTGGCTATTGGACGACGGCGATCACTTAACACCAGGTGACCAGCCTGTTCGTTTTACCTCCTATGACATAAAAAAAAATCGTTCATATAACATGTTTCATTCTTCTAAGATTTCCAATGTTTATACACGGAGAACGAACTTCAAATTTTTCTATTCATAAGGACTTCGTTTTTTTTAAGATCTTCATATTTTCCACGTACAAAATCAAAAGATCTCGAAAAATAACTTAAAATGTTAGGAAAGGGTAGCTTAGAGCTGTCTTAATAAACGCAACGTCATAAAGTATACAATGAAATATATTAATAAATCATACTTGAACACCGGTGCATTTCTCTAAATTAAGGATTAGGGACCTTTCTCTTTGCGAATGCGGCCTAGACGACGTTTCTCCAGATCATATATTTTCCTACACGGAGAACGTACTTCATTTTTTCCTGTTCTAAAGCCTTTTAGTTTCTATATGATCTTCATATTTTACACGTACAAAATCTCGAAGAATAACTTAAAATGTTAGGAACGGCTACATTAGAGCTGCCTTCATAAACGCAACGTCACAAAGTAAACAATGGAACGTACTAATAAAATAGGTATCACATAATGCTTGTTTGTAACATACTTTGTAAACAATTGGGTCTCGAATAAAATTACCTATATGTCATAACTGTCATTTTGACATTTGTTTCGAATATGTCAATTATAATCACATTGGTGTTTACTATATTCCCCGTCCTACTAACCTTACATGAGTCTTAGCTTTAGTGATTAATAACCCTTTAATTTTACATGTATTGTCAACAACTCGGTCTGAACACAAACTAATTATCTTCGAATTACATTTTTTAATAGATCTCCTTTGTTTACGATACTATCTGCCACAAATAGCGCACACTCTGTATCTCTACATGACATTGGCGGAATTGTTTATTGCTTACACCCGGTGCCATAAATTAAAGAACAAGAAGAAGTACATTTCCGTCCTTAATCTACTCACATTGCTTATTTCTTAATCGATATGAATCTATGTATTTTGCCTATATGTATATTTATGAGAAATATACAATAACTCGGTCTGAACATAGATTAATTATCTTCGAATTACATTTTTTAATCGGTCCCCTTTGTTGATGACACTATCTGTCACAGATAGCGCACACTCTGTATCTACATGACATTGGCGGAATTGTTTATTGCTTACACCCGGTGCCATAAATTAAAGAACAAGAAGAAGTACATTTCCGTCCTTAATCTATCAGGCTACTATTCGATTTAGCTTATTTTTAAATGTAACCGACTCATGTATGGTTTCACTGACCTCTGTGTGAGATGCCGTCGCAGTAAGGTCTTATTAGCGGGAATGTTTAACAATGCTGCCAACAGCTCCGCCGTGAACCGAGGCTCCAGTAGCATCAGTCCCCCGTGAACACCTTGCAAGATACACCCAATACCATTTATCCCCATAGAGCCCATTCAAGTATTACGTAGGCACTAAAGGGGGTGGGGAGGTCTTTGATTTGCTTATTTTTGATGGCATAAGTAATTGGAGAATCTAGATGTGTACATTAGAAATGTAAGGCACGCGATCTTATCCACTGGGCTATCATCATTCTTGTAGTGAACTACTATATGGGGGAAGGGGGGTGTAAGAGCATGACGGGCGACGGGGAGGGGGAGGTCAGAAAATGCAAAAATTCAACTTACAACCCCTTATTCAATTTAGAAGCAAAGATAGCACAGTGGTTAGCGTGTTCGGATACCATTTGGGGTGTAAGGGGTGTCGAATAACATCATTAAACTTGAGACACCCAAGCCAACCTCACCTACACGTGGTGCACCCTGCTGAATAACGAACAAGGCAATGGCGAAAGCGGGGTGGTATGGTTTTACAGCCTGACTGGGTCGCAACCACCATGTATATGGCGAAAAAGTCCGTCATAGTGATTCGCTTCTGCGGGTTGCGTTTGAATTGTACTGTGCTTACCGTCAGGCATAGTGCAGTGATTTTGCCGTGCTACTATAAAAAAAAACCAACTCAATCGAAGTAAACATGGCGATGAAACCATACCAAAGTGGTAGAGCTTTTTATAAACCCGTCTGAGTTGCTACCACTTTTAAATTGAAAATCTAACGTCAAAAGTTAATTAACAATATGATAATAAACAAATAATTTATAGGTATTAATAATTTATCAAAATATAAACATTATTTTAAAAATAAATCCTTCAAGTCCCATTAATTTAACTTTAACGGTTGATTTACAATCCATTTTTAATTAAAAGTAGGTACCTAAAATTTTCATTGTAAAAAAAATTACTGTTAAAATCGAAATTTTTTAATATCGTTTTGGGGGATCATTTTATCATGGTATGAACTTCAAAAAATAATACATGGGATTAATTTTTATGATCAAGTGGAAAATGGGGGGGTTCATTTGACGTGATCTTGCTCATTATAAGCGAGAAAATGAGTTTCTTTGATTGTTTGTTACACTTTCACACCGTAACTATTCAACCAACCATCATGTAGTTTTGCATACACTCTGTCGGTGAATAGAAACGGACATAGGGTACATTTCAATCAATGTACTGTTCCTGAAGCGATAGTTCCAATATAAATTGACGCAAGCAAAGCCGCGAGGAAAAGCTAGAAGAATATAATTCAGTCGTTATATTTTAAAATGGGCCAAATCCAAAGATTTAAAGTTTTTCTATGGATTTTCATATTTGAAATATGTAAAATTTGAATATCATAAAGTGAAACTAAAACTTATGAACGGCAAACTTTGGACTTTGTTCATGGGGAACAAAGAATGAAAATCTAAAAAAAAAATAAAGATATTATATAACTGATTAAAATTAAATTTACTTCATTTTGATATGTAACAAATGAATTATGCGATAATAAATAACACAGTCGCGGTTATTAGGGAATAAATAGATAATAAGTGATTACCGGCTCCACGTAGATTGGGCGCGTACTCGGCCAGGTCAATCTCCTTCAGCCACTGCATCACGCGGTGCGACGACCAGCGTGCGAGCTCCGACGCCGGTACCGTCTCCACTCGCTCCGGCTCCCCTCCACCTCCCGTACCCCCGCTACCTCCCCCTCCAGCACCCGCAGCCCCTCCCCCCTCCACATCACCGCCACCCTCCACCCCTTCGGGTTCCGTCTCGACACCGCGACGTATCATCGTCTCCGGGTTGAACATGTTATCACGCAACACTTGAATGCCTGTATATACGTTACAAGAAAACATTACTTCGATTACAGTAAGCACATATCCTTCATTGGACATCACAGACAGGTCATATATACTTACTATCGACGTTCATAATGAAATGTACATTAACATGCATCATACAGTTTGAACTCAAAAACTTTTGATATTAACGTAAAAATAAATTAATTCTAAGGTAACAAAATAACCTATGGAGTAAGTTTAGATACGTATTTATGCCTCAAGTCGCGCTGCTTTTGTATAAATTTACGTCTAACTACTATAAGATGCAATATTATGGTACTTATTTTAAGTAGTCCAGTGAAGCTGTTAAGGCTTTCCAAGCCCAATAGCGAAAGCAGTTCGAAAAAAAAATGGTACTTATTTGTACTGTATTGTAGTTAGTATCCGCGAGACCAACTCCTGTTCCTAACTCGCTCCTGGTATACGTTCCGACTTACACAGGTATAACGTAACGCCGAGAAGTAACTATCGGTTCGCCATTGTTATATATTAGTTATTTTTCAGCCGCTTTAGCGTTCGTAAGCGTGGAGCTAGCGTTTGCGTAATCTGTCAAAATTAGAGTTGTGAAAGAGACAGAGAGTGAGTTATTCGTGTATGAAATTAAAGGAGAATTTTGCACCGCAGCAGCGCTGAAATAGTGACTTGACGCAACATTAATAATACCAAGTGCGTATGTTTTCTCTTCCTTGTAGCTAAATCGGTTGCATACTTTTTTCTTACCGCCGTTAGGTGTATCCGCCTACCATTGTTCTTGTTGCACCTAATTATACAGTCCACGTTTCTCCTTTTTAACACCGACCCTTATGAGGGTGAAGAAGCCAGGTACTCCGATTTCTCGAGACGAATTCACCTCCATAATACAATATTATATCTAAAACTTCAGATGTATACTTTCCACAGAATATAAATATATTTTTCTATTAAGTAAAACAAAAATATATACATACTTGATAGAATTTTCTTGTTCTCATGTATGAAATAATTGTGTTAACTTTTTCTTTATCGTAATTGCTCACAAAACGTCATTAATAAGTCAATGTTACGGGAACGATTTTAATTTCTTTTTTATTATTATAAAAATAATATTTAGGTTTAACAAGTATTTTATCCAAAGTCTCGAACGACAAGTGCAACTGTTTTTACAACATTTATTTAAAACTAAACATGTAAACTTATTGTTTCTATGGGTTACACGGGTTCTAGTGAGAATTATGCTCCTTATACAGCGTTCTCGTGAGAACGCGTCGTAATAATTTATCGACAGCATAAGATGTGGTGTCGTGGGACACCAGGTAGGAACCAAGTTCCTTCGGCTAACGTAGAAACGACACAATTTGCAAAAATAATAATTATTAATTAACTAAATTAAATTACCAATTAACCGATATTATAATTATAATTCACCGATTAATTAAATTAATTCAACGATTAATTTCACCGAGAATTCGAAAGAAAGAAAGAGAAAGGTATTATACACTACTCGCTTGTGTATACGACTGTCGCGCCTGCGCACGTCTCATTTAACGGTTTTATTCCACGCACTTTTTCTTACGGTTCTTACTATCACATATTTTTCAGTTCGGTCGCGCAGCAAAATCCCTCTCTCCAAGCCTGCCGTAAGGGACTTCGTTCTAATAATATTTGTTGGAAATATAGGATTGTGATAGCGCGAATTTGGTTAAGTTATAGATTTTTTTTTATGTCATAGGTGGCAAACGAACAGGTGGTGGGTCACCTAAATTAAGTGATCACCACCGTCCATGGACAGTAACAACACCAGAGGAGTCGCAAGCGCGTTGCCACCCTTTGGAGGGAAGGATTAGGGGAGGGATAGGTATGGTTGTGGTACCTCGCTTGATGGCGAGCGCGTGCAGTGCGTGCGAGACGCGGAGGTGCGCGTGCAGGTCCGCGTGCGCGAGCCGGTGCAGCACGCGGCCGTCCAGCGCGCCCTCCGCCGCGGGGGCACGCGACCCACACACGCCCACGTCCTCCAGCCATCGCAGCGCCCACGCAGTGTCCAGCCGACCCGCCGCGCTCAGCAGGGCGTCCCCGTGCCCACCCTGTGTACACCGCAATCCACAATCATACACGATAATACATGGAGGCAAACGAACATGCCGGCGAACAAATAGGGTGTCAGTGGTGGCGGAGGCGGTGTCGCCAAAGAACTCTCTTGGGCCATGATCCGTCACAAAAATGATATAAATGAGAACTAAACTACCCCATCATAATAATAATATCGTCATAATGAACTCACTAAACCACCCCATCATAATATCGTCAGAATGAACTCACTAAGCCACCCATAATAATAATTTCATCACATCTCAATATAAAACAATTAATAACTATTAATTCAGACTATCACCCCGTGATAATAATATTGTGACTCAACACCAAATAATAATCAATTCAGACTATTTGGTTTAGTTACAAATAATAACTAATTCGTTTGCACAAATTAATTATTCAGTGTCTAGGTTAAGCGACTCGCACAGTACGTGTGTACCGCACGACGCCAGAGCCAAGACCGACTTAACAGCGGTCGCTCCGCTCCTTTTATACCAAAACAAGTCTAGTAGTAGGAAGAGAGGCGTGACCGGATGACAATCAATGTGGGTAGGCGCCGATAAACACATGGGTCACCTGATGTTCAGTGATCACCACCATCCATAGACACTAGCAACACCAAGGGGAGTAGCAAGTGCGTCGCCAGCCTGTGTAAGGGTGAGGTTGATGGGAGAAGGGAAGAGAAAAGGGGAAAGGAAGAGAAAGCGCGAAGCGAGGTGGGCCTTCGGCGCTCTCACTGACCGAATGAAACGCAACAATGCAAGGACTGTTACTTCACGTTGGTTTTCTGTGAGAAGGTGGTGGTACCCCGGACTGTTATAGGTCTAGGTCGTACTTAAGGCGCTTCGTCATTAAAATGACAATAACTTTTGATAGACAACCGATTTTAATGAAACAAACACTAAATGTCACTCGAAAATATGTTTTATAATATAATTTATAATCTAGGATTTATCATGAACGCAATACTTTAGCAGTGATGCGTGTTCAAACAACAGACAGAAAGACATTTCTAAAAATGATTGAACTGTATTTTATTACTTATAGAATAGAATGAGGAAGGAGGGAAAGGTGGGCCTCCGGCGCTTTCAGTGACCGAACGAAACGCAACAATGCAAGCACTGTTACTTCACGTCGGTGTTTCTGTGAGAGGGTGGTACTACCCCGGGCGAGCCGACCCATTCATGCTGAAACTATTAATAGCTACAGCGTGGCTCTACCACCTTCGAAAATATTGAAATTAATTTTGAAATACTAACGAGTAAGTCGGTGATGGCGAGGACGATTTTCTTTTTATGCATGGGGTGTTTGATGGCGAGCTCCTTCTCTATGGTGTGATGTGAGGCGTTCGCGAGCACACCCCGCGCGTCCGCCGCCGCGCCGAGCCACGCCCGCGCCGCGCCCGCGTACACCTCCAGCCCGAGGCTCTCCAGCCACCCACACGTCGTCTCACAGTCCCACTGACGTATGTCTGTCGTTTGCCTACAGGCGAGTCATGGAAACCACCAATTTTTACCATTCATGTCGAATAACATCATAAGACTTGAGAAACCCAAGCCAACCTCACCTGCACGTGGTGCACCCTGCTGAATAACGAACGAGGCAACGGCGAAAGCGGGGTGGTAGGGTTTCACAGCCTGACTGGGTCACACCCACCATGTATATGGTGAAAAAGCCCGGCATAGTGATTCGCTTCTGCGGGTCGCGTTTCGAGATCAGCCTGTGCATATCCAGCATTTTGCAGGCCGGCATGACAGCGGTGACCAGCGATGGTCAGTGCGTCACTCGGTGGTCGCCATTGTTTTTGGATTGTACTGTGCTTAACATTAGGCACAGTGCAAACATTATGCCGTGCTACAATTAAAAAAAATCCTAAAACTAAACGTCATGAAAGTAAAAAAAATACTTATTCGTCTTTAATTGAATTCAATAATTTTACTAATTTAGGCCATATTCACAAGTGTTTCACAGGTAAGCTAGGAGCCGATAGATGGCGCTGAAACGTGGTGTCAGAATCCCACTATCGTATGTCTGTCGTTTGCCTACAAATAAACGCTATAAGAGTCATGATTTTTAACATTCACCTTTATTTGACTTCAAAGCTGTACTTATTGACAGTATTGACGCAACACACTCGTTTTCTCAGGACAATGGTTCACACTTAGGAACCGTTAGATGGCACTGAAATATAGTCTCATAGGCATTGCCCGTTGCGCATCCCATTGCCTACAAATAAATGTCATAGAAGCTTAGAATATTATCTATTCGTCTTTATTTCACTCCAACAACTTTACTAATTGAGGTCATATTCGTAGATGGTTCACAGCTATGCTAGGAGTACATTAATGGCGCTCAAACGTGTTCTCACAGTTCCAATGTCATGTATCTGGCGTTTGCCTACAAATAAACGTCATGAAAGCAAAGAATTTAATCTATTTTCCTTCAACAAGGGTACCAAGTGTCTTTCTTTTTTCAAAAAAATGAATTGGAGAAATGTTGTACCTTTACTTGTAACTATTAGTCTAATAATTCCTTCTTATTTTGTATTGATTGAATATTCAATTCGAAATTCGAATACATCATTATTCGATTCGAGCAATATTCGCACACGCCCTATATAAGGCATATAGTAGGTAGGTATATAGTAAATACCAGGGCATATGTTGTGGTCGGTGGCGAGGTGCGGCGCGTAACGAGGAGCGAGCGAACTCGTCGCCCTCGAGACGGACTCCTCCCCCTCCCCCTCCCGCCCCCGCACTCCCCAGCCGCGAACGCACCTCCCTCAGCGAGGGCGAAGGGCTGCCGCGAGGGATCGTCTCATCCTTCTCCGCTGTACATTTTTATATAAACACCATTAAAAACAAACATTATTTAGGCCCAAACATAACCTCAACATATGTGTCGTTAAATTTCAAAATAAACTAAGTCCAATTTTAGCCGTTTCTAATATTCTACGTTAATTGTCAACATTTTATAACAATATGAAAATGAAAAAATTTAAATCCCTATCAACGGCTAAAATTTGAACTTCGTTCTCGTTGAATGAATGATTAAAATAGGATTTTTATCAGAGGAGCCGTTCATAAAATACGTCATACCAAATTTTACTTTGTTAGACATGTTTTATGCAAACGTCCTCTTAGGACGTTGCGTTACGAGTGATATCCCTCGTATGTATGTACAAATGTATAAGTAAATTATCTAAATATATTAAAATCTACTGTTATGATGTTTATGCACGATAAATTCAAAAAATTCTCAATCGATCTTCATAAATTTGCCATTTATGTATAATTTGGTCTAACTTGAGAGATAGGATAATTTATACTTCGATTAATGACCTCAAAACTTTTAATTGCCAATTAAATGATTGTTAATGTTGATTATTGTTATTAATTATAAGTTTCATCGGTCCCATACAGATGGCGTTTTAAAATAGTTTGTTGGCAGATAACTGTAGGTCCGACTGTTATAAATATTTCATAGAGGGCGCCACGTTTTAATTTTGAATTTCTTTTTCAACTCTATCTTATAGTGCACTTGTACTGTTAATCTATTTATTACGTAACCTAGCTTTTTCCATATCAATTTTTATTTCTTAATTTGAATTCACATGTAACAATTGAGCCACAGCAAAGCGTGACCGGATCAGCAAGTGTACTTATAAATATGAAACAGATGAACATGAAAAAAAAATTAAAACAAAGCGTAAGAAGTTTTGCATAACCATTTGATGGAACGTGATACGAACGTCACGTTTCCTTAGAATCTTCCTTGTCACAGTAAATGAAACCCGCTCCCATTATAAATGACAACATATTTTATGAACGGCTCCAAGTAACTTTAATTGAAAAGTATCGATAACAAGTTATTTGTCCTTTCAAACTTCTCTTCGGTTCTATTTTATATGAATATTGTTCAAGAGTCGATATATAATATGAAAGAAAGAAATTTTCTGAAATAAAATGTAAATAAAACAATGTCAAGTGATGTTAAATGACATGATAAAACAATGATATTAAACTAGAAAGCTGTAAATACGTCACCTATATGATATTTTGACAAAACAAACGGCACGATAACGCACACATACGTAAAGTAATATTGTAACGCCACACTGTCTTAGATAAAATGTGGAAGTAAGATGGTATATTCTGAATATCGGTGGTGAAACAGAAATAATTATATGTTGCTTAGATACGGACGGATTGACGGGGCTAGGTCACGTTTGCAAGTTAGCCAAGTTTTAACGAAGCGTTTTATAGTTATAATATAATTGTCATAAAAGGCTTAGTCGAGAGGAAACTTACAAGTATAAGTCAGAACACTCATATTTGTTTTCGGGGACAGATTTTCTACTGAATGGTATTTGAAAATGCCATAACATTATATTACACTTTGTCCATTCTAAAATGGTTTTCAGGTTCTGTTATAAAAAAATGCCTAAAAACATTATAACTAACCACTGCATACCAAAATATTCAAAAACTCAGATACCCCCAAATTAATAAATATAGGACGACTAACAACAATTCGAGACATGAATATTTACAGTGTAGATAATTAATAATTAACTAAAGGGAAAAATCATGCTAAATAAAATATATAATGTATAGCTAGAGCTGAAGCAATTCGGCCGCGACTGTATCTTGCGGTAAACGAAGTAAATATTACGATAGGAAATTCGCAACACATGCCAGTATTTATTTTCAAGCTTTAAAGGAATATAAAACTACAAATATGCATTTTTTTATTTGCCGACTTTCACACGCATGTATACCTTCTAGAAAATTCTTACAATTATTATATAATATATCCTATAATATATTTTTTTCATTATAGATTTCATAATTTATTACATTATCTTCATAATAAAATATATAATTATGATATTCTAGTTCTTTCTCGCAACTCTATTTACGTGCGTTTGCGTACATTCGGGATGAAAAATAGCTGTTTTTCTCTAAGTACCAGGTTCCTATGACATACAACCAGACAGAGCTACAATCGTACTTATAATATTAAGTGCGAATTAATGGCTTATGAGACGTTTATTTTGACTTTTTATTTCATCTGGCCTTTTGTAAGTCTGCCAAAGTGGCAAGGGATTCTCCTGAAGCGAATCAAAACTTGGTATCGGCAACTATCTATATCTATATGAATCTATAGAAATAAATAAACTTGAAATGTCTATTTGTAATGTCAAACAAGTTTCGACTAAATGGATATAAAATATATATAGTATATATACGGTATTTATAACAAAAGAAAAAACAATTTTTGTCTGACTGTCTGTTTGTTCCGGCTAATGTTCGAAAACAGTTGGATCAATTTTGACGGGACTTTCACTGGTAGATATCTGATGTTATAAGGAGTACTTTTATTTTCAAAAAAATAATCAGGATTCCTCGCCAATATAATAAACTATATAATAACTATAAGAAACAATATCCAGAACCGTGCGCGTCCCACACGTGCATGTTTATATTGAATAATTTTTTTTAAAATTCAAATGGTCAAAGTTACGGATGACATTCTATATAACCCAACCTGCCCTATAAAAATATGAATTGACGTACTTTCAGACCCAAGCCTAGGGTAATGTTTCTAGAGGGGTTAAAACGATGTTGTAATGTAGAAATAGCTATTAATGTATATCGTTTTGTATGTTTATAAATAACGTGTACACTCTACCAATAAAGGGTTCAGTCCAGCACTATATACTATATAGTGAATCCTTTATTGGAGAGTACACATAATTTATAAGGATACAAAAATATATTATTTTTTTAAACTGAATCGGCAAAATGACTGTACAGTACCTGATGGAAAGTACAGTAAAGTCTATAAATATCGGCGACTGTCGATGTTAAATAGCAACGGCAGCCGTCGCTATTACGTCGACCTGCAAAAGTGCATCTCCAAGCCTCGTTTGAAGGACCCCATGTTATATGAGGAAGGGAACACACTGGCTGGGAGGCGACTCCACATGTTCAAGATAAGAACGTTCGACGCTCGCCTTAGTAGCCAGGTGAAGCTGTAAAGGCCTAGTCAGTTCGAAAAAAAAAGAACTTTCGTACTTCTTCATTCTCGCCCGAGTGGTTGCCACTGTGAATCTGTGTAGTGTATACATTGATAGGTATTTCTACATTCGTAGTCCGGTGAAGCTGTTAAGACCTTGATTGGTCAATAGCGTAGTCAGTTCGAAAAAAAAAAAAATTAACATTTGGATGTATTCTGAAGGTATATTGATATGCGCGTGAAAGCGGGCGATAGTGCGGGTGGGCGGGACCGGTTCGCGCATGCGCGTTGCTTTGGCCCCAGAGACCTAAGTTTGGGACGGAGTGTCCGCAGGCGCGCGCCACCACCATGTTGTTGTTGTTGTTGTTGTAGTTCTGTTTGTTACCGAACGCGACGCGCGCCTCTGACGTCACTATCGAGGACCGCGGCAGCGACGAGTACATGTGCGTGTTGCGCTCGATCTGACGACCGTAGTTCGCTGGCGGCGTCTACAATATAAACAATGTTTCGTAGGTGGTAGAGCCACACTGAAGCTATCACTGGTTTCAGCATAAATGGATCCGCTCGACCGGGTTAGTACCACCCTCTCAGAGAAAACCAACGTGAATTAACAATGCTTGCATTGCTGCGTTTCGTTCGGTCAGTGAGAGCACCGGAGGCCCACCTCTCTTCCCTTTCCTCCTCTCCCCTTCCGCTTCCCTTCCTCCCCCTCCAAAACAGACTGGCAACGCACTTACGACTCCCCTGGTGTTGCAAGTGTCTATGGACGGTGGTGATCACTTAACATCAAGTGACCCACCTGTCCATTTGCCTCCTATGACATAAAAAGTTTTCACTACACTATTAATGTCATTTGTAAAAATTTAAAGTATTCTCGTAACTATATTAATGCCAAGTATTACTATATATAATATATATATTACAAATGTCCTCTTATATATTTTAGGCATTAGCAACAGTGGTGGGTTAAGCATGTCGGAGGCTCGGAACGAAGTGACAAATTAGGCCTCAGCATTGTCTCCAAATGACCATCAGATTCACCACGAATATCAAAATAAACTATAATATATAATATTGGGGTGAAGGGGTTTCGAATAACATCTAACACTTGAGACACTCAAGCCAACCTCACCTGCACGTGGTGCACCATGCTGAATAACGAACGAGGCAATGGCGAAAGCGGGGTGGTAGGGCTTTACAGCCCGACTGAGTCGCAACCACCATGTATATGGCGAAAAAACCCGTCATAGTGATTCGCTTCTGCGGGTCGCGTTTCGGGATCAGCCTGTGCATATCCAGCTTTTTGCAGGCCGGCATGACAGCGGAGACCGGCGATGGATATTGTGTCACTCGGTGGTTGCCATTGTTTTTGGATTGTACTGTGCTTATCATCAGGCACACGGCAGTCATTATGCCGTGCTACTATAAAAAAAAAAATAACTAGGTAAATAATTGGCAAACGACAACTCCACTAGGTAATAAAAAAAAAGTTATATAAGACTCCTAAAAGAAAGTAAATTTCTTAGGAAAACTTGGTGACTCGGAGTCCATTGTGCTAAAACCTCGGACCACCATCCACAACCCCCCACCAAATTTGCCATTGACTGAAGACATTAAGGTTACTATAAAATGTAAGAAAAACACAGAGTAATAAAAACAATCAACTGCAAGTTACCATTATTGTTGATACAAAGAGTTGAAAAATGAAACTGGTGAGTTAATTACTTATTTTTTTCTCGAATTGACTACGTTATTGGCCTAGCAAGGTCTTAACAGCTTCATCGGACTACAAGTCAATGTCTAAAAGCCCTAATCGATAGGGACCGAACAATACGGATAAAGTATATAAGACCTTATGGCAAATTAATCTTTAGGGCTAACTTTCAATAAGGAAATCACGTTAGCTAAAGGAGTACCGTTGCTGTAACATGTAAGACAACTCACCCTGGGCGGTGCAGGCCTTGTTGTGGTGACGATGCCGACGCTTGCTTCAGGAGGTGGCGATCGTTCCAAGAGGCCACGTTCAGCCGCACGCAGCCTCACCTCGCTTAACTTGGACAACAGTTCCAACTTCTGGGTTTCCAGCGATGATCTCTGTAGCATTTCCTGGAGAGCGTAAATTTTTAACAATTGAGTCATTACTTAGCAATTACCATACCATACTAACCATACTTACATTACCAATTTTAAGATTTTTTATACACCAAGGTTATTTTTAGGTTTTTGTATGCCTTCACATTTTGCATGTACAAAATAACGTAAAATATTAGGAACGGCTAAAATTGGATTTAGCTTATTTTTATATGTAACGACATAATTATTAATATTGCTATGGCATGTAATTAGTTTTATTTATAAAATAAATCGCATTATTTACTTACTTCTTTGTCAGTGGTAGAGCCACGCTGAAGCTATTAATGGTTTCAGCATGAATGGGTCGGCTCGCTCGGGGTAGTGCCACCATCTCACAGAAAACTGACATGAAGTAACAGTGCTTGCATTGTTGCGTTTCGTTCGGTCAGTCAGAGCGCCGAAGGTCCCACCTTCCCTCCCCCTCCCCAAAACACAGGTTGGCAACGCACTTGCGACTCCCATAGTGTTGCAAGTATCTATGGATGGTGGTGATCACTTAACATCAGGTGACCCACCTATCCGTTTGCATCTTATGATATAAAAAAGAAAGATTTTATTTTGTTGATGATTTTTGAATATGTACTTATTTGTCTATATCTTGATATTTTGATGTAAAACTTGTGATTTTTTTTACGGTAGAAATTACTTGAATTTAATATCAGGAACGTTGATTACCAGTTAAACGATACATACGCTATATACTTTTAAGGAACGTAATAAACTTTTCAATAATAATTTGTCAGTGAAACCTTGCATGAAAATTAAAAAAATCAATCGCAGAAGTTACTAATCAGAGATATTTATGAGAACTAAATATGATTTATTATTGCCTATCAAATAATATCCTACAATTATAAATGAAGAGATTATTTTCAATTGCAATATCAAAACGTGACTTGGGAATTGGCTATACAAATGAAGACATTGAACGATTGTTAAACAAGCACTCAAATAATGTTGCTAATAAAAAATATACACCCACCACTAGCTTTTGCTAGCGACATCACTCGCGTTAATGTAAATTTGATCTATGCCTCGGGAACAGGAGATATTTACTGCATGACAGGTACCCTATATCCTTTTCTGTACTTCTGACAATGGGTATTGATAAGTTCATGATGATAGATCGAGTAGTTAAAGCGTGTTTTTCATAATAGCAAACAAACAAAACTCACTTTCCCATTCATAATATTATTTAGGATTATGATATACCGTGGCTGTTGTGTGAATAATAACTAAAGATAACCTGATTTTTTTTTATGGCAAACGAACAGGTGGGTCACCTGATGTTAAGTGATCACCATCGTCCATGGACATTAACAACACCAGAGGAGTTGCAAGTGCGTTGCCACCCTTTGGGGAAAGGGTAGGGGAGGGAGAGGAGAGGGGAGGGGAGGTGGGCCTCCGGCGCTCTCACTGACCAAACGAAACGCATCTATGCAAGCACTGTTACTTCACGTCGCTTTCTGTGAGAGGGTGGTACTACCCCGGACGAGCCGACCCATTCATGCTGAAACCAGTAATAGTTACAGCGTAGCTCTACCACAATAAAAATCGGTAAGAGATTACAAAACAACCAAAAAAAAGAAACAAAAGCTCAAGCTGCAAGGAATTATAACAACCGACTGACTCATGTCTATATTCACAACATTCCTCTCCGCCCACGCAAATAAATAAAACTGTTTTTTTTTAATTGTATTTATAATTTAAACTGAATCTAAACAAATTCGATTTTCCCGAAACATGTTGTATACAGTTTCCATGTTCACGTTTTGTTTCGTCTCTGTTTAGTCCTATATCTGGTGTTGATGTGAAGATCACATCTGGCATAGGTAGTTGGGTGTACGCGCGGACGCTACACATTACACACGAGTATATGAACTACAAAATTAGAACATTTCGAACAATCTGTTTATTTCTCTTGACCATACTGGGGCTCGGGTATCTGTTTTAAAACTAACATAGCGACAAAGATATGAACCAATGGACTTTGCCTGATGGTAAGCACAGTACAATCCAAAAATAACGGCGACCACCGAGTGACACACTATCAATCGCCGGTCGCCGCTGTCATGCCGGCTTGCGAAAAGCTGGATATGTATAGGCTGATCCCAAAACGCGACCCGCAGAAGCGAATCACTATGACGGGCTTTTTCGCCATATGCATGGTGGTTGCAACCCAGTCGGGCTGTAGAACCCTACCACCCCGCTTTCGCCATTGCCTCGTTCGTTATTCAGCAGGGTGCACCACGTGCAGGTCAGGTTGGCTTGGATGTCTCAAGTCTTATGTTATTCGACACCCCTTACACCCCACACCTCTTACACCCCATGTTAACTAATCTTAACATCTATAACTAGCTGATACACGCGACTTCTAATGTATCATTTATTATCTGTTAAAGCATCACACCGTTTACCCCACTTCTCCACGACAAAAACACACACATCGCTGAACGCGTAGTCCTTTTAAAAATCATAGTTTCTTAAAACTTCAATCAATTTATATTAAACTAGCGGGTACGGCGGACGTTGTCCCGCCATTATAATAAAAAAAAACCTTGAAGTTAGACATATGCTGTTGCTGACTTTCTTGGAGGCATTATCAAGCTCTACAACTTTTCTCTAGAACTCAATCATATATCTCTCATCGTTAAGGCAGCGTTCGTAAGGGACGTTTTCGTTCGACCGTTTTCTCTCCGACTTACTTTGCGAATCCGACTACAACAAAACAGTATTTTCATTTTTCGAGTTAATATATAGACTATGACATTCACAAATAACGTAGCTTTCTATTGGTAAAATAATTTTCAAAATCGGTTTAGTAGATCCAGAGATTACCCCCTACAACGTCACAAACTCACAAATTTTACTTCTTTATAATATGCTATCGTGATAATTCTTTTTCTCGGTAAGGACCTGTGATGTTTTCGGCTCGGCGGCCGTAATTAATAATATACTTGAATGGTGGGACGTATATGTAACGTTATTGCGTGTCTCAGTGGCCATGACAAGTATACACATAGATTATATCCATAGACTATATAGATTAAATACAAATAACTGCCAGGACCATGTGTCTAAGAAGTGAAATGAAAAAATATCGTAAATCTAGCCAGCAGTTTTGTTTTATGTGCGCATACCTATTATTTTATTTATATAAGAAGAGTGACAGCATTGTCACATTATCGAATCAATTAGTACCTATTATAATTTATTTTGATTAGAATTTACTATATGTCTAGTTTGTTATATACCACGTTGGTTTTTATTTTCCGAATATTAACACTTAAATACGTATTCTATTAAATTAATATCATTATGTAAGAACGAAGAATAATGAGCAGTAAAAAAATGGATATACATATGTTGAGTAGAAAGTATTTTGTTATATCATTTATACATACATAATTATAAACGTATTAATAATTTCCGGAAAATAACAAAGTTAAAATTTATAGTTACTTCAGACTGTCCACCACAAAATAATTTTAATCGTTTACAGATAACACGTAACTTTGATGTGGTATAGACTATTAATGAAATTTTCCGTAAATAATTTATTGATCTAAAAATATACATGAGTCGATACATTACTTCGGAGTAATCAAACCATATGCCAGAAATCATCGAGCCGGCAGATTATATACGTGTAAAAGTATACCACATGTTGCGTGCATTACATGTTTGTCTCCTTTAGACGAGTATCTATAAGCTGTATGACGTCATATATCTGGCCATACATATTTCGGAACCAGAAATCTTAGACAAAAAATTACACAGAAAAATCTAAATCTACAGATATTTCCTATATAATGTAACGCTATAAAAGTGACGCTTAAAATTACAAATAGAATCTTAACTAACATTATAAATGCGATTTCGAATTTGTTTGCTTATTTGTTCTATTGTTATTTCACGGCTGATCTTTTTGAAATTTTGCGTACACACTGTCGGGAGTAAGACTAAATTACACAAAATAAGTACCTACTGTTCCCGTAATATAGGTTAAATCTACATGAACGTGAGCGAAGGTATGGAATAAGAGCTAGTTTTTAATAAAGAAAACAATTTTTTTTTTATTTATACGAGTTCAACCTCGACCATAGAGAGAAAAATTACAATTTTATTATTAACTAGCTGTTGTGCCTGCAACTCTGTCCGCGTGGAACCTAATGTAAATAAAAAAACTGTGACTAATAAAGCCATCTGAATGTATTTAGTCCATTTACTTATCTACTTACCTCTCGTACTTACGCCGCGTCGTCATTAAAATTACAATAACTTTTAATAGAGTGGACCGATTTTAATGAAACAAAGACCAAGTTATAGTGGAAGATATGCTTTCTAAATTTCTTTGTGTGGTTTTATTGTGAACCCAGTACTTTAGCAGTGATGCGTGTTCATACAAAGAGACAGACGGACATTTGTAAAAATGACTGAAATATATCTTATTACATATTCCTAGATACCGGTAACAATTTTTTTCACGCAAATCGAAAAATTACAGACACATTAGATTTACATTCTTATTATATTGTAGAGATAACATTAAAATTCATCAATAGCTACTAAACAAAAAAAAAAGAAGAAAATCGGCTAAGAAACAGAGGATGTTGATGTTTCCTTCTCTTTTTTTTGTTCAAATATGTCTTAATTAACTGTTCTCTACAACAGTCAAGACAAATATAATAACACCTTATATGTTAAAATCCATTAAACCGTTTAGATTACGTTTAGTATACACTAAAGGAATAATTAAACATCATACTCCTTCAGTCAGGTAATAAGATTTGAGTATTTGATTTAATACATAAAACACTTTATTATTTTCTAAGATAAAGTAGCTTAGAATTACTGTTGAAAATAATCGTAAGAATTGTAGAACAACTTGATATTGTAATATTTTATAATGATACAACTACGTTATACTACATGTGGCAGAGATGCGAATGTTAAGGTGGATGTGTGGTGTAACTAGAATGGATAAGTTTAGGAATGAATATATCAGAGGCAGTTTGAAAATAGCACCAGTAACAGAGAAGTTAAGGAGTAATAGGTTAGCATGGTATGGGCATGTTATGAGGAGCGATGAAGACCATGTAACTAGAAAAGCTTTGAGTATGACGGTCGATGAATATAGGAGTAGAGGAAGACCGAAAAAAGGATGGATGGATTGTGTGAAAAATGATATGTGTGTAAAAGGTGTGATGACTGAGATGACATCTGATAGACGAGCGTGGAAAAGGGAAACATGTTGTGCCGACCCTACTTAGGTGGGATAAGGGTAAGAAGATGATGATGACAACTACGTTATAGCTAATTATACTAATTTCAATAATTGGTACCCTTATTCATAAATAAAATAAATTGGAGATTGTAAGGAATATTAAACGGCTAATTTAGGGCGTAATCTCGAATCATGTGCAGAGGCATAATAGAGTTCACAATACCGTACTGAGTCTGTCATATCTCACGCCATAACATAAATTACAATTAAGGCGTAGGGATTTCATGTTGTTGTATGGAAATCGGGTCAAGGACAACAACGTTCCGCGAAAAGGTAATTGCGTTTTCTAGTGTAGTCCCGAATACCAACTGACTTATAAAGTGTACTACGTTCTGCTCAGAACGTGCGTATTACGTTTCATGATTTTAGAAATGGTCATTACAAAAAAACAAAACAACCATTTAAATAAGATTGATTAAAATAAGCTTTCATAAAGTGATTGCTATTAGAAATACAAATTTATTTAATTAGGTGGCATCGTTTGGTATAAAATTTTCAATTTAATTTTTTTACAGCATCCGCAATTTTTCTATTATGTATCATATTTTTATTGTATTTTGCCCATCACTAGTACGTCGGCTTCTCTTGTTAAATACGCCAGGCATCGTTGTAGAGGCACGCGCAAGGAATGGCTCGGCCCACACCGATCATGATTATTCAATAACTACGTTCCGCCGGGATCTAGGCCGTACGGAATGTTAAAGACATTTCTAACCATTAAGTAGAGTATTAACTCTATGTAGTAATTGAATTGTACTTAAATTACCTTATAATAGAAAAAAAAATCTTGACAATACAATCAATATCGGTTGAATCAACTTCTAAGCTATAATAATAATAATAATAAGTTTATTCAAGAACAACAATATACACTATAATACAAAAGGTTTATATTATGATATACAGTATTGTTACATATTTATGTATCTTAGCGCCTGAACAAGGCCGAGCCTGTATCTCAGACGCTAATAAGCGTATAAGATACAGCTATAAACTGTTTATATCAAATGAAAGTGGAAATAAATGTGGTACCTTCTGTAATCTTTGGTCTGCATCATCAAGCTTTTGCCTGGTCTCGTGCAACGCGCGTTCTAAGTCTGCCATCTTTTCGCTCTGAGCTGCAATCTGTTCTGATAAGACTTGCACCTGGAGCTGCAGGCTCTCCTTGTCTGCTTCCAGACGACGTACACGGTCTTCTGCATCATTCTAAAAATAAAATAAATAACCGTTAATACAGAAATAAATACGTTAAAAATTAATACATTTATATAAAGTCGAAATATAACTCACGATAAAAGAAATGCGAGGAGAATAAAGCAAGGCCAGTATTACTAAATAAAAAAAGAACGCAAACGACTCCATGCAGTATCAGAACGTTTGAAGGTTTTCAGTCAATAATTAACCCGCGTGTACCTTATTACTTCGCGTGTGTGTTTGTGGAAGCGAGGGATGCGAGGGCCAGGTGCGGTCGTGCATACAACAAGGCGGTGGAACAGGAGGCCCGTGACACCAACACATGGGTGGCCACCATGCTCCTTCGGGCCAACGGAAATGTTCGTATGAATTCCATCGTCTCTGAAGATCTGGTGGCGTGTCGTCATACCTAGGACGTCGAGGTCTTGGAGACGCACGAACGCTCGAAGGATGCTGGGGCGGTTTGCTTGACAACGATGACCTAGATTTTCGATCGCGTTCACTACGATCTGAGGGTAATCGTCGACGTCTGTCCACACTCGCAGCTGCATAATCTTCTGCTCTCGCTTCCATTCGTTCAACTACATCTTCCCCCATTTCTCCAGGCGGCATCCATTTAAAATCATCGTCACGTCTGGTAGAGTTATCTAACCGCTTGGTAGGAGTCAGAGTCCGGTAATCAGCATCGCCACCTCGAGGTTCATATTCTCTCCCCTCCGAATCTTCGTCACTCGAAGAGCTAGAGTCACTTTCAGATGAGTTCGGTTGAGGGCCTGCGATCGCGTTGTCCGACCACACCGTACATTTCACTGTTGTTTCGTCGGGGCTGTCCGAGTCACCGCCTGTCACGAGATAATCCATCAAGAGTATATCATAGGAATCGAAGCCTCATATGCGACACGCGTTCACTCACCCATAGGCGAGTACATGTAGGAACGTACGGCGGGGTGCACGTAGCCCGCCGCCGCACGCTCCTGTTCCTCGTCAAAGGGTTCTGTTAAATATTCACAGTCGGACATGAGGCTCTGCAAACGCGACACTGCGCGACAAACTCGCGGTACGAGTCACCTACGTGTGTGTCTCTAAATAAAATTTGGCTATGTTCCAGTAGCTTATAACGTCAGTGTTTCGTCTGCGATTACGTACTCTCCTGTGGAGGCGGCTCCTCGCTGGACTGCACGGAAGCCGAGTCGCGTTCCGAAGCTTCCGATGCGGTAGATAGTGGACGCTCGCTGCCTCCGGACGCTCGTCTTAAACGTTCCTCACAGAATGTGATCTCTGTCACAGGTTCCACATTTCTTATCTTCGCGGAAGGCACGCGCAATGTGATTCCGGTCCGTGACTTATCCTCAGTAACGGTTCGGCTGTGTAATGCCGCTATGGTGGCCGCCACGAGTGAGCCCCCGCGGCCGGTCTCGCGCATGTTTTACTTCAAAATGAACGTGGATTACACACGAATAGGGCCGACGCCCGCGCCCGGAAATAGATCGTGCTGTAAGCGGCTACTGCTACATTCCGAACACCCTTTCCCACTTTAATCCATTTTATTGGGTAAACCAAGAAATAGAATTCCATATTCGTGTTACTATTTGTTAATAACACACCGAAGTTATAACAGTGAGACAATCAAATAAATAAACACAGCAACACGAGTTGTTACGATTTGCATCTTTCATTCATTTTATTTGATGAACCGAGTGTTAGAAATTCATTATTTACACATGTCGTAACTGTTTTACTATTGGTTAATAACATGATAATAGTAAACGAACTGTTGTTATTGTTGTTACAATTGTTTATCAACCGACGCACTCACCGACCGCGACATCGGCTCCCAGTTCACGCCTTCGTATAGCGAGCGACAGTGGTGTTGTCTCCACTCGTAATAATATTCGTTAGAATTTCTGTCACAATAATCAACGTCACAGATTGGCCATGCATACAGAGCTTCTGATCTTTGTACGCTGAGTTGTTCAGCCATATAATAAGGATTGTAAGGTAATTGCGGCGGGTACAAAACATCAACTTTCGTATCTAATAAATCAAATTTGTTCATTCTTCTACATGGTTTTAAACAATCCATATCTTATCTTCAAGTTGTCTATTAGATTTATGTGAATATAAATTAATAAAATTAAATAAAAATTACGTACGATCCACAGATGATTCTTAGCTGTAAAGAAAAATATCAAGAAAATATCAATGTATAAAATATATGTAAAAGTGTGGTATTATTGTACAGTAAAATATTCTTAATAAAAATATTTAGTGAACACCCTCGTATCGGAAATAGAACGACAGCAGCTGTTCCGAACATTTAGTGTCTTCTTGAGAGGGTGGACAAGTTTTATAAAGTCTAAATATATATCTCCGTTTTTCCTCTGCCTTACAAAAATTGTACCTACGTATACAACATTCCAATATTCTTAATCAAAAAAGATAAAATAATTCCTCTTCAGTATCTATCATATAATTGTTATGTTAATTTTTATGAGACGATTTTTTAAACAATTTATAGGTTTAGTCCAGCGGTTGACCACAATTTTCATTTGATATAAATGATAATGAGGCTTTGGTTGCAATAGACCTAAAGATTTTGAATTTACTTTTAATATTAGCTACACGAATATTAGAAGATATAGTACGACCATGATACGATTTTATTACGATTTCTCTCAGTTAAAAGTTAAGAACGATTGTAGAATTTGAACATAGGTCTATCGACGAGGTATCCCGATACTTTACCAATGCGTCATTAACGATTGTAATATGATTTTTTTTACATGATATATTCTACATTTGTGGATAAATAGAGAAAGTTGAAACGAATTCCACACATATCAATGACTACATATTTACATTGTTCAATCGCATTTGATTTAAGAAAAACAATAGTAATGAAAGAGTATTTCGTGGTTTGCATAATCGTAAACATGGCTTTTTAGTGGCGGCACGTAGTGCCGTTAAAAGTAATTTCTAAAATTTGCTATAAGAACTGAAAAAAATTAAAAAAGAAAAAAATCAGAATAAACAATCTTGGTGATCATTCCAAAAAAAAAAATTTTTTTTAATAGGTCTAAGTTATTTAAATACAAAGTCTAATTTATTTTTCTTGAACAGTTACCCCGTCGCACAGTGGCTTGTCTATGTTAACGTAAAAAAAATGGAAATATAATTTTCGAAAATTAGCGTACCCAAAAAAAAGAAGTGACAAAGAAAGGCCTGATACGTAAGTATATATATTTATATATATATATATATATATATATTTATATCAACAAAGGATTTAGTTACGAATGTTCGTCTTAGCTTCACCTGGGCACATAAACCCACAAACATAATTACTAACTTTAGCACCTTATTAATTTAAATAAGTTCCAGCTCGGATTAAGTGTAAATAATTCATAGAAGAATAAAGATTTCTCTTTAATTTTATAATACAAGTTGATCGTTTTTTTTAGAACTGACTACGCTAACAGATTCACCGGACTACTAAGGCGAGGAAGTTGATCGTCAGGTGGTTCTTCTGTTATAAGGTATACATATTTCTATCTTCACATGCCAATTAATATACAGATAATGTTTTGTATTAATCTTATTATATAGATAATGCTTATTTATTTTGTAAATTTGTAAAAACTATATTGAGTATTGTACGAATATTATATATTGCAGTAAACGTAAGAAGTGTCAAGTATAACGAAGAAATAATAAAGAATAAAGGTCGTCGATAATATGAAAAAAAAAAACAATATATTTCCATTTTTTTACCGCTAACACTAAAAGTTAATAATAGCTATTAAAGTAAAGAAAATCGGTTAAAAAACAGGAGAAAACGGTACGCGTACGGGTCCGCATGGAAATTAATGCAAAAAACAGTTTTTCGTTTACTGTGTTCTAAACATTATATAATACTAGCTGTACCCGAATTTCCGCACGCGTTTTTTAAAATCGTATTAAAGAATTATAATGTCGAATTGTAAACAATAAACCGATAATTATTTCTCTTATTAAAAATAAAGAATGAGTTGAAATCTTGCTAAATTTAATTGCAGACAAAGTCGCGGGTAACAGCTAGTCTAAAATAGAATAACCAAAATTACTTTTTATTAGGTTCGCTATCTACCAGTGAAAGTCCCGTGAAAATCGATCTAACCGTTTTGGTGATAGCATTATGGGCGAAACCAAGGTTAACAGATAGTATAAACTAAAATTGCTTGAATTACTTTTTATAAGGACAACTATCTGTCAGTGAAAGTCCCGTGGAAATCGGTCCAACCGTTTTGCAGATAGCATGGTAGACGAAGCCACGATTAACAGATAGTCTAATTTAAAGTAGCCTAAGTAACGCGCTGTAATTTTTTATATCTGCCAGTGAAATTCCCGTCAAAATCGGTTCAGCCGTTTCGAAGATTACCCGGAACAAACAGACAGACCGACAAAAATTTTAAAAATTGCATTTTTGTTATCAGAAGCGTGTATACTTTCATACCCAAACAGTCAAAAAATTTTGTTTTGATATTACATACAGACACTTCATTTTTATTATATGTATAGATAATATCCTAGTTTTGTAAGAGATTAAATTGCACGTACTCTTCTCTTCTACTCTTTCCTCGTAGGTGCTTAACTCGATCTGTCATTCAAATTACAATAACTTTTGATAGAGTGGACTGATTTTAATGAAACAAAGATTACATGTTACTCGAGAATATACTTTATTTTTATGTATTTTCGTTATTTTTGTGAACGCAGTACTTGGTCCACATAGAAAAAAAAATCAATATACTATCATTTAATATACATTTATGAAAGTTTTAAGAACCTGCAATTTCGTAAGCACTAGAAGTGGCTACAAATTTGTTGTAAGCAAAGTATATTTTTTCAATGATTTTAATATTTTTGCTACTGAACATTAAATATATTGTTAAGTAAGGCAGACAAAGTCGTGGGTATCAGCTAGTAAGATTCATATCAAAGTACATTTTTATGACTATGGACATAATATAGTGCCTAGGTACTTTTATCGAAACAACTAAAAATTAAAAAAGCGTTATAACATCTGCCACGACGTAGATCATCGTCTATCGTCAACAAATGTCAATTGGTAAATAATAACTAATATAAAATGAAGGACTACACGAGAAGAGACCAGACAATTAAAAAAAATATATATATTGAAAATAATTGATCGGAAAACTGACATCATTATAACAGCTTATCTAATAAACACATATAAAATGATATGATATCTCAAGAGGTATAATAAAAAGTATTAAATGTAATAATCTCTACCTCTTTTATTTATTTAGATTTAAGTAAATCTATAATATAAATAATATTATTCAAGACCTAATTATTACATACGTTATTACAAAAAGGTAAAGTTCGTATGTTTTGTAGGATATATATAATCTGGGAAAATGACAAGTAAAAAAATTCTATAAAAACCTTTTCATGATAGAGAACTAAGTTATCCTTGATAAACATGTTATATGTATGAAAAAGTCGCGGGAGATCGCTAGTCCGACTGAACTGAACGTAACATGGTATAAGGAAATACAAAGCTAAATAAAAAGTTTCAGCCTGAAGTTGACAGGGAGTGACTGCTAGCGGCTGCGGAGAACGAATAGATTCCCAGACAGAACTTTTATTCTCATTTTATACACTTTATTGATGCAATCGATTTACTCAAACTATATAAATATAATAGATACTCTATGTACTAACACATATTTGTATATTTGAGGTATATTATTCTAAACTAATTAATTATTAACATTTTTATTATCTAAACTTTTAAACTAATGTTATAAACGCGAAAGTGTGTTTGTTTATTTATTACGTTTTCATACCTTAACTACTAATTTGATCATCATGAAGTTCTGTAAACAAAGCGAGCGAAGCTGTGAGCTAGTTAATAATAAAATACTACTAAATAAAACGACTACTTTCTTTCAAGCCACAAATAGATTGGTCTTCAGATTTTTACACACTTGTATAGTCCAAGGCGAATAACATTCAACCTGAGAGTTTAAACCTAATGTAATCAACTAAACATGATTTATTATTTGTTCACGTCCATATATATAACTACTAGCGAGCCAGGCGGACGTTGTCCTGCCTTGATAATAAAAAAAATCTAAAATTCAACCGCAGCGCCATCTACCGGATCCACTGGACCACACACAAAATTTCATCAAAATCGGTCAGCCGTTTAGTAGGAGTTCAGTGACATACACACGTACAGAATAAATTTACATATAAAGAAAATATTTATGTTTTCACATTTCTCATAATCAGTTATAGGTTTATCTGTTAAACTAAACGGTTCCATTAAAATCGATAATTAAAATACTTACAGAATAAGAAATTTAATTCTCCGAAATAATTAAAAGGCACAATGCACTTGGGCGGAAATAGTAAAATTAAAAGCAGCAGCTTCTGCACGCGTGACGACTGATTGTTGCGAACTGGATAGTAAAAATTAGTCACATCGCATTGTGACCGCTCAAATAAACTATTATTGGGACGAGTATACATACGTATCTCTCGCCCCATTAATATTTGACGACGAGAAAGTATAACGAGATCTACGTACCACCATGAGTCTACATTTTCCTTCTTTCTATAAAACAAAAATTTCATATTCTATTCCCTAGGTAATATATACAACATATTTTTTTATATTTCTTTTTTCAATAAAGTTAATTACAATATACGAAACTTGGAACTATATAATACCTATACATGTATCGTACCTGATGAAAATGAAGACACATCATACCGAAATGGAATATTTTAAATATAAAAATCTCATTCTAATACGGATATTATACCGTAGTATTTTGATTAAAGGATCTGTATTTCTGTTAGTACATTCTTTTTATGAATATATTAGAAGATTACAAAAAAAAACATTTTCGTCTGCGTGGTTTTTTACTAAATTTAACATACGGTGTTAACCTACGGCTTGACCTATTTTAATGAGTTTTTGTACACAGGGAGCTCACGTCATTCCTCAATTGATATGATACAAGAATAATCAAGAATCTTTCTATATAAAATCTGGTGAGAACGTCTTCGTAATTCTTCTCCTCCTAAATACCTCGACAAAGTATGATGATTTTTTCATTTTTATGGCGGTACGTTGATTTTTCGCCACTGTAGGGTCGAGTAGATGGCGGCGGTTGTCGAGATTTAATTTTTGTAACTGTTTTGTGATAACACGGATTTCGTTTATTTTTTATGGATTCTTACGTAAAAACATACAATACTAAATTTTCTGACTACCATCATGTCTCAATATTTCGTAATCTATTTTTTTATAATCAATGACTGATTACCGTCTTTGGCAAGACAACATCTGCATATCATAAATTGTTTATTCTCCACCGATTTTGATGAATTTTGTACACGAGAGTACATACTCTTCCGATATTGATAAAGTGTCAGAATTGTCAATATTCTTCAAGATCGTATTTTTTATTATTCTTAACTGATTTTCATAACATATTGTACGAAGAAAGTATATCATTCAAAAATCGATAGCCTACGCGTGGGGAGTCACTGGCATTGTTAGTTGATATATGAGTGTATTACGTAAAATTGTACAAAAGAAAACTAATGTACAAAGATAAGGTATTTGACTTCGTTTTCTATAGCAATGTATAAGGCACAATATGCAAGATACGGGTCGACACCCTACGGTCCGATGGGCGGCAAATGGGCTCTTGGGCGGGCGGGTCTGCAAATATAAACTTGTTAGCGATAACAGTACACTCTTCGATTTAATTATTGCCTTACGAAATAAGGAAATCGTAACGCTTTCACGATATTTAGGTCGCGTACTATTTCTGAAGTGAAATTTCTTAACAATCAAATTCTTTACTATTTTATAAACAACCAAAAGGGAACGTAATGTTTATTTTCATGAGACCTAATTAAAGTTTAGAAGCCAGGAAACACTACAAAGTTTACACATGCTTAAACAAAATCTATATTAATAAATCAGTAGTTTTGTACGTACATGCTTTTTTTAGTTTTGATATATAGTATGTTTATTATAAGAGATCGTTCTTCACGGATGCGACATAAAAACGCAGTTTTATCTGTTTACATGTTTCGATTGAACTCAAAAATATATCGACCGATTTATATAAAACCAGCTTCTGCCCGCGACTTCGTCCGCGTAGAATAGATACTTTGGGCTAACGCTAACACGCTGAAAAGGAAAAAAAACAATTTTGAAACATTATTCATAGGTGCTCCGCTCTCATTGGTATTAGCGTGATGATATATAGCTCATAATCTTTCTCGATAAATGAGCTAGCTATCTAACACTGAAATATTTTTTTAAATCGGACTAGCAGTTCCAGAGATTAGCGCGTTCAACCTACTAAACAAACAAACCCTCAATTTTTTTTTTTCGAACTGACTACGCTATTGACCAAGCAAGGTCTTAACAGCTTCACCGGACTAAACAAACCCTCCAGCTTTATAATATTAGTATAGATTACTACTCTTCTCTCATACTTACCTCGAGCCGCCATTCAAATTACAATAAATTTTGATAGAGTGGACCGATTATAATGAAACAAAGACTAAGTTACCACCGAGGATATGCTTTATGAAGTTTTATTGTGAACCCAGTACTATAGCAGTGATGCGTGCTCATACAAACTGACAGACATTTCTAAAAATGATTGATATGTATTCTATTACTTATATCCCAGACACCTACAACAATTCTTTCACGAAAATGAAAAAAAAACAAACACGTCAGATTTACATTCTTATTGTATGTATAGACTAGTTTCTGCTCGCGGCTTCACCAGCTTAACGTAAATATAACCTATCTCTCGGGAACATTACTTGAAGGTATTTTATGTCCTATTCTGTACATCTGAAAATGTCTTTGCAAAAATTCATCACGATCGGTTTAGTTACGACGTAAAATCGTATCTGACAAACAAACACACATTAACATTTATAATATTAGTAAGAACAATCATATTGTACACCGAAAGTATATATCATTTTTCAATAGATTTAATAACGATTAAGTATAGTTATTGAGAACGAAAAAATAAAAACACAATTAACTTATTAACTCTAAACCGATTTTAATTAAATTTTGTATACATATTTATATACTCATGGATATATCAATAGCAGCCGTATTATAGAAATATCAATGATACTTGCAGAAATCATAAATTGTGAGTAAAAATAAAATTATTGATTAAAAATTATTACAATGCACTAAACGTGTGTGGAGCCACGGGCACATCCACTCATAAATAAGCTTCGATGACGGATGCTAAGCGGAAACACGTATTACACAGCTATGTCAGAAGAACGATTTGAAACGTAGACACCTTATTTATTCCTTCGGATTAGGATGACAGAAATAGTTATATTTCCATGTGACGTATCCGTTTTATCCTTTAATGTAAGACTTTACACATGTTTTAAAATATTTAATAGAATAAAATGCTAATTTTATTCCCCATTCACACATGTCTCGTTAACGTGCTTTTTTAATAATGATTATGGATCAGGGAAGCGAAGAGGTTTAGTAGTATCATGTTTAGAAGTAACATCAAAGACTAGGAGTGTAGAATCTAAATGGAGCCACATACCGATGAACGAAAATGTTGTTATCAAACTATAACGGTAGTTGGATATTTTCTAGTACTCACTTGGCTAACTAGTATAATTAGTTAATAAGAATTGTAGATCCAGGACTCGAGAATGTCATCTTAACGCAGACTGGCCAAAATGTATTAATATCTTGTATATCGGATATGTCAATCAAACAAATGAAAGCCATATATATCGTCAAGTATAATACAGTCTTATTTACGCATTCTGAGTTTTATTATCACGCTCTCCAAACCAGGTTAGGCTTCTACAAAACCTAACCGTTCGTTAAACCGTTAACCCCTCACTGTATTCTCCTTTCTAAGACTGGAATGCTAGTATATTTAGACTTATTGACAATTAATCTCGGAACATTATAGCATTCGAACAAAATAGTTTAATTAAATATTTTTAGAAGACATACATATTTTTTAACTAAATTATATAGCAAGAAAGAGAAAAAAATACGCAGACCAGTATGAAATACGTATAATCAACAACCGTATAATGTAGGTATACATATAACAATAAGGTAATAATGAGCGAGTCGACGCAAGGATGGCGTTCTGAATTTTAAATTACTCTTTGCACAAGCAAATTCGCTGAGCCAGGCCGTAAACAGCCCAGCGCGCTGCGACAATCACTACGCCATGTTGTTTTGCTATTTTACATGTTTTTACCGTCTACTACGATATTATGAATACACTTTTTTATTCAAATCAGGCCCTAACAGCAAACACATAAAATTACATTTTTCAGACTATTTTTACTCGTTAATTTAAAGTGACATACTGCTGAGATTAAAAGACAAAATACATATACGAATATAGAACTGAGGTTGTGAACCAAATCAATAGAATACGTTCATAATCTACACTAATAAATACAATTTAAATGTTACTACACGTATTTGTAAGTATATGCGATACTTAAATAAGTACAATTTTTAAAATGTTTTTCTGACTGCCTGTGTATTCCGATTAATTTCCGAAACGATTGGAGCGATTTTGACAGGACTGGCCCTAGCACATAGATGATGCTATAAGGAATAACTTGCACTTAGAAGAAAAATGCTTAGATAAAAAATTGGGTTCCGCGCAAGTATAATAAAAAATTAATCCAATCGAGAGTCGTTAACGACACGAAGCTCAAAATGAATTCAATTTAATGTATCGTTTGTATTCATAATTGTTTACAGAGTATATATTATCTATTAACTGCTAAAAGAATAATTTTTCTCATACCGAGATTATCTTTATATGATCTATTTAAAAAAAATTATGAGACAACCGTCTCTATCCGCGGTCTCTTTTTTTATTTCATGGGAGGCAAACGAACAAGTGGGTCACCTGATGTTAAGTGATCACCAACGTCCATGGACACTTGCAACACCAGGGGAGTCGCAAGTGCGTTGCCAGCCTGTGATTGGGGCAGGGTGAAGAGAGGGTGTGGGGAAGGGAAGGGAGGTGGTCTTCCGGCACTCTCACTGACGGAACGAAAGGCAACAAGCACTGTTACTTCACATCGGTTTTGTGTGAGTGGGTGGTACTACCCTTCCATTCATGCTGAAACCAGTAATAGTTATAGTTGCATGAATTAGTAAATTATTGTTTACTTAAATGTTTTTTTAATAAAACTACACTTAAATTTTGAAACTATTTAAACAGTTTTTAGGAGAAAAATGTTATTTGTCATTCATCTGCATATCGTCCACAGATGCTTATTTAAAATTTAATCGAAATTAAAACGAATTTAATTACCTATAAAATTCAACTAGGTCACACTAACATTAGCAACGCTTTGAAACTGGTATTTATTAGTACTGACCCGGTAAAAAAACTCGTTAGCAAATTGCTGGAAACAACGTTGCACAAATTGAAACAATCGTTCAGTATGATCGGGATAACAGCGTATGTAATAACAATTCACATTCCATTTTCTCCTGAACAAATTGCCGTGTTATTGCTTCGACATAGCAAATCCGCAATTACGATACTATATTGCTTTTATCGACTGTTTCTTACAATATGAAATTATAAATGGGTCAACCACATGTGATGCTATTATAACATACAATCTTGGCCCGCGGTTCCGTACGCGTTCGTTATTTATTGTTATTACTATTGTCATAGATCGTCGAAATATAAAATGGATATAGGAATAATTCCAACAATAATCTAATTTTTGGATAAAAAGTTAAGGTACTACAGTGCCATCTATTTGTACGTAGGAAAACATGAAAATATTGACTATGAACATATATCTACGTATACAAAACTTTTATGACGTATGGTTTTGTGGTACAGAAGTTTATGCGTTGCAGTACATGTACTGGAAAATTATGGTATAATAGATAACATAAAAACCTTCCCCATGACCGCATAAAATTAAAAACTTCAACCTTCATGGTGAATGGTCGAACGGTGTGAGTATATCGATCTCGGATACACCAAGACTAATATGTATGATCAATTTAATAAAATTATTATATAAATAATTTAATATGTATATTGAAAAATAATACCCAACAATTCCATAGTAATCCACTGTATATTTTTATGTGTATATCTTAATGATAATATGTATTTTACTTAGTAATTTAGATATTAATGTTCTTAGATGAATTAATGAGACAGGCTATAGGTGGTAGAGCCCCGCTGAAGCTATTATTGGTTTCAGCATGAATGGGTCGGCTCACCCGGTGTAGTACCACCCTCTCACAGAAAACCGACGTGAAGTAACAGTGCTTGCATTGTTGCGTTTCGTTCGGTCAGTGAGAGCGCCGGATAACCCACCTGCCCTCCCCCAAACACACTTGCGACTCTTCTGATTTTGCAAGTGTCTACAGACGATGGTGATCACATAACATCAGATGACACACATGTTCGTTTGCCTCCTATGATATAAAAAAAAACTTTGTAAATCTAGTTTACTATTTGTAATATAGAACTATAATGTTTGTAGTAATATCAATCAACGTAAGAAGTTTAAATTGAATACATAATGGTGGTAGGTGTATAATACAGTTAAATGGGAAGTCATACCAATTATGTCCATATTAACACGTAACTCTTCTAGGCTTGCACCTTTTATTCATGAGGTCTTCATATAGATGGAAAACAATTTCAATCGACTCTATACAGGCAAAACTTTCTTGTCTATGTGTACATGAAAATGTACGACGACACATTTCAATAACAATGGCTTTATTATTAAAACATTGCAAAGTTTAAATTATTTAGATCTACCAAGAGTGTTCTGGGACGGAAGCGGGTGGCTGGGTCCGGATGTATGATGGAGCCTACTTTCACGCCTGTCGCGTTGATGAGGCCATCGCTGAGGGCGAAGCAAAATGACCTTTGTCATACCGTTTTCATCTTATTTCAATTATTCTGAGAACTACTACCGTGAAATATGATTAAGCCTCTAGTTGTGGCTTCTTAAACTTAATTAAACATATACATTTAAGTATTTTATAGGTTTTAGGATTTAATCACTATCTCGATTGATATTAAAAGTATATGTAGCCTAAGATGATAACATGTTAAGCCTAGGTGATTTGCTTTCAAGAGCAGCTGCAAGAACACACCTATAACTTCTTCGCGACAACATTTCAACATGAGAGTAACGACTTGAGCATTACAAAAAACCATATCATAATGGCATATAATATGACCATCATGAATTACTATAGAATAAACTAGAAGTCTTAATGTTATTCAATAAAACAATTGTAATCGTTTCAGGATACATTATTTGCAGTGTTCAAGTACTATAATCAAATTATAACCTCTTATATATGAAAACACCAAATTAATTTGAGTTAATTGAATATCAGTTTCAATTGTGAAGAGAGGACGACTAATAATACAATCTGTAATATTCGATGAATCCCAATCCGGTTAACCAGAGGAGAGACGATATTGCGGTTACATAAACGATGAATACACAACATCGCTCACAGCCAACACACAACCAACATCTGTGGCCTCGTGTTAAAATGGCTAATATGAAAAGTTTGTACTTTCAGTAAATATTAATAGAAAAATTAACCAGCCTTGATGTTAAGTATCACTTAAATATCTTTCTGGGCCAATTTCCCATGATTATAACCCTAGTACCTTTACAGTATGATAAAATATCTTTCTACTATTGTAAAAAACTTTTAAATAGATTTCATCTTACCAAAATAAAAACTGTATTTCTTAAATAGTGTTTTCCACACCTCATCTAGTAAAAAATAAAAACCATATCATATATATTAATACGTGAAGCCTAAACTTTGTATCCCTTTTTAACGGAATTGGGCGAACGGTTGAACGTGAAATTTGGCATAGTTTATACGGAGGAGAAATGCAGAAACCTATTTATTTTATATAAAATGCATTAGCAGTACATTAAAAATGATTAAAATATGCATTACTCACACTACTGCTTCAATTTTACACAACATATACACACATGTAAATAAAAAAGATATTTTGACATCTGTCAATAAAGGACTTCAAAAAAGGTTGCGAAGGAGGTTGCTATGCTCGACTGTATGTATTATTTTACTCTTACGTTCCAATTACCCTTTTTCATTCTACATTCAACAATGATATTAACCCTAATAAAATTCAAACTTAAAAAAATCAATGAACTATGGTCGAATGTCGACCGCTGGGCGCCCACTAGTTCTTTTAATAACTTGGCAATAAATTAAACAGACTTTAGCCATTTTAGCACTAGGCCACATATACATTGTAACAGCCAATATCTTTTGTTATTTTGCCTACATTTTCACTATTGGTATATTACAATATTAAATTGTATTATTTCAGTACAATACGATTGCTCATTTCCGCACGAATAATTTTTCCACGCGCCAGTATTCGATCCTCAGTTCAATGCAGTGTTATTGATATTTTAATTGGAATTCCGACACTTGGAATCCTTTTATACTCTAAGGGTTTCCTGAACTCAGGTGTCTGGATTTTTTTTATAAAATATTTCAAATCCTAAGTCGTATATCTCATCCTAACTACGTAATAATAATAAATAATACACAGTAACATCATCCACCAAATCTTCAATTAGTAATTCCTGCGGTAATGATTAATCGATACTAAAAGGTACCAGTAAAAAATAAAACTGAAGTAATGATTTCATAGCACTACTAGGTACTAGCTACTACACTTTAAACGTTTTAAACGCCAATATATCAGAACGCCTGTGATGATTACGTCATATCTTTTTCCTGCAATGAAATATTTATCATAATACCTATTAGTTTTAAATTTTTTTCTTACCCTTTTCTTTCGTCCGATGTTAAAACACTAAAACTTGTAAAACATGGTATGAATAACAAAATAAGTTTTTCTCAAAAAAAATGTTAATATAGTTTGTAACTGATATAAAGTGTAGTAATTAACAAGTGATAAAAAAGAAAAACGTGTAGTTTTGAAATGTATGTAAATAAATAAATAAATACTCATAAGTATTAACATATATGAAATAATTAAACAGGAGCCTTTAACGAGATTGCGCTTGCAATATTGTGGATGTTATAAGCGAACGGTTAGTTTGGTGCACGACGCGAGAGGCGCAGGAGGCTGAGAGAAACTCTAATTAACGCTAATGGAAGGTGTATTCACCTGGAAGTTTCATAAATAGTCTAACCCGGCACTCACCTCTATTAGATTTTATAGTCTTTATATGAAATTAAAACTTTTTTCTAATTCATTCTGTCATTTTGGAAATTTTCCAACAATTTATAAGCAAATGCGTTAAAGAAAAAAAATGTAATTCCTATAAGTTTAACGCAGGTATAGAAATTGTAGCTAATAGAATATATTTCACTATTGATAAATGAAAACCTACATATCGCGTTATAAATCAAAAAGGGGCGTACTTATATGATTTTTTATTGTTAATCGCGTTGTAAACATACTTTAAGTTTAATTATTTAAAAAAACAAAGCAAAAAAAATTATATATGCACTTTTTACATAAAACCTGCGTTATGCTCTTTTTGCATTTAGCAGACGATATTTAAAAGAAAAACATTTACTTAAATTAAAAATAATACAGATTTATTCATTCATATCATATGACAGATACCAATGATACAAATTCACAATTATATCTGCAATGTTCCAAGCCTAGTTTCACCAACTCTTACAACGAATTTATAACATCTAGTTGCAGAGTTAACGGTGTATTCAGCGAAGTTAGTTACCTCGAACGGTGGATGCAGCAGGCAATGAATGGCTTAGTAGTGCACATTGCATGAGATCCTTTGATGTACATAGCTCAATGTTGGTCAGTCAACAACGTCCTTTCATCACGTGCGAGTCACCTGGTACCCCAGTGCGGTTTAGAGCTTACATAGGACCTAAATTAAAGTCATTTTGGCTGTATACATGTAACACAACACAAGTTCACAACCCGCTTACATAGTAGACTATGAACGTACACACAAAATACTTGAATCCTTCAACCTCTTTGCAATGAGAAAATGAAAAATAATAGATTCAGTAAAAAGATGCATTTAGTAAGAAGTCCTGGGAATATTAACATATACCAAAACTAACTGGGACCCGCGACTTTGTTTGAGAGAAAATGGTTTTAACATTACATGAAAACGTGTTTTATCAGAGTTTATTATGGATTATTGTTTCAATTGTATTTTTCTCATTACGACTTAACATCATTTAAGATACCTCAATAAAATTTTATCAATACTACTTAGCCTCTGTGAATGTGAGCGGTTATATGTAGCCTACGTTATACGTACACTGAAAAATCCACTATCTGCTAATATAAGTCAAGTCAAGCCAAATTAAGCCGGACATATAACATACTATATTTATATTTTATAGATTATATTATTCAAGTGCCACAGAACGCCTAATAATCGTTAATTGAAAAAAAATATCATAGCAATTGAGTATGCGCTGTGAACGAACAAATGAAATTACGTTAATTGAATCTGTAGTCAATTTTAGTTTCCAACTTCCACCTGAAAGGTGTCTCGCCGACTAGTAACCGAGTTTGTTACGTGAACCGTCAGCGTTTCAAATATTATGTCCTGAATATTCAGTAGCCAAATTTTCTTCATTTAAAGTTACAAATGAATATAATTTATGTACAACAAAAAAAGTGTGTGTTTTCTTATGTACACGCCTTATAAGTTATACTTCTTTGGCGTAACAAGATAAAAATCTTTTCAAAAATTTTATCATTAGCCTTATTCCACGTTTGTAGAAAAAACGACACTAAAAATTAAAAAGTTAAGTATAGCTAACTTCAGGGTGTCGGTTTTTCGTGACGGTGTACGCGCACATCGTAAAAATTTACTCTCATCCATTTTCCATGACGCGCCAAAACAAGTATAACTTCAAAAATTTATAATGTTCTACATTGAATACATATGAAAATAATTTTGACCCAGTTACTGGATTATAAAAACATCATGTGCCATCTGTGTTTACTTGATATACTTGTTTACTACTTGTTTTACTTGTTTACTATATATAATATCACAATATTTTTTTTGACGTTTTGTTTGAAGTCTCTGGTTGTGTAATGTGAATTACTTACGAAACGTATATACTATTTTCAAGTTCTTTTTTGGAAGAAATTACTATAAAAGTACTGACTATTTTTGTATATTAGATTAGCCTTTATATAATTACTAGTGGGCGCCCAGAGGTCGACATTCGACCATAGTTCATTGATTTTTTAAAGTTTGAATTTTATTAGGGTTCTTTTGTCAAAGGGTATTTATCTATATATTATACATATAATAAAAATGTAACTGACCGCTGTCTGTACATGAAGTATATATGAGAAAAACTATTATTAGGGGTCTTTATAAATGCAATAGAACCCAAAACAATGATTTTTAGAATTTTTGTCTGTTTGTCTGAGTATTTTAAGGAATTGCGAATGCAAATGTGAGATAAAGAGGTATAAAGTCGACTTACCAGAGCGACGGTATTGTTATTTTGTTGCAGCCATCTTAGAATAGCGCTGGCTGTTGTGAAGTCTGGCCGCGGAGGCGGGGGTATAGCGTGCTGGAGGGATGAGGCGAGTTGCTGCGCCAGCTCCAGCGCTCGGGCTCGTGCTGCACGTCCTGGCCCGGTGGTCGCCGTCCCACCCGCTCCCGTACCACCGGCCTCTACATACATTTCGTATAATAATATAAATAAGTACTAACAGAATTTATATTTAACTAAATAATTAGGGGAAGTTAAAGCAGTTCAGTAGGTATCATTTTCTCTTCTGTTTGTCAATCAATATATATATATATTTTGTTTAGAAGCCATTGACGAGATTTTGTGTTCTCAGTAAAAAAAATATGGAAATAGTCTTTTATTCCATATCATTATTCATTGATCTAAATCTAAATCTTTATTTATAAGTGTCTATTCGTTATACTTCACGTTCCTAACGTCTATAATCCACAATGTTTGTACAAATCTTAATACAGATATAATAATATCTATACGAGAACAAATAAGTTTGCACCCTTTGTTATGGTTTCGACCACTACAATAAAGATAAAATAGTTGTATCATATAATGTAATATACCTTTTATAATTTACCTATTAATTTGTAATTTTACAATAATATAAAAGATAATACAAAAATTACAAAAATATAATTTTTGTAATATATTTACAAACGTTTGCGTGATTTTTTTCGTGCGGGAGAAGATTTCCTATATAGATTATACTTAAACATTTTTTTCTATTATTCATAATTCGGCAGCACGTTATCCTATCGTATTGTTCGAATTCAAGAATTACTCAACATTGAGTTACTCTACAATATTGCCTATAGAGATTTAACTATAACTCACACCGGTGAGGCGGTACAGGTCACTAAAGTCAAATCTTGTAGAAATTTCTTGTTTTTTTTTATTGTTATTTTTATTAACGACTGACTTTACAGGGAATGAGACATTTATGGAAAATCTAATTTTCTACAAAAAATATTAATAACTAATATCTAAGATCGACATTTCTTAGAAAAAAAATTACACGGGAACGAAATCGCGGGAACCGATATTGAACGATAATAACAAACTATCTGCCTAAATATTACATGCCTAGTAGTATGAATGTTCGCTTAACTTTTTTGACGAATACAACAGTTTGTTGATACTGCAATGACTTTAACAACTTTGCAACTTAACTGATATATATCTATTAGTTATATATAAATTTTCTGTATGTTTATGTTCTAGAAAATAATTCTCTGCACCTATTCTAAGAGAAAAAATGTGTTACTTAAAAAACAAATTATTTAACATTAACACACAGATATATGAATTGTCTGTTTGAAAAAATAACAGTCAAAATAACGGTTTCTATTCATAATTAACATAGTACTAGTGTTTATAGCGAGAAGCTTCAAATTACTCGTTATTTATACACCAGATGATGGGATAAAATTTAGGCTTCACGTATTAAATAATGATGATTCTGTGATAGGGTCTAAATTTCTTTACTAAAAATCTTTAAACGTCAAAATATAAAGTTTTTGTGAAATCCGTTAAAAGATGTACTTTCAATGTTTTCAAATAATTTATTTGATAAATGTTTATAAAGTAAGAGAAGATAAAACTCAAACATTATCCGAATAACAACTTCAGCGGCGCACGAGAGTTAATATAACAAACATAATTAGTTTTCACATGTACTGTTCTCCAGAGTTAGTAACATAGTAGAAAGTAGGGCATTCAAAATTCTAATAGATACAGTTTTAAGTCCATCATTAATTCTTCATCCTTGGTTTATTCGACTATGTATCTACTCTTTAACTGTTTAGAAGACATAATTTTTGGTATAAAGTATATTGTGTTAAACAAAGTACACGCGATAAGCCTCTATGATACTCATAACGCACGACGTGCCGCCAAACCATACTTTATGAAATCAAAAATGATAAATTATATATAACGATTGGTACAGTGGTTTAAGCGGTCACATCGCTAGATTCAACCACTGCGCTGAGCGTTGAGTACAAATCCCACAGGACAATGATTTGTTTTATATTGGATGTTGGATTCTTTTAACTTTAGTGTGGGAGTTGCCTTTTATATAAACGGAAAAGAATCATATCATTTATTATATTAAAATTACATAGAATACTACACAATAAAGATATTGAAATCTAAGCAACATACTATACTGCACCAGTATTTTAAGGAATTGCGAATGCAAATGTGAGATAAAGAGGTATAAAGTCGACTTACCAGAGCGACGGTATTGTTATTTTGTTGCAGCCATCTTAGAATAGCGCTGGCTGTTGTGAAGTCTGGCCGCGGAGGCGGGGGTATAGCGTGCTGGAGGGATGAGGCGAGTTGCTGCGCCAGCTCCAGCGCTCGGGCTCGTGCTGCACGTCCTGGCCCGGTGGTCGCCGTCCCACCCGCTCCCGTACCACCGGCCTCTACATACATTTCGTATAATAATATAAATAAGTACTAACAGAATTTATATTTAACTAAATAATTAGGGGAAGTTAAAGCAGTTCAGTAGGTATCATTTTCTCTTCTGTTTGTCAATCAATATATATATATATTTTGTTTAGAAGCCATTGACGAGATTTTGTGTTCTCAGTAAAAAAAATATGGAAATAGTCTTTTATTCCATATCATTATTCATTGATCTAAATCTAAATCTTTATTTATAAGTGTCTATTCGTTATACTTCACGTTCCTAACGTCTATAATCCACAATGTTTGTACAAATCTTAATACAGATATAATAATATCTATACGAGAACAAATAAGTTTGCACCCTTTGTTATGGTTTCGACCACTACAATAAAGATAAAATAGTTGTATCATATAATGTAATATACCTTTTATAATTTACCTATTAATTTGTAATTGTACAATAATATAAAATATAATGCAAATACATATATTACAAAAACATAATTTTTGTAATATATTTACAAACGTTTGCGTGATTTTTTTCGTGCGGAAGAAGATTTCCTATATAGATTATCATCATCAGCCTGTAAGAGACCCACTGAAGGGCCATAAGCCTCTTCCCGAAGGAAGGTATATAGATTATACTTAAACATTTTTTTTCTAATTTTCATAATTCGGCAGCACGTTATCTTATCGTAGTGTACGAATTCAAGAATTACTCAAGATTGAGTTACTCTACAATATTGCCTGTAGAGATTTAACTGTAACTCACACCGGTGAGGCAGTACATACAGGTCACTCACTAAAGTCAAATATTGTAAAAATTTCTTGTTCTTTTTTTTATTGTTTTTTTTTTTATTATATTAATGATTGTATTTACAGGGAATGAGACATTTATTGAAAATCTAATTTTCTACAAAAAGGTATTTTAAATCAAATATCTAAGATCGACATTTCTTAGAAAAAAAATTACACGGGAATGAAATCGCGGGAACCGATATTGAACGATAATAACAAATTATCTGCCTAACTATTACATGCCTAGTAGTATGAATGTTCGCTTAACTTTTTTAGTAACATAGTAGAAAGTAGGGCATTCAAAATTCTAATAGATACAGTTTTAAGTCATTAATTCTTCATTCTTGGTTTATTCGACTTTGTATTTACTCTTTAACTGTTTAGAATACATAATTTTTGGGATAAAGTATATTGTGTTAAACAAAGTACACGCGATAAGCTATTATGATACTCATAACGCATGACGTACCACCAAACCATACTTTATGAAATCAAAAATGATAAATTATATATAATGATTGGTACAGTGGTTTAAGCGGTCACATCGCTAGATTCAACCACTGCGCTGAGCGTTGAGTACAAATCCCACAGGACAATGATTTGTTTTATATTGATCGTTACAATTCTGCATAACATTCGTTTTCAGCAACAATACTTAAAACAACACGTACCTTCTTTATAAGCTTAAATTTTTTTTTACGATAATCTGTACTGTTGTTTTAAATTTACTTGGCTGTTTGAAATAATAAAGAAAAAGTTTACTGAAGACGTGTCATCGTGGTGTGTACTTATGAAACATCGATAGTCGCACGACGTAATCATCGTATTTATCTTCAGACCCGTCACGAGGTTCGCGCTATTGTTTAACTATTACAATTAACCGTTTGAAATGGATTCACTGATAATTCGTAAAGATAAATGGCAATTTAACTGTTTACAGTGGTACTAGCAGCTGCCTAACACTTCGTCTACGTTAGTATCTTTGCTGGACGTTATTTAATTTGAAAAACTATAATACACGGCATTTTTACTTTCTAACTAAATTTTTAAACATCAATTTTCATCAAAAATTACAAATTTTCATATAAATTATCATCTCCCTTTTCACCACCTTAGGGTAATTTTGCAAATATTTTGTAGAGTGCTCATCTACAGCGGAAAAGAAATGTGTACGCAGATTTCTACGCACCTAGTTCCAAGACTTTGGTCTATATGTTTATATGTCAGTCAGTCAGTTATTATGTTATCATTACATAGTATAAAACAAAGTCCCCCACCGCGTCTGTCTGTCGTCTGTTCGCGATAAACTCAAAAATTACTGAACGGATTTTCATACTTTATTTATAAGTGTCTATTCGTTATACTTCACGTTCCTAACGTCTATAATCCACAATGTTTGTACAAATCTTAATACAGATATAATAATATCTATACGAGAACAAATAAGTTTGCACCCTTTGTTATGGTTTCGACCACTACAATAAAGATAAAATAGTTGTATCATATAATGTAATATACCTTTTATAATTTACCTATTAATTTGTAATTTTACAATAATATAAAAGATAATACAAAAATTACAAAAATATAATTTTTGTAATATATTTACAAACGTTTGCGTGATTTTTTTCGTGCGGGAGAAGATTTCCTATATAGATTATACTTAAACATTTTTTTCTATTATTCATAATTCGGCAGCACGTTATCCTATCGTATTGTTCGAATTCAAGAATTACTCAACATTGAGTTACTCTACAATATTGCCTATAGAGATTTAACTATAACTCACACCGGTGAGGCGGTACAGGTCACTAAAGTCAAATCTTGTAGAAATTTCTTGTTTTTTTTTATTGTTATTTTTATTAACGACTGACTTTACAGGGAATGAGACATTTATGGAAAATCTAATTTTCTACAAAAAATATTAATAACTAATATCTAAGATCGACATTTCTTAGAAAAAAAATTACACGGGAACGAAATCGCGGGAACCGATATTGAACGATAATAACAAACTATCTGCCTAAATATTACATGCCTAGTAGTATGAATGTTCGCTTAACTTTTTTGACGAATACAACAGTTTGTTGATACTGCAATGACTTTAACAACTTTGCAACTTAACTGATATATATCTATTAGTTATATATAAATTTTCTGTATGTTTATGTTCTAGAAAATAATTCTCTGCACCTATTCTAAGAGAAAAAATGTGTTACTTAAAAAACAAATTATTTAACATTAACACACAGATATATGAATTGTCTGTTTGAAAAAATAACAGTCAAAATAACGGTTTCTATTCATAATTAACATAGTACTAGTGTTTATAGCGAGAAGCTTCAAATTACTCGTTATTTATACACCAGATGATGGGATCAATTATGAATGCAATATTTCCGGTGAAGCTGTTAAGACCTTGCTTGGTCAATAGCGTAGTCAGTTCGAAAAAAATAAATAAATGCAATACGATCGTAAAGCCAGCATTATAATTCTGCATAACATTGTCGTAAAACATTCGTTTTCAGGTAGTCCAGTGAAGCTGTTAAGACCTTGCTTGGTCAATAGCGTGGTCAGTTCGAAAAAAAAAATCGTTTTCAGCAACAATACTTAGAACAACACGTACCTTCTTTATAAGCTTAAATTTTTTTTTACGATAATCTGTACTGTTGTTTTAAGTTTACTTGGCTGTTTGAAATAATAAAGAAAAAGTTTACTGAAGACGTGTCATCGTGGTGTGTACTTATGAAACATCGATAGTCGCACGACGTAATCATCGTATTTATCGTCAGACCCGTCACGAAGTTCGCGCTATTGTTTAACTATTACAATTAACCGTTTGAAATGGATTCACTGATAATTCGTAAAGATAAATGGCAATTTAACTGTTTACAGTGGTACTAGCAGCTGCCTAACACTTCGTCTACGTTAGTATCTTTGCTGGACGTTATTTAATTTGAAAAACTATAATACACGGCATTTTTACTTTCTAACTAAATTTTTAAACATCAATTTTCATCAAAAATTACAAATTTTCATATAAATTATCATCTCCCTTTTCACCACCTTAGGGTAATTTTGCAAATATTTTGTAGAGTGCTCATCTACAGCGGAAAAGAAATGTGTACGCACCTAGTTGTCTTGCTTTGGTCTATATATTTATATGTCAGTCAGTCAGTCAGTTATTCTGTTATCATTACATAGTATAAAACAAAGTCCCCCACCGCGTCTGTCTGTCTGTCTGTTCGCGATAAACTCAAAAATTACTGAACGGATTTTCATAAGGGTTTCACCAGTGGGTAGTGATTCATGAGGAACGTTTTGGTATATAATTTGTCAATATTTTTTATAAACCGGGCGGGACAACATTTGCCGGGCCCGCTAGTACTATATATACATATAGGCTATGATAAGCTAACATATTTGATCGTCAGAAATCTGTACTAATTTCACATGACAAAGTAATATCAAAAAGGTTTTAATACATTTATGTGGCATATTCCTTTCTTACAGTAGTCTAAAGTTAGTTTCATTAATTAAAAAATAATTTATACTTGTATAATAAATGCTGATGTAAAACTGAGCCTTTCAACGTATCCTTATGAACTAAACAATGCAATATTGAATTAGGCAGTGACTAAAACTCAATGGTATTGTAACGATTCGCTCATAACCGTTGACTATATCCGAATTTAATGAAATATTCTCAAAGTATATACTCCACGCATTGACCATAATGACTGTTCTTCATTCATTAAAGAGTATGATATACATATATTGAAAATAAGGAGACGCGACACAAATCCCTTCGAAATTACTCCACTCGCGCAAATTGCGCGGGGCCCGAGTGAATTGCATCCGCATAGAAACAATAGCGCTTTTACTACGAGCACAAAAAGAAAAAAAAATCCCTCATAATTCTACCATTCATTATTTTTGTACCACATCTTCCGAGTTTATAGCAACTGTTCACTGAAACAAAAAGTTTCTATTGGATTTTCTAACAATATGGCAGAGGTGAAAATCTTTTAAAATTCTTAAAAATAAATTCTCGATTGTCTGTACGGTACATGATAATTTTTTGGCCATAAAAAACATATTGTTTTTGTTATCATCCTCGTATTGCGAAGAATATTATAGTGCACGTTACTTTGCTAGCTAATGAGATACACACTTACCTACATATTAGATAGTTGTGTCTCGAGCAAAGCAAGTATATGTGAATAAGATAAAATTGTAAGATAAGGAAATTTGCTATACGCATTACGTAGTGTTTATGTATGCACATTACGTATATATAAAGCATATCTCATACATAAGTCGGTATCAAACTGAAATAATTTAGAATATTATCCGATACGAAATGTATATAAGAGTTGTTGAGGTATGTATGCTTGGTACACATATATGTTTCAACAACTCATATATGTATGAATAGTTAGCTTAGCTTAGCTCAGATAGGTCGCGAATTGCATGTATCAGGCAACAGCCAAAGCCGAGGTGTGCCGTGCACCCTTGAGCTAGTTGTCAAAATAAAATCGGCCGAGTGCCTTAGGCGCTCGCCTTGGTAGTCCGGTGAAGCTGTTAAGACATAACATGGTCAATAGCGTAGTCAGTCAGTCAGAAAAACATAAGTCGGTCCTTATATAAAAATTGGTAGTATTTTCTATGATATTGCGAGAAGTAGTTTCGGTAGAAATGAAGTTATGAATATAGATATGAAGGTATCAATCAAATCGATTTCTTATATAATATTTTGATAAGAAATTTTCCGCGCTACAAAGCGATTTTGAAGCGATAATAGCATAGTCCTAACGTTTTCGGGCGCCCCTTGAAACATCGTGGGTTCTGATCGCACAATAAATATAAGTTTTTGATGGAGGCAAACAATGTATGAAACAAGAAAATGGTCAGACGCCATTTTTAATGGCCGCCTGCTTGGCTAAAATCGACAAGATAAAAACTGTCACTAAATACTTATAGGCGTATTTCGCTAACTGCACATGAGATCAATTTCCTATAGGCCAGCGTCTTTGACCACATCATGATTTACCGTCAGGTGAAGCTATCATCAAACGCCAAATTGACAGAGATTACGAAAAACAAATGTGTTAAAAGGTACCCACGTATCGGTATTTCCGAATCTGCAGCATCGAGATCTCTAAACAGCCGTCGAGAGCACAGATCCAAGAGCCACCAGCGAGTCACGTGCTCGGGAAGTTGCCAGCAACCCGGCATGTCGTTACAAAAGCACAGAGTGGAAGCAAAACATTACTGCATAGTTTGTGTCCGTAAATGTCGCAATTACACGTTTCCCCACATCAACATTACAACTGTATTTCAGCAACTGTACTTTATGATTTTTTATGAGTTCAAATTCTTTAATATTATTTTCTTGGGATGTATAATTTGCGAGTAAATATTTTAAGGATAATTTCAACTTTAATACAACCGAAATTTGATTTACCTAAGAGATTAATTAAAACACAGATTTGTAAAAAGGAAGAGTTAATTTTATCATACGCCTATAGGGGCATACAATTTATTATACAAACTCAATTAGTTTTAATGAAATGTGTATATGTCTTAACGATAATAATATATAACACATCTAATATAATATAATAAAATTTAAACAATCTATACTAATATCATAAAGCTGGAGTATGGTTGTTTGTTGGTTGAAGGTGCTACTCTCAGGGATTACTGGTTAATAGGTTATATATCATCATGCTAAGTCCAATAGGAGCCGAGCACCAATGAAGGATGTTACAAAATCGGGTTGTTTTTTTCTTTTTGAGAGTTTCCGGTGCATGTTAGCGTTAGCCTAAAATAACTATTCCAAGAGGACGAAGTAAGTCACAAAAGCTAGTATTGAATAAGTTACTAAACCAAATTCGAGATATTATTTAACGTTTTACAACAAATACCGCAAGATGTGTTGTTTGGCCCACGTATTATTTTTACATTTTTTACCTAACCTAGTACATCGAATTAATTGGAAATGTAGTTTGTCGGCTACGGAAACAATTTATCTTATTATTAGTTTAAGGATTTCATCTAAACTCTGGATCTAATCTAAGATACATAGGTAAAATCTTAGGTTTATCACCATAATTTTGTTACGACATAGATGTCTCTATTCATTTTCGGCATTTTTATTTTTTATATATAACAGAAATACAACACGTAATGGACATGTCACGTTGGGATTACCCGCATTGTAGAGGGATCATATGGGACAATGTGCGGTAGCTAGCGGCCAAACGTGAATGACACGAATACGAAGTGAAAAGTAGGTACCTGTTGAACTCTCGACACACTATTACGAATTAGGTAGACCGAAGTTACACGGGCAGAATTGTAATTACAAAACTTTTCTCCTCGCCCTGCGAGAAATAAATGAAACATGTCAAACCGACGCGGCCCGGTAAGAACGGTAATTTATCAGAGAGTTTTAAGTTACTTTTTCTGGGATTATTGGTGTCACGAGAACAAAGAAGTACACTTCATATTTATAATGTGAATTTTCCCTCACGATAATTAATATATAATGAAAATACAGCACCACCGAGTCTCAATAACGTCATAGTACTCAATATATCAACATAGGACTATCCCCATTCAATGTGGAATTCTTCGTGGACGTTTTTACTTATTTTATGGGTTCGATTGAATTTTGCCATCATTTTTAATGCTCTACGAAAGGGCCGGCAATCCATTACTTTATATTATTCAAATAATACAACACCAGAATCTATATATTAATACGTGAAGCCTAAACTTTGTATCCCTTTTTAAAGGAATTGCGCAAACGGATGAACGTTTAATTTGGCATAGTTAAAGTTTATATGGAGGAGAAGTGCAGAAAGCTATTTATTTTATATAAAATGCATTAGAAGTACATTAAATTAATTAAAATATGCACTACTCACACTAATGCTACAATTTTCCACAACATATACACACATGTAAATAAAAAAGACAATTTGACATCCGTCAATAAAGAACTTCAAAAAAGGTTGCGAAAGAGGTTGCAATGCTCGACTGTATGTATTATTTTACTCTTACGTTCCAATTACCCTTTTTTATTCTACATTCAACAATGATATTATAACATAATTCCCCTTGACAAAAGAACCCTAATAAAATTCAAACTTTAAAAAATCAATGATCTATGGTCGAATGTCGACCTCTGGGCGGCCACTAGTTAAAATAAAAGAGCAAAGGATTCCAAATAACAAAGAAAAAAAGGGGAAAAAAAGTAATGACAGCATATATTTAAAGAATTAAAATGCCAACGATAAAAAAAAACACGCCAAAACCTTGATATTGACTCGACGTAACTAAAGAACATATTGCTACTAGCGGACCCGGCAGACATTGTCCCACCCTGAATATAATAAAATCATTGACAAATTCGTTTAGTAGTTTTTGAGTTTATCGCGAACAGACAGACAGGCAAACGCGGTAGGAGATTTTGGTTTATACTATATGATGATGACTTAATACACAAAATATTCAAACACATGTAAGTTGTTAAATCTTAAAACAACATAGGAGAATATATAATTCACACATAGAGATCATCGTTATAGCAAAATATGGATTATTTATTTTGCAACTATGTGAACGATGTGAATGAGATTCTATATTTCCAGTACAATATTGAAAATCAAATTAGTTTAAATAATAGAAAGTATAAAAAATAATTCAGAGAAATATCTAAATACATATAATATTGATTAATGCGTATCATACCGATTCACATGGTTTGTCGCGGCCTATTTTATAAAAATCTATAGTGCCATATTACATTACAGTAAATGATACGTACGAGTATGCAACTGGCGTATGATATTACCCATTCTAATATATCATATAAATAATCTATAAAAAAAATATTTGAAAATATAACATTGTTTTACAAGGAGGATAATAAAATATATACAAAATTATAATAAATAAGACAAAAATTATATATTTCAAAATCTAAATTAAGAGATGGATAAGAGAGGGATGTATTACGATTTATTGTGTATGTATATATTATCATATTTAGGAAACAACGACGTCGCCTACGCGCACTACTATTCTATAAAATTCGTAATACAAGGTATTTACTACGGTAAAGTATAGTACTCAAACGTGATGTCCCATCATGCATTTTTTTCAGTTGAAGGGTGATTGAGTTTTGATAACTATTTTCCGGAGTTCGTCCATGACTAAACACGTTTTACTTTAATATAATAGATCTTTAGAGATTGATTCATAATGAAAACATGATACATGAAACAGGGTTTGTTTTAAAAGCTGTTACTGTGAAATACTGTATTAGTAAATACCATTAATGTGTTAGTTTGGGCCGTTAATATACGTATATTGTTAAAAACAATACGAGTACACACAATTGGTAAGATATTTAGGGTAATTATATTACACACATGAAAAGCGTAAATTATATCAGTGTATTTTATTATACCATATTAGTACGCGATAAGAATGATTTTTTACATTAAAACTTTGTTGTGAGTCAACCTAAAAACACAAACTATTAATTCATATTTTATCTACAATGGTTAAGTACGTTAGAGAATCAACGTGTTCGTGTTATAGGGTTCAAAATCGCGAGTACAATTTAACGCGTGCGCATTGACCGGCGAGACGTCGAGGCGTCCGGACGGGTAGCGTACAGCGGCTGACTGGCGCCACGCCACCCTCCGTTCAACAGTTTGCACCCTCACCCGCGGAACACCCCTGTTGGCAATGCCTCATTCGAGCGGCAACTATTACCCCTGTTGATCATTGGGAGTTGCGCTAACTATATTAATATTACCAATCTCACTTCTCCTTCAATTACTGGGGTAGTATTCAATAATATACCACTGACGGATATAAACAAATTCAATATTAGTCAAATAAATATATAAGATTTTTAAGCAGAAAGCTTATATCTTTATACTAATTCTGTAAACATCAATCTGATCGCGATTAAAACCTATCAACTATCATTTCTACATTATAAAATAAAACTTGTAAGAACATCAAAATTTTGAATAAATAAATCAATTTTACACTTGCATATTCATTTGGAAAATACAATTTAAAACTAGAAGTGCATTACTTAACAAAATGTCACAGAAGATGTTTGCACTCTTGGTATAGAATTAGTAACAATATACTAATACCCGAAAGTAAATACTGATAAGAACCTGCCTGAAAGTGGTATCTAACCAGGAGAGTATTATGCCTGGTACCTGGTCATGGTAATTGTGTCTCAACCAAACTACAACCAATTTGCACAAGGTATATATATGTAAGTGTATTATCAAGTTCACAATTGGTTGGTATGAATTTGTATCCGAGTCTGTATGATCTCTAATCACAGTGACTCTTTAACTTTGGGTTTTGAGATCAAACAATAGTATATACAGTTACCAAGAAGTTTGTACACCTATATGACAGTTGTGACTACCAATGGACTGTAGACATCTTTGTGGTTACAATTGTTTCACTGTGCTACCAACAGGTGTAGTGTTAGCCTATTTTCTTTTCTACAATTAATTTACAGTTAAGTAATATAAGATTTTTAAGCAGAAAGCTTATATCTTTATACTAATTCTGTAAACATCAATCTGATCGCGATTAAAACCTATCAACTATCATTTCTACATTATAAAATAAAACTTGTAAGAACATCAAAATTTTGAATAAATAAATCAATTTTACACTTGCATATTGATTTGGAAAATACAATTTAAAACTGGAAGTTGCATTACTTAACAAAAAGTTACTTATTTATCATCTAAATTATATCCTATGTTCCTTTATTAGTCAGCTTTTAATGTCTTACTATGTTAAAATATCACAGAAGATTGTGGCACTCTTGGTATAGAATTAGTAACAATATACTAGTGCCAGAAAGTAAATACTGATAAGAACCTGCCTGAAAGTGGTATCTAACCAAGAGAGTATTATGCCTGGTACCTGGCCATGGTAATTGTGTCTCAACCAAACTACAACCAATTTGCACAAGGTATATATATGTAAGTGTATTATCAAGTTCACAATTGGTTGGTATGAATTTGTATCTGAGTCATGATCTCTAATCACAGTGACTCTTTTACTTTGAGTTTTGAGATCAAACAATGTATATACAGTTACCAAGAAGTTTGTACACATATATGACAGTGGTGACTACCAATGGACTGTAGACATCTTTGTGGTTACAATTGTTTCACTGTGCTACCAACAGGTATAGTGTTAGCCTATTTTCTTTTCTACAATTAATTTACAGTTAAGTAACACTATAATGAATAGTCGTCTTTTTATACAGTAGAGCTCAGCAAAAATACTACACTATATCTGATGGATAGTACTATACAGATCAAAAACAATATCAAGTGACAATGACAATTGTCATCGACAGTCACCTGCATCACGCTGGCCTGCAGAAATTTCTCTTCACATCTCATTTACAGGATTCGACAATATAACAGAAAAGAAACATGCTAGATATTACAATCCCTCAAATTTATAACATTTCTTACCACATTTTTTTTGGCAAATAATTTATTAATAATATGCTTATTACAGACTTTATAAAAGACAAAAGTTCAAGTTGCTAAATATATACAACTGTTCTAATATTGCACTAAATGTATCAATGTGGTTATTTATAACTAATATGAATATCATTATGTAGTAATAATTTAAAAACAGATATTAATTGACTTTAATGTTTTAAAAAAATTCTGAAGTATTATTATAAATTATATATGTATTATGATATATATATATTAATCGATAATACTCTCAATATTATAGCAACAGCCTGCAACTTCATTTGATCTATTAGATTTTTTTTTTAAAGATAGCGTGGCAAAGTTAGTGCACTGTGCCTGATGGTAAGCACAGTGCAATCCAAAAACAATGGTGAACACCAAGAGATACGCCATACTCCGCGGCCGCCGCTGTCATGCCGGCCTGCGTAAATGTCTCTTCACATTACGCTTGAAGGACCCCATGTAAGTTAAAACGTATTTATAATATACTCAATGTAACTTCCTAAGTAAAATAATGTTCATAATTAAATCAGTAGTTCCGGAAACTATCTCTCTAGTAAAAGAGGTCTATCAACTTAGTTTATTATTATATTACTTAAAATTCGTGTAAATTATATGTTTTATATTTATTGTCTTATTAGCTGTAAAACTGACTCTTTTCCATTAAATTACATATAAAATTTTAAATACAGTGAATGCCATAAAATATATGTTGAGTTTAACAATGGAAAAGTTATAGCTAAAATATTGTTAAATAAATAACAATAACTACCTGCCGTTAAAAAAAAACATAGTGTTATTTTACTAAAAAAGTAACATATACAAAATTAATCATAATTAAATTTATTATGTCATCTATCAGCTTACAAGTTACATAAATAAATACTGCATAATGAGGGTATATAAAAAGATATCTAGTAATATTATACATTATGATAAAGTTCATGAATTATAAACTTCACACATTGATCTTTTGTATTCATAGCAACATAAATATATACATTACATTTTTGGCTGAATTCAATTTAAATATTTACATAGAAGAAAGTGATACGGAGGTAAATAAGGAAATACAGACCTCAATAGTCAACCAACCATGAACCAAAGTGAGTGGGTACTCTTATAACCATGGTGTAAATTATATGAAAAGAACTATGCATTTGCTATTGAATGTAACATTTAAATAAGAGTTACTCACCCGCTATAATACCATCCATCTGCAGTAAAGCGGCTTCTAATAACTTTGCGGGATCCGAGTCGGAAGTTGGATTGTTGTCCCCATCAACTTCTGTGGTTTTTCCCATCACAGCTTAGTTTATTATTTTTATAATTATTGGACAATAACTAGGATACTATTTGAAATCAAAATAAGTTATTTAAAATTCTAAGTAAAAAAATTGGGAAAGTTAACTTTTTGTCAACAAAACTTTGACAATTAAACATGGCTGACGTTTTATTTTTTCTTTAACTCGGTTAAGTTTAAGGCAAAGATTTCCTAATATACAGCCTATTTTTTTTTTGTATTTTCTATGTAGCAATATTTGTAGAATATATATGAATGGAATTAAAAATCATTCATCAAAGTAAACACAATATAATTATTTAAACGTTGAATATATTACCGTAACTATTGTAAATACATATTCTGTGGGTGGTCAATTTCGTCCAGCCCGCCAAATTTAAAATTCGTACTTTCGAGTTTGTTTATTATATATCATACCTGACGTTAAATTTGCTAAATTAGTTATATTTAGGTAAAGACATCGAGTTACAAAAATAAATACATATGAGACATATTTTTATACACTTTTTGTTGTAAATAAATACTCTTTTAATAGGGGTATAACTCGAGTCTTGGTCTATGTTTGCACCTTGAAATCATGTATATGATATTAATATCTCATGAATTTTAATAATCACATGGAATATATTAAACAACTTAAAAATAATACACTCAATGTTTGTCATAATTTATTAATATTTTATTAGACCCTTTACCAAATTATTATAAAGTAAATAAATAGAACTACATACTTGGTAATAAGTACCTTTTGTTGTTTAAACTTAAATCATCGCAATGACGACGACAAGAACAATTTTATATCAACTGCAAATAAACTTTATTATAAAAACAAGCAAAACAGCCAAGTTATAAGTATGTTTCCAACTATACTACATAAATAAATAACATTTCATTTTATTACATTATAGTTTCTGTAAATTTGTAAATCATTATAATGTGGCGACAGTCCAAAATGCAATTCGTACAGTTTTTATTTTAAACCTTTCAAAACTATTGACCTAAGGCACAATCTACTAAATGTAAATAGTAACTATCAAATTATGGTTCTTCGTGAACATTAAATCTCTTTTCAAGGCTTATTTAGTACTATTTATGGGTTTGTTATTTAAATACAGTATTTGCCTAGTAAACCTCAAAATTTGATGATAAGTAAGTACAGTTATGTTAGAGAATTCCCAAGGTTATATTTAAACCCTCAATCTCCTTACTTCCAACCCTGTCTGTGCTAATATAATAATATTATGTTCTGCCTCTCAATGGCAAAAACACAATTTAAACATAATATAAAATATTAATTTGAATCTGCTTAAACATAAATATAAATTGATTTCAACCATTATTAACACTTTTACCTTACATATAACACTTTTATAACAACTTAAAAAATATAATTATGTTGGTAAACTGTGTTTTGGTATTAAGGTGAGGATTTCTATGCTAAAATAAATTCTGCATTATTTTATTTAATATTGACATAAGTTATCGAAAATGAAGTGAGTCAGTTTAATACACAGTTGATATTCCACAGCCGCCGTGCATTTTCTAAGTAAAAATTTATAAGTAGTCTCGTTTTTTGTTAAACCCAAAACAAAGTTTTCGAATGGGAGTGTATGATTATTTTAAAGGGTTTTAAAAAATACTGTTCACGTCTAAAATCGTAGATAAAACTTTACATTCACAATTCTTAAAGACTCTCATTTATAATTTGTAGTACAACCTACCACACAGGAAAAATAAAATATTTATTTCAAACTGCAACAATCAACAATGTCCTCTTTGTGTTACCAATAAACCAGTGTAGCGCCTTTTAGTGGGAAATAGTAACAAAAATACAAACCACGGTTAAGTAGATCTTTTTTACCTGAATCAGTAAAATGATTTGCTTTGCATTGTGAACGACTAACATCATCAAGATATGAATATTTATTGTAGATAGTGTACCGAATAAACTATTTCATAAGTCATAAGATCGTGATTTTATGTTACGAAACCAGGCATTATGTCGAGTTTCCCACGTTACGAATAGTGGTCATAATCTAAAATGATATGTTTTGACACACAACAAAAACACAATTTTAACATTCTATTATATCCACAATAAATTATTTTCGTATGATTGATAATGTATTCGTGGTAATAATTTTTTATAAGATTATAAATATTATCAAATATTGATTTAATTGGCAATCTAAGTCCGATCTACAAGTAACACAGAGAGGCGGTCATTTTTAATAGACGTTAAATAAATATAACTACATCGTTAAACCTCTGCAATTCTGAAAACACTTTATACTTAAGATCTGTTCTTAATTACATCTAAAATCTATAAAATATATTACTCTATTAAATATTAAAGGCAATATCTATCATTAGATATGGACTCCTTCAATTACAGGGGTAGTATTCAATAATATATCACACTGACGGAAATAAACAAATTCAATATTAGTCAAATAAATGTATAACATTTTTAAACAAAAAAGCTATAGCTTTATACTAATTATGTAAACATCAATCTGATCGCAATTAAAACCGATCAACTGTCATTTCTACATTATAAAATAAAACTTGTAAGAACATCAAAATTTTGAATAAATAAATCAATTTTACACTTGCATATTGATTTGGAAAATACAATTTAAAACTGGAAGTTGCATTACTTAACAAAAAGTTACTTATTTATCATCTAAATTATATCCTATGTTCCTTTATTAGTCAGCTTTTAATGTCTTACTATGTTAAAATATCACAGAAGATTGTGGCACTCTTGGTATAGAATTAGTAACAATATACTAGTGCCAGAAAGTAAATACTGATAAGAACCTGCCTGAAAGTGGTATCTAACCAAGAGAGTATTATGCCTGGTACCTGGCCATGGTAATTGTGTCTCAACCAAACTACAACCAATTTGCACAAGGTATATATATGTAAGTGTATTATCAAGTTCACAATTGGTTGGTATGAATTTGTATCTGAGTCATGATCTCTAATCACAGTGACTCTTTTACTTTGAGTTTTGAGATCAAACAATGTATATACAGTTACCAAGAAGTTTGTACACATATATGACAGTGGTGACTACCAATGGACTGTAGACATCTTTGTGGTTACAATTGTTTCACTGTGCTACCAACAGGTATAGTGTTAGCCTATTTTCTTTTCTACAATTAATTTACAATTAAGTAACACTATAATGAATAGTCGTCTTTTTATACAGTAGAGCTCAGCAAAAATACTACACTATATCTGATGGATAGTACTATACAGATCAAAAACAATATCAAGTGACAATGACAATTGTCATCGACAGTCACCTGCATCACGCTGGCCTGCAGAAATTTCTCTTCACATCTCATTTACAGGATTCGACAATATAACAGAAAAGAAACATGCTAGATATTACAATCCCTCAAATTTATAACATTTCTTACCACATTTTTTTTGGCAAATAATTTATTAATAATATGCTTATTACAAACTTTATAAAAGACAAAAGTTTAAGTTGCTAAATATATACAACTGTTCTTATATTGACCTAAATGTATCAATGTGGTTATTTATAACTAATATGAATATCATTATGTAGTAATAATTTAAAAACAGATATTAATTGACTTTAATGTTTTAAAAAAATTCTGAAGTATTATTATAAATTATATATGTATTATGATATATATATATTAATCGATAATACTCTCAATATTATAGCAACAGCCTGCAACTTAATTTGATCTATTCGATTTTTTTTTTAAAGATAGCATGGCAAAGTTAGTGCACTGTGCCTGATGGTAAGCACAGTGCAATCCAAAAACAATGGTGAACACTAAGAGATACGCCATACTCCGCGGCCGCCGCTGTCATGCCGGCCTGCGTAAATGTCTCTTCACATTACGCTTGAAGGACCCCATGTAAGTTAAAACGTATTTATAATATACAATAAGTACCTTTTGTTGTTTAAACTTAAATCATCGCAATGACGACGACAAGAACAATTTTATATCAACTGCAAATAAACTTTATTATAAAAACAAGCAAAACAGCCAAGTTATAAGTATGTTTCCAACTATACTACATAAATAAATAACATTTCATTTTATTACATTATAGTTTCTGTAAATTTGTAAATCATTATAATGTGGCGATAGTCCAAAATGCAATTCGTACAGTTTTTATTTTAAACCTTTCAAAACTATTGACCTAAGGCAATCTACTAAATGTAAATAGTAACTATCAAATTATGGTTCTTCGTGAACATTAAATCTCTTTTCAAGGCTTATTTAGTACTATTTATGGGTTTGTTATTTAAATACAGTATTTGCCTAGTAAACCTCAAAATTTGATGATAAGTAAGTACAGTTATGTTAGAGAATTCCCAAGGGTATATTTAAACCCTCAATCTCCTTACTTCCAACCCTGTCTGTGCTAATATAATAATATTATGTTCTGCCTCTCAATGGCAAAAACACAATTTAAACATAATATAAAATATTAATTTGAATCTGCTTAAACATAAATATAAATTGATTTCAACCATTATTAACACTTTTACCTTACATATAACACTTTTATAACAACTTAAAAAATATAATTATGTTGGTAAACTGTGTTTTGGTATTAAGGTGAGGATTTCTATGCTAAAATAAATTCTGCATTATTTTATTTAATATTGACATAAGTTATCGAAAATAAAGAGAGTCAGTTTAATACACAGTTGATATTCCACAGCCGCCGTGCATTTTCTAAGTAAAAATTTATAAGTAGTCTCGTTTTTTGTTAAACCCAAAACAAAGTTTTCGAATGGGAGTGTATGATTATTTTAAAGGGTTTTAAAAAATACTGTTCACGTCTAAAATCGTAGATAAAACTTTACATTCACAATTCTTAAAGACTCTCATTTATAATTTGTAGTACAACCTACCACACAGGAAAAATAAAATATTTATTTCAAACTGCAACAATCAACAATGTCCTCTTTGTGTTACCAATAAACCAGTGTAGCGCCTTTTAGTGGGAAATAGTAACAAAAATACAAACCACGGTTAAGTAGATCTTTTTTACCTGAATCAGTAAAATGATTTGCTTTGCATTGTGAACGACTAACATCATCAAGATATGAATATTTATTGTAGATAGTGTACCGAATAAACTATTTCATAAGTCATAAGATCGTGATATTATGTTACGAAACCAGGCATTATGTCGAGTTTCCCACGTTACGAATAGTGGTCATAATGAAAAATGATATGTTCTGACACACAACAACACAATTTTGTATAGTCTTATAAAAAATTATTACAACGAATACATTATCAATCATACGAAAATAATTTATTGTGGATATAATAGAATGTCAAAATTGTGTTGTTGTGTGTCAGAACATTTCGTATGATTGATAATGTATTCGTTGTAATAATTTTTTATAAGACTATAAATATTATCAAATATTGATTTAATTGGCAATCTAAGTCCGATCTACAAGTAACACAGAGAGGCGGTCATTTTTAATAGACGTTAAATAAATATAACTACATCGTTAAACCTCTGCAATTCTGAAAACACTTTATACTTAAGATCTGTTCTTAATTACATCTAAAATCTATAAAATATATTACTCTATTAAATATTAAAGGCAATATCTATCATTAGATATGGACGGATTAAGTAAAGGCGCCCAAATGGGGGTTACCGATTAATAATATTAATAGCTCATGTATTTATAACCCTACGCTTAAAGTTAATATGCAGAGCAACGGTAGGGACTCAAATAATAAATGTTTAAATAACAACAATGATATATAGAATAATAATAATAAGAATCTCTAATAAAAAAAATAATTACGTGTTGCTCGCAGTCAGGTAACTCACTAAGTTCAAAGTAGTTCAAGGGGGGCGAGGGGGTAAGCAGGCAGACTACCGATGGGTATAACTCGAGTCTTGGTCTATGTTTGCACCTTGAAATCATGTATATGATATTAATATCTCATGAATTTTAATAATCACATGGAATATTTTAAACAACTTAAAAATAATACACTCAATGTTTGTCATAATTTATTAATATTTTATTAGACCCTTTACCAAATTATTATAAAGTAAATAAATAGAACTACATACTTGGTAATAAGTACCTTTTGTTGTTTAAACTTAAATCATCGCAATGACGACGACAAGAACAATTTTATATCAACTGCAAATAAACTTTATTATAAAAACAAGCAAAACAGCCAAGTTATAAGTATGTTTCCAACTATACTACATAAATAAATAACATTTCATTTTATTACATTATAGTTTCTGTAAATTTGTAAATCATTATAATGTGGCGATAGTCCAAAATGCAATTCGTACAGTTTTTATTTTAAACCTTTCAAAATTATTGACCTAAGGCAATCTACTAAATGTAAATAGTAACTATCAAATTATGGTTCTTCGTGAACATTAAATCTCTTTTCAAGGCTTATTTAGTACTATTTATGGGTTTGTTATTTAAATACAGTATTTGCCTAGTAAACCTCAAAATTTGATGATAAGTAAGTACAGTTATGTTAGAGAATTCCCAAGGTTATATTTAAACCCTCAATCTCCTTACTTCCAACCCTGTCTGTGCTAATATAATAATATTATGTTCTGCCTCTCAATGGCAAAAACACAATTTAAACATAATATCAAATATTAATTTGAATCTGCTTAAACATAAATATAAATTGATTTCAACCATTATTAACACTTTTACCTTACATATAACACTTTTATAACAACTTAAAAAATATAATTATGTTGGTAAACTGTGTTTTGGTATTAAGGTGAGGATTTCTATGCTAAAATAAATTCTGCATTATTTTATTTAATATTGACATAAGTTATCGAAAATGAAGTGAGTCAGTTTAATACACAGTTGATATTCCACAGCCGCCGTGCATTTTCTAAGTAAAAATTTATAAGTAGTCTCGTTTTTTGTTAAACCCAAAACAAAGTTTTCGAATGGGAGTGTATGATTATTTTAAAGGGTTTTAAAAAATACTGTTCACGTCTAAAATCGTAGATAAAACTTTACATTCACAATTCTTAAAGACTCTCATTTATAATTTGTAGTACAACCTACCACACAGGAAAAATAAAATATTTATTTCAAACTGCAACAATCAACAATGTCCTCTTTGTGTTACCAATAAACCAGTGTAGCGCCTTTTAGTGGGAAATAGTAACAAAAATACAAACCACGGTTAAGTAGATCTTTTTTACCTGAATCAGTAAAATGATTTGCTTTGCATTGTGAACGACTAACATCATCAAGATATGAATATTTATTGTAGATAGTGTACCGAATAAACTATTTCATAAGTCATAAGATCGTGATATTATGTTACGAAACCAGGCATTATGTCGAGTTTCCCACGTTACGAATAGTGGTCATAATGAAAAATGATATGTTCTGACACACAACAACACAATTTTGACATTCTATTATATCCACAATAAATTATTTTCGTATGATTGATAATGTATTCGTTGTAATAATTTTTTATAAGACTATAAATATTATCAAATATTGATTTAATTGGCAATCGAAGTCCGATCTACAAGTAACACAGAGAGGCGGCCATTTTTAATAGACGTTAAATAAATATAACTACATCGTTAAACCTCTGCAATTCTGAAAACACTTTATACTTAAGATCTGTTCTTAATTACATCTAAAATCTATAAAATATATTACTCTATTAAATATTAAAGGCAATATCTATCATTAGATATGGACGGATTAAGTAAAGGCGCCCAAATGGGGGTTACCGATTAATAATATTAATAGCTCATGTATTTATAACCCTACGCTTAAAGTTAATATGCAGAGCAACGGTAGGGACTCAAATAATAAATGTTTAAATAACAACAATGATATATAGAATAATAATAATAAGAATCTCTAATAAAAAAAATAATTACGTGTTGCTCGCAGTCAGGTAACTCACTAAGTTCAAAGTAGTTCAAGGGGGGCGAGGGGGTAAGCAGGCAGACTACCGCGTTGCGCCCGCTAAATTAATTCACCTAATACCAATGTAATTAACAAAACAAAATACAATCTTCGTTGGTACACATAATTTCAGTTCCATCCAAGTCAATTCTCGTAAACTTATCAGGCAAGACCACAACCGAATATTAAGTATGTACTTAACAGCTAAAGGAATGTAAATTTCATGTAAAAATAAAAAGAAATAGAACAAACGGAATGGACCGGTAAAACAGATAATATACAAGGAATGTACTAAATAGAATAATATAACACCTATTATAAATAATTCTAGACCTATATAGTTTACAATTGCAACATCAATATATTTAGAAAATTCACATATATATATTATATCTTTCATATCGATAGCCGCAAGGACAAAACGTATATCTACAAAAACAGAAACTAACTCATAAAACTTTAATAATTTAATTAAAACGTATCAGTATATTTTAAAACATTTAAAATTAAAAAAATCACATCCTAAAATATTTAATACAGATTTGAATCATATAAAAAATTAACATTCATTTGACATTTTGTTCATTGCTGCCATCGACATAAAAATTCTTTTTGTTATTTGATATGATTTCAACAAACCGACGACTCATAATTCCTACAAATCCCTAGGAAATATAAAACCAGGGGGTTGAGCACGTTTCTTAAAATAAATATTTGACTATATAATTCTTGACATCCGAATAAGGGCTGCATTATACCAGGTGAATGTTTAGACAGTAACAATATTTATCGAGGACACTCTGCACTCGTTATAGATCAATAAAAAAAAATAGGTGCTTAATATTTGACCTAATTATCGAGACACAAACAAAAATTGTACTCAATCCTGTAAGCGTCTATGTTAAAGCACAGTGTCAATGACCGTCTGGTGAATTGAAAATGAAGTTAACCAACTAACAAAGGATATTTTTCCAAGTTTAAATAAACAAATGGGATTATTGGCCGTTTTATTATCGACAGTTATTAACTCCGGGTCGCCGCTCACAGGTTTTATCACCGGTCATTCAACCTAGGTTTATTTATGTTATTATGCATACTTTTGAAATTCTTAGAACAAACTTTACCTAAGGTTTTCTTTGCTGTCTACTAGTATTTGTTCTGATATTATTATTTTATGTGTTAAATGTGACCATGAAGTGTTTTATCCTAGAATTCTGCGAGTGTCTAACCTTTCACCTGGTATAAGTTTGTAAATATTTTTTCACATTGTTTTTTTTTTATAAAATTACTGCAACATTGTCATAGACACCAGTATAAGCACATGCATCTTTCTGTCCAGCTTGGGTGTGGCTTTTTAAAACTCTTTTATATATATATAATTTCAATGTGATAAATCGTTTGTGCGAGTATAACATTCAACACGCTGCAGACTTGAGCTTCATTGAGCAAAGTGTGCTGGTCAGGTCCCTTCAACTCTTATATTATAACGAAACATATACTTCATCACACATTATTCCCCAACAGATTCCAAACAGAAAGTGCTGATCTTCTTAATGGTAGTTAAAATACAGTAGACATGCCTTTTTAAGTACACAGAGAATTCTACATTTATAAAAACAAAATGTATATAAAGGGTTAATTTTAGAAAAATTAAATAAAAATAACAACAACAAAATAAAATTTAACTTGTACATTAAGTATTAGTCGTGGACTTGCATCACATGCAATACATAAATGAAACATAAATAAAACGGAATATAGAATTCATAATTCCCGTTTAGTACATGATCACAATAATTAAATAATCACGGATATGCAGGCTTTGCCCTTCGTAAAACGTCAACAGCGAAATGTAAAAAATATATTAATTTGTACACTCTTCATAGAATTTTTTTTTAAACATTTGTATAATTTACTATAATCGCACCAAAATACTCTATAGGTTTCGATAAAACCCGCGGTAAACTACAAATGAGTACCGCGAGGCGAATAATAAATATAGAATATATCTTCATGATTATTATAAGTAGGTAGCCACTTCATTCCCCACCAAAGACTCGAGTAATCTAATAAATCTCATCTATTTATTGGAATGCACACGTTTCAATTTGGAATGTAATAATTTCAGCTGAACTCACACTTCAGCTCATCCTCTTAAGTCTTATTATTAATTGAATCGTTAGATATCGTATCTAATTTTTTTTAAACTAATTACCGCCATCGTTTACCCATTTTCGTTTTTAAGTACTAAAATATCGATATAAATATCCTCGCTCATTTATCTATTATAAACACTAAAATACACCTTTCACGTAATTTGCACTTAACAAAAAAAAAAAAAAACACAACGACAGCTTCGGGGGGACGTTCAGCGTGTAGCATGTTCGAAGCACTTCGGCCTCATCGTTCAATGATGAGTACAATAACAGAGATCAAAGGTAAGAAATGATTAATTTAAAAATAAAGAAATAGTTAATATAAGAAACGTGAAGTACCTTCGAAGTGCTAACGGTCTACGCACACATTGTATAAGAGTGGTGTAGTATCAAAGAAAAGTCAATGATCGAACGGCCCCCCAGCAAACAGTCATTGATGACTCTTGCTGAGCAGGTGGGAGTTGAACTCGTAGACGTTGCAGCACTGCTCACCGCATATGTTGCACTTCCACGGGTTCGAATCGCAGTGGCAGCCTTTGTGCAAGAAGTATAATGTCGAGTCGGGGAACGTTATAGAGCAAAATGTACATACGAGCGATGAGGGGAGCATGGCGGCGTCGCCATGCGTCGACGTTATCATACCGCCCTCTGACGGTGACGCACGTGAAGCCTGAAATAAATAAAACAATCGAGAATTAACAACATAATACGCGTACTGAACCTACGGCCCGCCTGGTCTTTGAAGTTGGCCCACGGGACAATGGACAACCGTTTTTCTTTTCACTATATTAATAATACGTGCTTAATTTGAAATTACGTTTTTTCTTATTTAAAACCTAAATAATTGTAGTTTGCGGCACGCGACACCATGAGTGAAACGTGTTTATGGCCCCTTTAAAAAAAAGGTTGAGTACAATTGCTGTACTTAATGTTTTACTAATATTTTTTAATTATAACGAGTTAAAGAGTGCACACTTGTGCAGATTACTGAATTAGTACAACCATTGTATAATATATGGCACGGTATTTGTTTCATTTGGGTCAACGCGAACGAAGATGCAAGTAAAACTAGCTTTAATAAAAGTGAACATATATTAATTTGGATATTAGTATACCAATAATTTTTAACAATTGAATAAAATCTAACATCCAGTATCTTTTAAATTTAAAAGTATTCTTCATTTCTGGTCTATGTTCATAGATAAACTATCTACAGTACAGGATGGCTAACATTTTTATATATTATAACAGGGGTGACCAAGCATCTTGATGATCCGAGCCATTTTTCAAAATTAGAAATATTTCGCGAGACACAATTAAATACGTATTTAAAAGATATGATTTTTTTTAAATAGAAATTATATACTATATAAATAAAAGTTGGTCGATTACGCCATGTTTATGTTTGTCCACGTAATTTTCGGTGAGTCATATTATTCTTAACTTGGACGGAAATTAAATTTATTATTATTTATTATTTTCATATTTATTGTTAGTCATTTAAATGACATTTTGAAGCACAAAAATGAAAAGGAAACTCGAGTACATTTATCGAGAGACACAAATAATGCTTCAAAGAGTCGCATGTGGCTCGCGGGTCGCAGGTTGGCCACTCTTTTATTATAATAATAGTTAGTATTCCATAGTTTAAACTTACGTTGGAACCCCGTGCGCGTCCGCGTGCTGATATACGTCGACGTAGATCTTCTCTTAGCAAACTCTTAAGCGGTGACACCTTGATCAGTGAGGAAAGGCTCGAGGAGACGCCGCGCTTGTCGCCGCCATTAGTTTCGCCCTCACGGAGTTCACCCATACCACCGTCGTCTTGAGTATTCGGTTCCTGTAATATTATATATCGTTATCAGATCACAACAAATCGCAAGATTTGTTATATTTTATTGACGTGATAACATCTTATAAATCAACGAACGCTCGCTGCACGCACGAAAATGCATGACTCATTGTCACGTTCCGCCTGAGCCGAGTGTGCAAGCGAGAGCGAGGAACAAGCGATAGAGAGACGCGATCGGCCTAAGCGTTCGGCTTGTATAGCATTAATCTCTCTTCAACTCCATCGGCCGATGCATCAGAGTTGCAACCGACTTTACAGAAAACCAATCGTCTAATAGATTATTACTACCATTGTCGATTACGTAATGATATTAAAAGTTTTCTCCAATCATTTTAATGATCTAACAAGATGTCAATTTGAATTTACTAGACATTGGAATGTTTCATGGGTTACTTACTATCCAAACACAATAGTGTTGAAGCACTGAGTTTATTTAAGTTATTGAGTCATCATTAATGACACTATATTAGCTTTAATAAACTGTTTTATTTATTTATTTATTTAAGGTGATATAGCCAAAAAAGCCTTTAAATCTATACTAATATTATAAAGAGGTAAAGTTTGTGAGTTTGTGACGTTGTGGCGTTGTAGGAGGTAATCTCAGGAACAACTGATCCGATTTGAAAAATTCTTTGATTTCTAGATAGCTCATTTATCGAGGAAGGCTTATTAGGCTTATAGCTTATAGGCTATATATCATCACGCTAAGACCAATAAGAGCGGAGCAACAATAAAGAATATTTCAAAATCGGATTTTTTTCCTCTGGAGAGCTTCCGCTGCGTGTTAGCGTTGGTCCAAAGTAACTATTCTACGCGAACGAAGACGCGGGCAGTGGCTAGTGAACAAAATAAAAATAACAAAATGGTAGCGGTCTTGTTAGAACTTTCCAAAGAGTTTTTGGTGCAAGTCGGAATCCATGCTCCATGGAATTATTTCCCTTATTCACTTGTGCACAATAAACTAAACTATATCACAAAATATAGAACCATAAAACACAAGATTAAGAATAAAATATAAAATCCACTATATGACATTCCTAGTTCCCACCAAAAATGCCAACTCACAAGATAAGCGACACCTTTTTTCAAATTGTAAACATAAATCATCTATAATCATCTAAATCATCTATAATTGCAAATAGGTATAAATAAAACAGTTCAGTGCATTTTCTTTTCTGTTTATTAACAGATTTTCTTCATCATTTCTTGTTTAGTAATTATTGACAAGCTTTAGTGTTATCAATAACAAAAATGATAACAGTCTCTCTTATTACCATCAACTGCGAAGCCTCTATTTATGTCTCTATTGGTCATACTTCAGAATAGTAAGTGATAATGTATAGAAATAAATTATAGAGTTGTACCCTTCTGCACGCATCACGCAAAAAGTACCGAGTAGGTTTCGATCTAATTATTTTAACTTTACTTCAAAGACATTTGACCATTGTTTAGAAAATCTTGATATCTTCATTTAATATTTATAATTCTTCTGACCACGTGTATGTAACTGAACTCCTCCTAAATGTCCAACGTCCTCCTAAATGGACTGATTTTGATGAAATTTTTTGTGTGACTTCGATAATGGTTTAGATTCACAATCGGTAGGTGAGGCTGCGATCTAATTCTAGGATATATTTTTTATTATCGGGGCAGGACCGCCGGACCCGCTTGTAACGTTATAAGAAACTATGATTTTTATAAGTACCACGCATTCAGCGACATGTTTTCTTGTTGCAGAGAAGTGGGGTAAGCGATGTGGTGCGCATATGCAGGAGAGAGGAAGTAAATGTATAACATTATTACATTGAAAATAGTAGTATTCAATAATTAATTACCTGTTTGATGGGTATTAAGGTAATGGACGGAGTAATGTTGGTGGGAAGGCCGGCGGAGAGTGAACTGCTGGCAATCGCACTGTCGCCCGACTGCGGCGAACTAGGACCCTCACCGTTCATACGTGACTCTGTTGTATTTGACATTAAAAAAAATTAACACAGTATAAAAATAAGCTATGCTGGCTCAGTGCTCCGCGTGTTTGGACATCGCATTGATTTACATAGGTTTGAATCCTTGCGAATGAGACAAGATTTCCATGAAGGATGCATAGTATGTTCATAGATAGAGCTTTTGCTGGTGGTAAATTAAAATGCTTAGGTTTAAAACCTGTAACCACCTGCATCACCTTTATTCTAATATAGAGTTTTAAGAAACACGATTTTTTTAAGCATTACATATTCCACTATTAACATGGTTTACAAACAAAATTCTGTAGGTAAAGTATATTTTTACTTTCAATGTTTTTTCTTAAGTTTTCGCCATTGACCATAAACAATTTTTTTAGCTGGCCTAGGATCTAGCAGGATAATAGTATATCTGAGACCTATATCAATTCTGAATTCTATCCGAATCATAGTAAATTAAATGAGTTGTCTATTCCTTGTGACTATAAACAAAAATCTAGACATGAATCATTACAGCTAGGAATAAATTATGAGAATAAAATATCACATGCCCTTGACAGTAAAATATTTCAATTATTTAAATATATAAAGAAATTGGAATATTGTATTACTTTATTACAACATTTTTTATCCTTATATTGACCACAATTTAAATTTATGTGATAATGTAACAAAAGTTATACGCTAATTGTAGGTCTGGTTCTCGAAGTTATACTACCGGAATAGGCAACTCACAAACTACAAAGGAACTTGCCAGCAGTTTTTCAGTTTAGGAGAGAAAATAAAATATATTGACATAAAGATACCCAATTTACCTAAATGGTTTTGGCCAGGTGAAAAGGTTTCGTTGTTATCAGCCATTGATATTTCAACGTGAGGTGTTAGGTAGTGCATTGGGGGAGTAGCATTGTCCACAGAGCGAGCACCATTACTGTCCCCACTGTCCGAGTAAGCTGCAGCAACGGACACTGACAGGCCTGAACCGAGTGCACCCAGCGCGTTTATAGCACTAGCATCCATAGAGCCATCAGCATATGCAGCATTAGCTATACCAGCAGCAAGGACAGATACGGAATTATTACCAGGACCAGGATTATCCAAATCGATACCGTGTCTGAAAAAGAAAGTATGATTAAAATTTCTGTGTGCAATAAAAAAATTATTTTATATACCAGGTGACTGTTTAGACAGTAGCAATATTTCTGAAGAGAGCCCGCACTCGATTCTCGTTCTAAATCGTTTAAAAAATAGGTACTTAATATTTGACCGAATTATCTAGAAAAATACAAAAATTATACACAATTCTCTACGCGTCTATGTTAAACCACAGTTTCAATAACCGTCGGGTGATTTCACTTTCATTTGAAAGGGAACGTGGAAACGTCAGGAACAAAACAAAAGCGTTTATTGCCCGTTTCACTATCGAAACAACTCCGGGTCGCCCATTGTAGCGTTATAGTACCGGTCATTGCACTTAGGTTTTTTTTTTTATTTACACGTTTGTTGATATACCGTCGAAAGTCTTAGAACAAACTTTAAATGAGGTTTTCTTGGTTGTTTATTATTATTTGTTTTCATATTATTATTTTATATGTTAAATGTGACCATGAAGTGTCATATCCTAGAATACTGCAAGTGTTTAAACAGTCACCTAGTATACTTTGCACCAGTGGTTATCAAACCACAGTCTGCGGACCTTACGCGTCTCTTTCACTCCTTACTTGTGGCTTTCCCAAAAAGTGTTTAGTGTAGCCACGAAATTTGAAACTCAAGCCTACAGAAAAGAGGCAAATTTTTAGAAAGCAGAAATAGCACAGGTAGCCGTTCACAAAACATATTAAGCAAAGGCAAGCTCGAGAGTGTACTTTTAATCCTAATTATTTCGATATAAATGTATCTACTAAAGTAAAGCTTAAGTAAAAACAAAAGGCTATTTGAATAAATTTCAGTTTTGTTTTTTATTGTATTATATTTGGCTCTTTTGGGTAACGAGTTTGCTGGCCACTGCTTTATACATATAATTACAAATTAACATTAATGAAAGTTGTGGTAGTCAAGTAGTTTGACCTATTGAATACCAATTTGATGATTCGAATCCCGGGATGTACCAACGGATTCGCGTACATATGCTAGTTAGCAACACTATCAGCTGACTGTGAAGAAAATCATAGTGGAGAAACCTGAACTCAAGCAGTGTTCTTCGGAGTTTGAAATCGCCAATACTTAATGGCAGGCATGATGATTCTGCTTGTACCTCCCTCGACAAGAGGCCTATGGCTCTGCACTATGTCTCTTAAAGGCTAATATGATGATATACTAAAATTAATAGGTTACCTACTTGAGCACCATCTCAGATGATTATGGCTTATATGCCTTTATAGGGGCTGTTCAAATTGTATTACATAAGCACTAATATTTAGAAGCTGAATAGTTTGCTTATTTTTGATGACAGTGGTTTGCATGGCGATTTAGTATATTTTCCAATTATTATTTTTTTTACTCAGAAACCAAGTTGGAAGATCAATCACAATGGTTCAAGGTTAAAAATTACAGTACATCATTCATAGCATAACTAGAAATAATACAATAATCTATTCAAAGTGTGAGGTATGTATAATAGACAGGATACAGTATTTCACTGACCGCTTTGTAAAAATATATCATTAAAATTCAAGAAATAAACTATATAATATCTGGAAAAATAAAGAAGAAAATAATGAAAAAGAGAATTCATACCCTAATTTTATTTTGACTTAGTATATCTATTGAATATATGTATACTTTACACAGGTTTTAAGGTAAAACATTATATAAGAATTAATATTTGAAATTTCGTAATAACTCACAATATTTTACCATAGACTATTACCTTTATTACCTTGTAATTAAGTTAGACTTACCTATTAAAGAAATGAACTCTTAAACTTTTCATTGTGGGCGCACGGTAACTACAAAGGGGGCAAGTTTTGACAAGGTCATGCTGTCCAACATGTTCGTTTTGGAAATGAGCGCGCATGGCAATTTGACGCTGAAATCCTCTGTTACAGATTGGGCAATGATACGGCAAGCTCTTGGTGTGGGTTGTGAAGTGTTCGGCCAAATGATCTTTCCTAAAAAACCTTTTCTGGCATACTCGACACTCGTATGGTTTTACACCAGTGTGACGCATTTTATGCCGACGCATATTTGCACCATTAGAGAATTTCATATTGCACACATCACACTCAAATAATTTTCTGTGTGGTCGTGCGTCGGCATTTTGAGCACCCGCAACGTTGTTATTATCAGGTGAACACTGAGCCATATGTGTGGTTAAGGCACGACTGCTTAATGTACTAAAACTATTGCATGTTGTACATTTTAGTAAAGTACCGCTACCTCTTTTCGGAGTTTCCTTACTGGCGGTGGCCACCTGCAACAGTATTATAAATATAAATAATTGAAAGTCTTATATAATATAGTGCATTAAACCTGTGGTCAAGTGCTAAAAGGGTTAAATTATTATTATAACATACTACATTATTATAACAAATGAGATTGTAGTATCAAAGAATTGAAAAATGATAATATTTATATGTGCTCTATTAAATCATGGAAAATGAGTCATTTCATAACCAACTTTTGATATTTATAAGATTTTTAGGATTCATCAAATACAAAATTTTTAACTATAAACTACAGTGTAAATTCTTTATAAGGAAGTTCAAGGGACTAAGATTTTTTTTATTATAATGAGTTTTGGTTATATGGAGGGAAGAGAAAAAGTAAATGTTAGTAAACCAACCAAATTGAACTAATTTCTACATTATAGAAAGTTTTTCGTTATAAAGAATAACATTATAAAAAATTTAACACTGTAATAAATTTTAGACCTTACAAAAAAAATCTTATGTAGTGCCAAAATTGTGATTTGGTATATTATGAAATATATCTTCTCAAATATTCTATCATACTACAAATGTAACATGTATATCACAGTTGAATCATATTAAAAGTAATGTACACATTGCTAGCAATCCAGTCGTGTGTTGATCACTTCATATCTACACTTTTAATACCAGCAATTAGCAATAGTTACCGAATAATTAATGCCAAAAGAGTTTATCTATTTTGATACTGATACACTTTCACTCCTTTACTACTCAACCAATCATCATGAAATATAGCATGCACATTGTTAGTACAGAATAGGACATGTGATACCTTGCATCCAAAAAAAGGACTGTTCCTAATGGATAGATAAAATCTACATGAATGCGAGGAAAGCAGTGAGCAAAAGAGAATTTTATATAAAACAACAATACATATAAGAACATGCAATATCGGATTTTGTGTATATGTCACTTATATTGAAAATCCTCAGATTCAGTAAATATGACTGTTTTGTAACAAACCTCTACACCAATTGGTATGTAGATTACATTAGTTAAAATTTAGGTATATTATGTTGAAACTAATATTGCTAATCACTTCAAACAGGTTGCACATATTCCAGAACAATTAAACACAATAACCTGATTGATGACATAACAGGTACCACGAAAGTTGCATTAAATGCAAGAATGCATACCACTACACCATAACTACTTGGTTCACATAAACTACTTCCATATAATCGTTTCACCAGTAGGAGTTATAAGGAAAATCTCATAGACATATTAATTTAATGATTGTTAGGTAAATTGCCTGTATTAATAAAAAATATTATTCAAAGCCCACTTTATTTACATGTTGTTTTTTTCTTTTTATTTCCTATTCCTGTTTGGAAGTATTTATGTTTTATTTATATATACATTGAGCCCAAATCTATGAGACTTAGAGTATTTAAGCAATTCCACATTATATTTTGTTTTATCAGATTGTATATTTCAATGTAGTGGTAACTCAACAAGAAACAAATAATACACAGCTATAAATAACATTTGCATTCAATGTACAACACTTGAGCCATATGATTACCACTAACACTGAAATGTAGGTCCAATAATATATTACAAGAATTTATATGATGAGATAAACATATAAATGTACCACTAACCGGCTCATTTTTAACAGCGGATAAATTCGGCGACACCGTGCCAGAATCGGCCTCCGTTTCCCCTTTAGATGACATCACAGTACCAGCCTGCGACCTTCCTGGTCATCACTCTCCCGCCTCACGAAACTACAAAAACATAAACACGTCAAAACGCAATCCAACCAAGTGCGAATAAACGATGCATGATGACACTAGACACTAAACAGAATCTCCCAAAGGGCAATATCACAGAATAACTTGTTTCATATAAGAATGGCGAGTTGACCCATTTATGAAAACATATGAATTATAGACTCACGATTTAATATTTTTTAACATTATCTATCGTATCCGATGTACATCCCGCATTCTATGTATTGGACTTATAGATAAAGCGCTCCAAAACGTGTCAATAAATTACAAACTCACGTTCGCTTGATACGTCGACAGCCAGAACAGCGGTATTTTAGGGAGAGATCGCTATGTGGCCTAATTCAATGCTCAAACTTGAAGCACAAAATACGTGTTACGCGGATAACTGTAAATGCACGAATAGACTGACCCCGTCTTGGATTCTGTTAATTGAGATTTTATACCGTCTTCATTGAAAGCTAAAAATATTTACGTGTTTAGGTAAAAAATTAAAAACTAATAACCAAAACCATTTTGATAAAAAAAACCACACACCTGCAAAGTGTTTTTTTTCTTTTTCTTTTAACTTATTGTATTCTGGCAACACATACTCAAAGGGACATTGCTTGACCACTAAGAGTACATAAATATACAACTGTTCTCTTTTTCGCTGTTCTGAATATTTTAATTAATTAAATTTTAACATAATTTAGCAAATTTAAAGCAACAAATTAAAATTGATTTTCTTAATTTTAGGTTGCTGATTTTTATATTACAATCTATGAAACTAATTTATTTACCAAAAAGTATAGTATAAGATAAAATCCATAGTGAGTTCACACGCGGTAGAAGTGAAATTTATTATTATAATAAATTTTTAAAAGAATGAGGTTAATAAACTATGGAGGTGGTAAATATTAGTTTTCGGCATATTTCTGTAATATTTTAATATGTATTAACAGTGCTAAAAATAATGTAACAGTAATAATTAACAGTGTTAATAATAAATAATACAGAATAATTTTTAAGAGTGCGCGATTGTACTGCGTTCCAACAGTCAACAATGTGCTAAGATTTCATCATTTTTCTATCTTTCTCTCTTTGTATATATTTCGAGTACACTAAGAATATAATACAGCACATCATGGAATCTAGTCTCCATGGTATGGAGAGTCCGTGTATGGGTCCGTATACGACGGTAAAGTAGTAGGGATGCAGGCCGCTACGAACCATCCTATAAAGAGGAGACGAAGTATAGGAAAACTACAATGATATTATAAGTAAAAACGTGTTATAATATCATTGGGAAATCACATAGAAACGCATCCTATCTCATTCTCTCACAGCATAAAACCTAAATATATACTTATAGCTAGCTCTTTGTCGTTACGCATTTTCGTGTCATAAAATCCAATTTACACCATCCCAAAAGAAATTTCACTTCAGTAAAAGACACTTAGCTTCTATCAACTCATAATCTTCGCTGTTCCTGCATACAAAATTACTTTGTGATCTTAATTTTTATCTATATCTATACGTGTAATAAGAATGTAAATCTAAAGTGTCTATACTTTTCCGATTTTCATGAAAAAATTGTTGCAAGTATCTAGGAATAAGTAATAAAATACATTTCAATCATTTTTAGAAATGTCTGTGTGTCTGTCTCTTTGAATGAACACGAATCACAACTAAAGTATAGAGTTCACAATAAAACCATACCAAGAAAACCATAAAACATATCTTCGAGAATAACTTAGTCTTTGTTTCATTAAAATCGGTCCACTCTATTAAAAGTTATTGTAATTTTAATGACGACGCGACGTAGGTACGAGAGAAAAGTTGGTAAGTACATTCAGATGACTTTATTTTAATCATTATTTATTACATAAGATTCCACGCGGATTAAGTCGGGGCCACAGCTAGTTGAAGTATAAATATATTTACTATTTCAATGGTTATTAGAAAAAAGGGTGTGTGTACTTATGTACACGCGTTAGAAGTTATACTTCTTTGGGGTAACAAGTTAAAAATCTTTTCAAAACTTTTATCTTTCGCCTTATTCTATGTTTGTAGAAAAAACGACACTAACAATAGAAAAAGTTGACTATAGCTAACTTCAGGATGTCGGTTTTTCGTGACGGTGTGCGTGCGCATAGTAAAAATATACTCTCATCATTTTTCCTTAAGGCGCCAAAAGAAGTGTAACTTCAAAAATATAACTAAATATAACTACTATATACTATAACTTCGGTCAACTATAGTAACTTTTGATCGAGGTACTAAAAGCATAGAATTATTATTATAGTAAAAAAGTGATAACTCTCAGTATATAGTATCTTATCTATGGAGATAACTAGCAACACTACATAGTTCATTGTTTCAATATGTTCATACCTATTTATGTATGATTTTTATTTTGGCATTTTGTAGTAAACAAAGTGCAATTAGGTTCATAATTCGCCATTGATAATTCAAGAAAGTGATGAGTGTAATCGCCAATAGCGATTTTTGTGCATAAAGTTGCAAAAGTGTAATGTGGGTGGTAAAAAGAGAAGTATTGTTTTCCCTGCTGTTCTATAATTACGAATAGAAATGTGTTCAAGTACAGTGCTATCGTTTTTTAGTCAGTGGAGACTGTGGATCAGGCCTTTTTTGATTGCACTGTATATCTTGTTGATAATTGTTTTAGTACCCATTTTAATCGCTCATTCGATAAACAATGGTTTTAAGAAATCCGATCAGGGTGCTTTAGTAGGCGGCGGGTTTGTTCTTCTGGCAGTGCCTATATCCGTATGGCAGATAATTCAGCATATAGTACATTATACTAAGCCATCATTGCAGAAACATATTATAAGGTATGTACTATTTTTTATTTATTTACTTTAATTAATATTTGTGTACTACTAATGGATTCAGATTTCAATACATAAAAAAATCAGGTGAATGCTATAGTCTTTGCTATAATATTAAATACATACTTTAAGGAAAAGAACAGAGTAAATTGCAGATATTTATTTTTAAATATGTTGATATATGTTATATAATTAATATATTGTAACTGTTGAATAATATAGTAAGATAATATGTTGCAATATCACAGGATGTTAGGTCAGTAGTAGTATTTTTAGACACTGAACGACTGAGCTTCTAATAAACGAAAATTGAATTATAATAGTTTCTAATACTCAACTAGCTTGTTATCACTCTCAAGCTTGGTAATTTATCACCAAGCATTGATAGATATCTTTCAGAAACCGCCCCTGAAGGTCTGTTTCATTTCTAAGTTCAACATGTATCCATTTTAGATCAAATTGTCACCTAACATTGTGTAATATTATAGCCCTATACAAATTCTATAAAATAACAATAACTTATTTTTATAATAACAACTTCAATAATTTCTTTATCAATTCTATAATCTAGAATTCTACCTGCATTCTATAATTTTGTACCAATTCTAAATCCATCACTGAATATATGTATCTACCCCAATTTAGGTTGTGTAGTTTTATGCCATATTTTTCTCAGATAGATCACTTTGAAACTAATAATTTAATAAAAAGTTATTAATTCAAAATAACTTTTTAGATGTGTACATAAATAAAAAATGTCAATTTTTTTGTAGTTTCTGAATGTAGTTTGTTATTATTTTTGTATATTATTTCTCACTATTAATAGTCAGTTAATACTTAATACTACTATATTCATACATTTCATGATCATAAAATTTATGTTAAGTTTGGTTGCACATTATTCATGCTGTTAACCACTCCAGCCCTCAATCAATGGTTATGTTAAGTTGGAACTACCATCCTAAATAATATCAGAAACAAGTGAACTATACAAAATTCAGATTTTGCCAATGTATTTAATTTCCCAAAAATAATTGTATTCATCGTTTTTCTCTCACAGAGGATTATAACAACAACAGCACTAGAACACAACTAGAGAAAAGTAAAAGTTTAATTCTAGTGCAGTCAGGATTTAAATTAAGGATTAGAAAACTTATTCACACTTTAGGATCATAAAATTGTAAAAAAATACATAATCTGGTTTGATGGATTTAATCTAACAAAATTAAAATTGACTAAGGCCTTAGTACCCATTATCCCACTATACACAATAGCTAGAAAACATGTGGGAAGAATTCGAGATATTGTAGCAAAAATGTGGGATCAATCATTAATAAGGATAAAACTAAGGATATAACAAAAATTGTGAGTACTGTAACATGCCTGTTACAGTAAAGTATAGTATAATGTAATATTTCAATGAATATACCTATATTTCAATCAATAATTAGAGTATGAAAATGTTTTGATCTTTAAATAAAATAATAAAGAACAACACTTGAAATCTACCAATTTTTACTTTATTTTGTTTTTTTTTAACTGACTATGCTATCCTAGTAAGGTCTTAACTGCTTCACCAGACTACTAAGGCGAGCGCTTAAGGCACTCAGTTGATTTTATTTGGCAACTCGCTCAAGGGTGCATGGCACACCTCGGCTTGGGCTGTTGCCTGATACCAATTTCTACTTATTACTATCAAATGTGAATACAGTCAAAAATCATATCAGTATACTAGAAACATGCTATAGATCAATGGAACATAGTATACCTACTCACAATGAAAAAAATAGAACATAAATTTGCACATAAGGAAGTAATTAAAGTAAAGGGTATATATGTCATTAGTCAAAATGGATAGGTCAGCTTGAGGCCAAGCAAAGAGAAATAGAATAAAACTGTTATATTCCAGAGATAAGTATAGAAAGTAGGTTCAGAATATGAGATTCTTAAAATACAGATATGGAATTAGATTGCTGAAAAATAGAGAAGAGTGAGAATCATTGGAGGTTGCTTTTGCTATAAGATATAATGAACAATTGACAAGAAGATCAAAGACAGAAATATAATAAAATATTTTATGAAATGTATAAGAGGATTAAACTAAAATTAAGCAATTAGAGTAAAGACTATACTTATTATATATTTTAAGCCACATTAATTAACAAAATTTATTACTTTCTAATAATATGAAATATTATTTTCCAGGATACTTTGGATGGTACCCATCTATGCATTGAATGCATGGATTGGCTTACAATTCCCCGAACAGTCTATTTACGTTGACTCTCTTAGAGAATGCTATGAAGCTTATGTCATTTACAACTTTATGAAGTATCTGCTCAATTATTTGAATGATGGTCAAGATTTAGAGGCGATATTAGAGACAAAACCTCAAGTTTACCACATATTTCCACTTTGTTGTTTGACTCCATGGGAAATGGGAAGGTGAGTCCCGCTTATATTGTATATTTATGTGTATTCCTCAACAAACCTTCATCTATTTCCAAGTAAACTGTTCTGGATTTGTTATAGGACCCAATGATTTTTTTTTAAATCACTTATTATGATGAAATCTGATTGATAAAAATAGTGATTATTAAAATAACTTGTTTTCTGTAATATTAATAAAAAAAAAACGACTATGAACTGTAGATATTGTTATGAAAATAATAATGTAAAGTCCTTTGCAGTAATAGAGTTTATTTGTACGTAAAACATACAATAAACATATGTAGTAATTGTAATACAGGTGTTTTCAGTTGTAGTCATAGTCCTCTCTTACATTTCTTGTTGTTTATAGTATTTGATGTCCAAAATAGAACAGTTATCATTTACACTTTCATTCACATATATCTATAATTAAAAATTGATTTATGTCATACAGATAAGATTTTAAGAAAGAAAGAAGTTTCATTACACTTTTATATTTTACGATCTGATTAACTTGTTTTTATAGTTTACGTATTCTGCAAACTAAAGTCTTACAGTGATGTTTCTCTCTTATCTCTGTCTACGAGTTTATAGATGATGTTTGTAGAAAATACTAGAATTTTCCAAATACTTCTTTGACGTTCCTAAATAATTCCTTTCTTGTGTAGGTCCTAACAATAATAATGCAAGGCTAGTGTAACTCGGACACTCTACGAAATTTAGTCTTTGAAACAACTTACAAATATACAGAATCAAAGTAGTAGTAGTAGTTTCCAAATATGCTACCATTTTATCGTAACTATCTATTTTTTATTCTTGTCTATGAAACACATGCTAATTTAACTCTTCGAAGTTAATTTCAAAGCCACTCCCTATTATAGTTTTAGTGTATTACCTAAACTTTTTATCATATGCTCAGTTGACATAAAAACTGACATAACTAAACGTCCTGGTAAAAAATATATCCTGCAAAGATTGCATGTTCGTTATTATGAATATTTTTGTTTCAGTGAATTTGTACACAATTGCAAACACGGTATTTTACAATACACATTAGTGAGGCCAATTACAACAGTGATCTCTATGATATGTGAATTAAGTGGAGTTTATGGAGAGAGTGACTTCAGTCCCAATGTAGCATTTCCTTATATTATTGCCATCAACAACCTGTCACAATTCGTAGCCATGTATTGCCTGGTCCTCTTCTATAGAGCAAACAGAACAGAATTACAACCAATGAAGCCGATTGGAAAGTTTTTATGTATTAAAGCTGTTGTGTTCTTTTCATTTTTGTAAGTATAGTTCTAAATTGTAAGCAATTATTTTTGTTGTGAATCCAGAAAAAAAATATTATAAAGAAGTAACGACCTACCCTAGCTTCGCAAGCGCATTGACAACAGCCCATGCTTAGGTGTGCCGTGTACCCCTTAACACCCATTTCCCCTTGAGGGGTCCACCATCTTGACCCCTCAGGCCGCAGTTTGGGTCCCTTAGGAGGGGACAACACCTGTTGGAGGAGCAGATGTAGTGTCGATTAGACAGTCCCTGCTCTTCCGGCCAAAAGGTGTAAGAAGGTACCATGGGGTTTTAGTCCGTGCGACTCGGGCATATCCATCCTCTGCTGCCCGGCGAGATGGATATCCGTTAGGGATTCCCCCATGGAGAAAAAAAAAAGGTGTGCCGTGTACCCTTGTGCTAGTTGTCAAAATAAAATCGACTGAGTGCCTTAAGCGCTCGCCTTAGTAGCCCGATGAAGCTGTAAAGGCCTTGGTAGGCCAATAGCGCATAGTCCGTTCGAAAAAAAAAAAAGTTTCGCAAGGGTGCATGGTTTTAATGTGGCGTCGTAAGTATATAAAACTTTTAGATCTATTTTTTTTGGGATCGTAACGTTTACGTTTGGTACAATGTAAGCGCCCAAAAATACCTTCTTACGATCTCATCAACTTTGTTTCCACTATTTATAAATATAGTGTACATGTAAACATTTGATAGAAATTCTGAAAACGATACAAAGACAGATACACAAGCTGACACGAAAAACAACTTTATTTTATTATACTTATAGATAGTAACATTCTTATATTGGTTATTGAATAATTGTTTTATAAAGGCCAGAGCCCTTTTATCAAACGTTACAAGCCTACGGGCTCACAAGTTACATATTACAAGAACGTTTTTACATGTTTTTGTAAATTAAATTTATCAAAAATACCAGTCTACAAACTCAAGTTAACAAGGACGTTCTCACAAGTTTTGTTTTTTTTTTTAAATACAAAATGATTTTTGTACCATTATATTTGATTATATAGAAAGTACGGCACAATAACTAATCCAGTTAATGTAAAAATATAACTGTTTTTTTATAAATTTTTAAATAATTTGTTTTTTTTGTTTGTTTTAATAACCTATTTTAGATTCAACCGAAGTTTTCGTTTTCGTAACAAGTTACAAAGGCATTTTTGATAAACAAAACCATAAATACAAGTGTGAAAATGCACTTGTATTCCTAGTGATTTCCATTGTAGCATGCCATTTACCGATGTGATTTTTATAAAAGCATTTCTGCGAAAGTGCATTGATTTACAAGTAAAAGCTTGTAATACAAGGCTTGTAACGTTTGATAAACAGGGCACAGGCCTTAAAAAGTCACCAAAGTACAATAAAATTCTTTTTCCGAAGAGAAAGATGGTAAAAATAACATACATAAGTCTAACCAGTAATTTATTTATATGAAACCTAAGGGTAAAGGTGTATGAAGCCTCAACGAAATTTGACATCGATCATCAATTGGTATAATCGATTCATACCAGAAAATTTGCTCATTGGAAAATTGGTGACGAAAATGTCAGTAAATAGACAAAAATAGTTCATTACTAAAATGGTTTTTGCTTGTGGCTTCGCCGCTTAATGTAAATTTGAGCTGTTCCTAACAATAGTTTTTTTTCCGGACGAAAGTTTCCTCATGTTCTTTTCTGTACTCATGACCATGTTTATGCGAAATTTCGTGATGATCGGTTGAGTAGATAAGGCGTAAAAGCTTAACAAACAAACAGGCAAATTGATAATAATTAATATAATATATACAATAATTATGATATATAGACTGATATTCTGACATATATAACGCTGATCTGTTAAAGATATCGTTTTTGACGTCTCTTATTGTACATATATAGAATTTATGATAAAAACCAAAAATTCTTTATCCAATTTAGGCCCTGAGAAGTGTGTCTACTTATAAACCTCAAAACTACCACCGGTTCGGTAACCAACCCAGTCATCGACAAGAACGGGCAAGAAACTCGATCTAGTTTATTTTTTCGTTATACAAAACATAGTGCAACATATTTATAGGCATGTGCAGTTACATTCGTTTTTGGTGGATGCACAGAGAAAGGCGCCATGATAACGCTATAGCCGATGTAGGGATGCAATACCAGAAAATTTGCTCATTGGAAAATTGGTGGCGAAAATGTCAGTAAATAGACAAAAATACTTCATTATTAAACTGGTTTTTGCTTGCGGCTTCGTCCGCTTGAAGTAAATTTGAGCTGTTTCTAACAATAGTTTTTCTCCGGACGAAAATTTCCTCATGTTCTTTTCTGTGCTCATGACCATGTTTATGCATAATGTCATGATAATCGCGTTTATAATAGTTTTCAAAATAATATAATAGAATTATGATATATAAACTGATCTTCTGATATTTAGTTGTGGTAGAGCCACGCTGAAGCTATTACTGGTTTCAGTATGAATGGGTTGGCTCGACCGGGGTAGTACCACCCTCTCACAGAAAACCGACGTGAAGTAACAGTACTTGCACTGTTGCGTTTCGTCCGGTCAGTGATGGTGGATGCACAGAGAAAGGCGCCATGATAACGCTATAGCCGATGTAGGGATGCAATAAACAGCAGTTTAAAAAAAATAGAAGTTACCTTATCAAGGAAAGAATTTTTCCGAATCGGATAATCACTTCCAGAGATTATACCCATTTTATTAATTTATGTTGTACTTTGCCTTATCTAACACTCTTAATTTATTTACAGCCAAGGTGTTATCATCAACATATTAGTCTACTGTGGAGTGATATCGACTATATTTGACATATCTGATTCGGACAAAGTAAAAATCATATCTTCTAAACTGCAGGTAATTATTTGTTTATGATTCGAGTATACTATTTATTGTAAATGATTTTCTAGATTACCTTTATACGTTTTGTTATTTATTTTATTGACCTTAATAATACATGAAGGTTTATGATTTCCGTTGCGAATTCTCTTTGCTTACTTTTAGCATTTATCATGAAATGTGTAAATATGCAAGAATAAGTATTTTATTGGTTTCACCTTACATTCAAAGTAGTGTTGTGTACTATTGGACCGTTTTAATCGAAGTTGATGTGAATATAATAAATTCGGAAAACGTCTTTCTGTAATAGTGTCCGGACTTGAACTGCAGTGTAATAATCGCTGACAGTGCACTTACTTGTCTATGCATTATCCCTGTCATCTCAGGGTTATAACAATACGAAGGAGATCGAATAACCTCTCGAACCATCTCTAGATACTTTTATTTTTTTTATTGTTGCACGACAAAGTGACTACACCATGCCTGATGGTAAGCATAGTACAATCCAAAAACAATGGCAACCACCGAGAGATAAGCTGTTTAACAACAATTAAACATGATGAGACAGAGAGGGAGGGAAGTAGAAGATTCGTCCATATGAATTACATCATGGAAGCGGTTATCTTGCCCTGAGAAAAAATCCATTCGTAGAACCACTTAGTGGGTTTCTTTATGAATCGACCTAAATATGCACAAACACAATCTCACCTGATGATAAAAGAAGATGTGGTCGAATATGATAAACACGCTAAACATTATAGAGTGAATGGTTCTATAGTGCATCTGAAGAAATACATCGAAAGGTGCTTGGCGACAGATTTTCAACTTGAGCATGGTTACCAGCCAGGAGGACTTAGAGAAAACTCTACCACCATACTGTGATCACGATGTTTTCCTTCACCGAATGCACCGATCCCTTTGCAAGGATTCGAACCTATAGTCTTTTTTTTTATAGTAGCACGGCAAAATGACTGTACTGTGCCTGATGGTAAGCACAGTACAATCCAAAAACAATGGCGACCACCGAGTGACATACTATCCATCGCCGGTCGCCGCTGTCATGTCGGCCTGCGAAAAGCTAAAGCGAATCACTATTACGGGCTTGCCAAACTTTTTGACCGCTCTGAAGATAGCTGTTTAGAACACAAAATCAGGTATGAGTACGTATTATATGTAGAACATAGAGACAACATAAGGATAAATAAATACCAATTTTAGATTCCTATACCAATATTTGCCTGAACTTACGGGCTATATTCAGAGCGGCCAAAAAGATTGACGCCGACTCTACAAGTGAGTCGTTACATTTCAAAATAGGCTAAACCAAATTTTAGCCGGTCCGAATATTTTTCGTTATTTTTCAAAATTTGTACACGTAAAATATGAATATAAGTGTACATAAATGTGTACACAAATAAAAGTGTACACGTTGCCCAAAAACGCTGTCAATAAACTATCATCGCTTGAAAATGATCATGCAACTTAAAAATTGCTTGCCTGTAAAGTCAGTTTACGGACGATAATTTTACGTGATAACGCCATAAGAAAATATTAATAAAAAATTACATACTTTTATGAATTGAATTATTCTATATAGGTATAGATAGATGCGTCACAAGCCGAGTGCTTGGACCGATCGCGGCTCTATCGCTTGTTCCGCACTCTCGATTGTACTCTCGGTTCAGGCGGAATGTGACAAAGAGTCCATGCTTTTTATCTTTTATCGTTTTATGTCTATTCGAAGTACATTCGATTAATATAACAGGCGAGTTAGGCGGAACGTGACAATTAGTCATGATTTTTCATGTGTGCAGCCAGCGTTCATCGATTTCTTAAGACGTTATCACGTCAATAACGTGAACAATATAGATTTAGACGTGTCTCTTTGTAGGATTTCCTGATTTGTATTGAAATGTTTTTGGCGGCGATCGCTCACCACTACAGCTTCTCGTATAAGCCGTACGTATCGCCGTTGGACCCGTCGCCGTCTTGTCTCGGTTCGTTCCTCGCCATGTGGGACGTGTCCGACGTTAAACGAGATATATCCGAACATCTCGGTGTTGTTGGTATGTTCCTTTTATTTATTTGCTTAATCAAACATAACTGGGATCTCCTGATACTTGATGTAAACTTTCTCTTGATAAAATAAAGTAGTAATTTCAAGTTGTGCAAACAAATCAAGAAACACTACTGGATATAATTCGATTAAACTGTCTTAGTTTTACTCCTGAGGTGCGTTCATAATTACTTGAGACATTTTTAAGAATTTTTGACCAAAGGGGGACCGTTGGTGAGATCTGTCTCGACTCCAACCCCTTAATTTAACATGAGATCTAGAATGAACGTAGAAATGCGTTGTAAAAAAGTGGCTTTATTATTATACATATATTATTTTTTCTTTATAATATTCTTTACAGCACAATACGTTCAGAGCGTTACGTTTTCAATGCATGTGTGTTTCACGCATCGATGAGTCACCACATTGTCTTATTTGTTACTGTGATATTATTCACGATGTTTGTAAGAATCCTAAATTACTTTAACCGTTTCTTCGGTGTTCGGAAATAGATTTTTGCATAAGTTCTAATAAAAGTATAAACTTTGTAAAGCCTTATTTCAATAATAAGAATAATGATATCTATATGTAATGGTATAGACATATAGAAGTACATACTTCTAATACAGTAACATAGTACGATTCTCGAATAATTAAACTTCCAGCCGCGAATATAGAAAGTGGTAACAATGTTATTAACCGCGAATAAGGAGAGTTTCCTTCATTTAAATTCACTATGGAGTACTTCGTAATGTTAAGAAGCTTATTACTATATAATACGAATATTAAACGAAATATAAATGATGTAACCAATGATTGCCAATTAACTGTTATTAATTTTAAAAAATAAACATTTCAGGAAGTTCATTCAGTAGACGACTGAGAGGTAAGACAATGTACCACATGGCACGTGGTTACGACGAAAGTTCTAGACTCGTTAGCGACCCGGTCGCGTCCAGTTCTGCTCCTAATCTGATTTCTGATGATGAAATACCTCCAGTAGACATCCGACCGTCTGCCTATGGCTCTCTAGATAGTGCAGTAAACGTGTTAACCAATCATGAAACTGAACCACTTCTCGACGCGACCGAAAGTGAATCGAAGGGAAATCCCCAAGTATAAAAGTGAACATCACAAGATAGATAATTTTTAATTAGATAATTTTCTAATCTTTTCTTATGTTTTAACAGTATAAACTAACTTTAAATATACAATAACACTTCCATTAAGAGCATCTTTTTCACAAACGTTAAAGTTAACGAAAAGTTAACGACTTTGTATTAATCATTATCATTAATTTTATTGTAAAAACAGTATATATTAAAGACGTGGACAATGAAATATCAATACGATATTTTACTGGTTTGAGTTCTAGAATATATAAATTTCCGCGAGTAAATTAAAAAAAAAATGTGCATCAGTGTTTACACGCGGAAGAAGTGAAACTTCTTTGGCTAAAACTAGATAGACACTTATACATAGAAATACAGTGTTAAGCCTCTATAACCAATTTCAAGACACTGAGATTTTTTTTCACTATAGTTTTTGATATACGGAGGAAAGAGAACAAATAAATGGTTTTGTCGTAAACCAATAAAATTGAACTAATTTGTACGTCGTAGAAAGTTTTTCGTTATAACGAACGACGTTCTAAAGTGTTTACACTGTATGTATACAGATATATATATATATATATATAATAAGGAGAGTTTCCTTTATTTAAATTCACTATGGAGTACTTCGTAATGTTAAGAAGCTTATTACTATATAATACGAATATTAAACGAAATATAAATGATGTAACCAATGATTGCCAATTAACTGTTATTAATTTTAAAAAATAAACATTTCAGGAAGTTCATTCAGTAGACGACTGAGAGGTAAGACAATGTACCACATGGCACGTGGTTACGACGAAAGTTCTAGACTCGTTAGCGACCCGGTCGCGTCCAGTTCTGCTCCTAATCTGATTTCTGATGATGAAATACCTCCAGTAGACATCCGACCGTCTGCCTATGGCTCTCTAGATAGTGCAGTAAACGTGTTAACCAATCATGAAACTGAACCACTTCTCGACGCGACCGAAAGTGAATCGAAGGGAAATCCCCAAGTATAAAAGTGAACATCACAAGATAGATAATTTTTAATTAGATAATTTTCTAATCTTTTCTTATGTTTTAACAGTATAAACTAACTTTAAATATACAATAACACTTCCATTAAGAGCATCTTTTTCACAAACGTTAAAGTTAACGAAAAGTTAACGACTTTGTATTAATCATTATCATTAATTTTATTGTAAAAACAGTATATATTAAAGACGTGGACAATGAAATATCAATACGATATTTTACTGGTTTGAGTTCTAGAATATATAAATTTCCGCGAGTAAATTAAAAAAAAAATGTGCACCAGTGTTTACACGCGGAAGAAGTGAAACTTCTTTGGCTAAAACTAGATAGACACTTATACATACTTACACATAAACAAAAATGCATACCTACCTTACGTTTAATGCGTAGCTAATATTTTTACCTACCGTACCAAATTTCATTTCAATAATATAATTAGTAAAAATATCGACCGACGGTAGAGGAAAACATCATAACGCAACATTAAAAGAATGTTAGATTGTTAGTATCAACATTTAATTACAAAAAAAATTTTGGCGTTTAAAATAACCCAATAGAGGGCTAGCGTGGAGATAAATCAGTTGCCTACATTTGGGAAGAGAACTTTTCTCAGTAATGGGACATTTCGACACCGATGGTCTAAACACATTAGTAATTTTTGACTTAACGAACATCACAGGTTATATGCCATTTTTATCACAACATAAATACCGGCTTTATTATCAAAAAGAGCACTGTAAAAAAAAACTAGAGCTTCAGAAATTTGTTCTCTTTAACAGGCTTATAAATGAAAATAATATGTATATTGTGTGTGTAATTCTAGATATAAGCTGTATTTATATATATGTACATTCCCTAGTTCAGAACGTTTGTGTTACCACTATCATAATATCTTATGATCTGTAATTAATCTACTATATGTTCTCTAATATAATATATAATAAACTTGTGATAGTTATTTATACATAATTTGACGATTTTTTAATTATTGTTATGTTAAGTTTTAGAAATAAAAAAACATTTCTCTATTTATGACTTTTTTTACGCAATACTTATGATACTAATTTCATCCTGTTACGATGAATATAAGTAAATTTAAAAAGATTATTGACGCGTTGTTTGGGATGGAAGAGTATCACGGCGCTTTTATCAGGATTAACTTCTATGCGCCATCGACGAAACCATTCACCGAGTGTGCAAACGGCCTTTTCGATGCGCCTGATAGCGGCCAGGTAGGTCACTGACGAACAGACCGAAGAGTGTGGGTGAGAGAATGGATCCCAGAGTCACACCTGAGTGTATCGGGTGGGGTGAGGAAAGCTCACCTTCCACTCTATAGTGGAAAGTCCTATCTGATAGATATTCGCGGATTATATGCACTAACCTATCGGAGATACGAAAACGAATTAACTTATGAGCCCTTCGATCGATGTTGCGATCGGGTTTATTGTTGAATCTAGCGAGAATATACTCCGTGAGGCGGTGTACTTGGTTCGTACAAGAATGTTCGGCGCGAAAACCGAACTCAAAGTGTATAATAAGTATTATACCGAATTGTTCAGGTGGCAACAGATTTAATTCTGACATGGAGGTCTGTAGACGGTTCAGAAGGAGCCGCTCGTATAATTTACCTAATGTATCTAATAGGCTAATCGGGCGATAGCATTTTGTAAGATTGTTTACTGGGCTAGCTACTACTCTTGAATTGAAAACATGTCGCCAAGCACCTATGAGTGTGATCCGGCACAACACTTGAGAACAAGTCGCTTATGACAGTGTCAGTAATGTTATCCATTTACTCCCACTCTCGTGCGTATATACAAGACACTGGCCACCTCACGACAAGAAAATGCATCTCTAAACGACGCAATACTTATGATACTAATTTCATCCTGTTACGATGAATATAAGTAAATTTAAAGTGCCCGTGTTTGACAGGGGCGATCTGATTTCAATAAGATTTCTTTGCAGATAGAAGAAATAAAATAATCCAAAACTTGAAGCTAACTTACTTAACTTGAACTAGTTTACCGATCATTGCCTTAGTTGTTAAGTAACAAGTTCAAAGACCGCGTCGATCGAAGTAGGTTTGAATCCTTGCGAATGAACTGGAGCTTTCGGTAAAACAAAATATCGTGATATAATCATAGGATGGTCGTAAAGCGTTTTGTAAGACTATTTACTAGGCTAGCTACTACGCTCGAATTGAAGATATGTCGCAAAGCACCTATGAGTGTGATCCGTCACAAAACTTGAGAACAAGTCGCTTATGTCTCTGTCAGTAATTTACTCCCACGTCTCTCCTTTTTTATGTCATAATAGGCAAACGAACAGCTGGGTCACCTGATGTTAAGTGATCACCACCATCCATAGACACTAACAACACCAGGGGAGTCGAAATTGTGTTGCCAGTCTGTGTTTGGGGAAAAGGATGGGAGGGGAGAGGGGGAGGGAACGTGGGCCTCCAGCGCTCTCACTAATCGAAAGAAACGCAACAATGATATACAAGACACTGGCCACCTCACGACAAGAAAATGCATCTCTAAACGCGTACTGCCTTATAGAAACGTAATTTGTTAAAACTGTCATAGCTTTCAATGATAGTTCGCGTCAACTTTTGTGACCACTCTGAGGCTTTAAGTTCGGGCTTGCGAATAGTACAGCCAAGAGGTTAATACAAAACAAATTCGAAATATTATAGGAATTTAAAATTGGCATCTATTAATCTAGTTGACTCGATATTATACGCGGAACATAATAAGTTTTTAATTAATTATGACTCAAGTGTAACCACCGATAGCTATTTTCAGAAGATTTTTTATGTAGAATGAAGTTGTGACTCCGAATATGTAATCGCCTTAACAGCTAATTTATGAAAACCTAAGTGGTAATAAAGAGAGAAAATAACAAGTGTTGCCAGTCTGTGTTTGGGGAAAAGGATGGGAGGGGAGAGGGGGAGGGAACGTGGGCCTCCAGCGCTCTCACTAATCGAAAGAAACGCAACAATGCAAGCACTGTTACTACACGTCGGTTTTCTATGAGAGGGTGGTACTACCCCGAGCGAGCCGACCCATTCATGCTGAAACCAATAATAGCTTCAGTGTGGCTCTACCACCTAACATCTACTCTCCTGCGCAATTAGAAGATACTGGCTACCTCACGACAAGAAAATGCATCTCTAAACGCGTACTGCCTTATAGAAACGTAATTTGTTAAAACTGTCATAGCTTTCAATGATAGTTCGCGTCAACTTTTGTGACCACTCTGAGGCTTTAAGTTCGGGCTTGCGAATAGTACAGCCAAGAGGTTAATACAAAACAAATTCGAAATATTATAGGAATTTAAAATTGGCATCTATTAATCTAGTTGACTCGATATTATACGCGGAACATAATAAGTTTTTAATTAATTATGACTCAAGTGTAACCACCGATAGCTATTTTCAGAAGATTTTTTATGTAGAATGAAGTTGTGACTCCGAATATGTAATCGCCTTAACAGCTAATTTATGAAAACCTAAGTGGTAATAAAGAGAGAAAATAACAAAAATATTCACAAGAAAAGAAAAGAACGAACATAGCAAGAACCTGTAACTGTAACGAAATTATTCTGAACGCGACTATACTGTAACTAGCACTGACACCTACACACGTGGCGTGTGGGTACAATAGAGATGAGGTACGAACGCGGGTGAGCGCCGCTCCGCCTTCACCTCTTTCGCATCCCTCTGATGCCTGATTTTGTTCTGCGCATCTACTTTAGAGCGGTCAAACTCTCCTGCGCAATTAGAAGATACTGGCTACCTCACGACAAGAAAATGCATCTCTAAACGCGTAGTGCCTTATAGAAATGTAGTTTGTTAAAACTGTCATATCTTTCAATGACAGTTCGCGTCAACATTTTTGACCGCTCTGAGGCTTAAGTTCGGCATTGCGCATCATAGATAAGATACTATATACTGAGATAGTGCAGTCAAGAGGTTAATACAAAACAATTCAAACATTATTATAGGAATCTAAAATTGGCATCTATTAATCTTTAAGTTGACTTGATACGATTATACGCGCAATATAATAAGTTTTTAATTAATTATGACTCAAGTGTAATCATCGATGGCTATTTTCAAAGGATTTTGTATGTAAAATGAAGTTGTGACTCCGACTGTGTAAACGCCTTAACAGCTAATTTATGAAAACCTAAGTGGTAATAAAGAGAGAAACTAACAAAAATATCTACAAGAAAAAGAAAAGAACGAAAATAGTAAGAACCTGTAACTGACTACGAAATTATTCTGAATGCGACTGTACTGTAACTAGCACTGACACCGAAACACGTGGCGTGTGGGTGCAATAGGGATGAGGTACGAACGCGGGTGAGCGCCACTCCGCCTTCATCTCTTTCGCATCCCTCTGATGCCCGATTTTGATCTGCGCATCTACTTTAGAGCGGTCAAAAAGTATACCGCAGCAGTCTAGATTAAAATATCGTGATTTTTTTAAGTGAAACTTCTTTAGGCGCATGAGGGTAAAATTTTTACAGATGTAACGTCACGCAGGTATGCAACGGAAGTGACGTCAATTGCATTAAACGCAGATTTTTCATCTATTTTTCAAGACTCGGAAATCTAAAGTTTTAGATTTGTATAAATATAAACAAGACTTATAAATTAGTTCGCCAAAGAAGTTTCACTTCTGACATGTGTACTTTGTACGCACGCACTTTTATAAGGAACAGGTGTTTATGAATAAAAAATGTAATCGAAATCTGTCCAGTAACTTTTGTGTTCATGCATGCACAACGGTAGGTCTCTACCATTTTATTTATACCAACAGAACATAAAAAAATGCAGTTCCTTGAAACAGTTATAATGAGAACTAATTCTACGAGTCATCAGCTAGTGTGTTAATAAGATCAGAATCGGCACTGGTATGCTTTAAAAACCATATAAGAAACTGGCAAGAGATCCATTGAAGCTATAAAGAAAAGCACCAGACCATGTTTCCAAAAATAAAACTATTTTAAAATAATATTACTAATGTTTATTTCATAAATATTTAGGCCGCTTCCAAAATTTTATAACAAGAGATTACATCTTTATACTTTCTTGTCAAGAAAAGCCATAAACAATCACAGTTAGCTTTATACATACATAAAAAAATATGTTTGGTCGCTCTGATATGTTTTATTCTTATACAATTAAGTAACATTCGATAATTTAATCCTATTACAATTCATATTACAGTGCACTGGTTTATAATTGTTTAAAATATAAAATAGTTTTAAATACATCAACGGTGGAATGTCATAAGTATAAAGAATAGAAATAGAGTAAGTAATAGAATAGTAGTAGTTCGTCAAATTCTTATAAAGCCTGTGTAGTGTAAAGTAAATTAAGTAAATTGTATATTTGCATAGTTTCCTGTTTTCGGCTCAATCTTCTACATCATTATCACAGTCAATAACCTCAATTCTTGTTTTACATAAGTTGTCGAGCGCAGTAAGACCAGCTTTTAAACTATTCATCTCGATTTGGTTCCAAATTGACCCCATTATCAAGTAGTAGAAGCACAAACCAGTTATTACCAGTTTAATTACATCGTAAAGTATAAAATTCGGCCAAAAGCCGACAGTGCCCAACAAAAACATGAATATCAATCCGCCGGTTGTCAAAAATAGTCGTTTCGACTTGTTTATCGTGACAGTTGCCTCTTGGCATATTTTAATGGTTTTTGCGATAGTCTCTTGCAGGGATTGATCTTTGCTGTCTTGTCTTATACTTTTATTTGCAGTTCGTGTGAGTCGCATTTCTAGTGAGACTGCATTGTGGTCGGAATACGAAAACGGTTGACCGGGAACTCTTTCTTCTAAAGGATTACCGAAATTAAGAACTTCAGCCTGAAAAAGGTTGCCAATGAAAAAAGTTTTTAGGGTAAATAAAAAGCTGTTATCCTGTTATTAAAATTAGGTTGCGCTTATAAAATAGGATTTTGGAGTCTCGTATAATGACGTTAGTTATGCAGAAC
>MU158963.1:460057-476638 GCA_015888305.1 Antheraea pernyi
ATATATTTACGCGGACAGCTTTTAGCTTCGATTTTGTACGTGATCTTTTATCTAGTTATTGTTGATCGAAGTTGATACCAGATGGCAACACGGTGGAGCGCCCATATATATAATGTATCAAAGTTCTTTTTATTGTCAGGGTGGGACAACGTCGGTTTTTATACCTATAATAAAGTTATTATTAAATATGCTGTAGAACCATTACTAACCTTATATTTGGCAATGTCCAGTACAAATTACTAGTAAATAGTACATAATGAATTTATATATGAGAATATACATTTAAAACTCGAATAAAAAAACTTCGTATCATAAAAATCCGAAACACGATTCACACCGCACTCCACACCACAAAGGTCCCGTCATTAATGGGTCATTAAGGCGTATTTAATGCGGATCGCACAATCCGACACAGCGTTGCAAACTTTGAATATTACTGTGTTTTACATCAAAATCAAAAATTCAACTATGCTAATACGGTGATAAAATTTAACAACACTAGACGCTTTAATTCGGATGCTTATTACATTTTAGATAATATTTTTTAATAACTGAAATTTTGTCCAAATTGTTCGCGAAAAAAAAAAAAAATTATAAACATATACATTTCTGTTTACATACCTTCATTGTTAAATAAAGCCATTCGTTAATTTCCTCCCTCCCGCGTATGCGCGCCACATCGCTTGCCCCACTTAATATATCGCTGAACTCGTAATGCATATAAAAGTCGTGGTTTCTTAAAACTTTAACGCGTAACCTAGGCAACATACCAAGCCGAGGTGTGCCGTGTACCCTTGTGCTAGTTGTCAAAATAAAATCGACTGAGTGCCTTAAGCGCTCGCCTTAGTAGCCCGATGAAGCTGTAAAGGCCTTGGTAGGCCAATAGCGCATAGTCCGTTCGAAATAAAAAAGTTTCGCAAGGGTGCATGGTTTTAATGTGGCGTCGTAAGTATATAAAAGTTTTAGATCTAATTTTTTTTGGGATCGTAACGTTTACGTTTGGTACAATGTAAGCGCCCAAAAATACCTTCTTACGATCTCATCAACTTTGTTTCCACTATTTATAAATATAGTGTACATGTAAACATTTGATAGAAATTCTGAAAACGATACAAAGACAGATACACAAGCTGACACGAAAAACAACTTTATTTTATTATACTTATAGATAGTAACATTCTTATATTGGTTATTGAATAATTGTTTTATAAAGGCCAGAGCCCTTTTATCAAACGTTACAAGCCTACGGGCTCACAAGTTACATATTACAAGAACGTTTTTACATGTTTTTGTAAAATACATTTATCAAAAATACCAGTCTACAAGCTCAAGTTAACAAGGACTCAACAAGGACGTTCTCACAAGTTTTGTTTTTTTTTTTAAATACAAAATGATTTTTGTACCATTATATTTGATTATATAGAAAGTACGGCACAATAACTAATCCAGTTAATGTAAAAATATAACTGTTTTTTTATAAATTTTTAAATAATTTGTTTTTTTTGTTTGTTTTAATAACCTATTTTAGATTCAACCGAAGTTTTCGTTTTCGTAACAAGTTACAAAGGCATTTTTGATAAACAAAACCATAAATACAAGTGTGAAAATGCACTTGTATTCCTAGTGATTTCCATTGTAGCATGCCATTTACCGATGTGATTTTTATAAAAGCATTTCTGCGAAAGTGCATTGATTTACAAGTAAAAGCTTGTAATACAAGGCTTGTAACGTTTGATAAACAGGGCACAGGCCTTAAAAAGTCACCAAAGTACAATAAAATTCTTTTTCCAAAGAGAAAGATGGTAAAAATAACATACATAAGTCTAACGAGTAATTTATTTATATGAAACCTAAGAGTAAAGGTGTATGAAGCCTCAACGAAATTTGACATCGATCATCAATTGGTATAATCGATTCATACCAGAAAATTTGCTCATTGGAAAATTGGTGACGAAAATGTCAGTAAATAGACAAAAATAGTTCATTACTAAAATGGTTTTTGCTTGTGGCTTCGCCGCTTAATGTAAATTTGAGCTGTTCCTAACAATAGTTTTTTTTCCGGACGAAAGTTTCCTCATGTTCTTTTCTGTACTCATGACCATGTTTATGCGAAATTTCGTGATGATCGGTTGAGTAGATAAGGCGTAAAAGCTTAACAAACAAACAGGCAAATTGATAATAATTAATATAATATATACAATAATTATGATATATAGACTGATATTCTGACATATATAACGCTGATCTGTTAAAGATATCGTTTTTGACGTCTCTTATTGTACATATATAGAATTTATGATAAAAACCAAAAATTCTTTATCCAATTTAGGCCCTGAGAAGTGTGTCTACTTATAAACCTCAAAACTACCACCGGTTCGGTAACCAACCCAGTCATCGACAAGAACGGGCAAGAAACTCGATCTAGTTTATTTTTTCGTTATACAAAACATAGTGCAACATATTTATAGGCATGTGCAGTTACATTCGTTTTTGGTGGATGCACAGAGAAAGGCGCCATGATAACGCTATAGCCGATGTAGGGATGCAATAAACAGCAGTTTAAAAAAAATAGAAGTTACCTTATCAAGGAAAGAATTTTTCCGAATCGGATAATCACTTCCAGAGATTATACCCATTTTATTAATTTATGTTGTACTTTGCCTTATCTAACACTCTTAATTTATTTACAGCCAAGGTGTTATCATCAACATATTAGTCTACTGTGGAGTGATATCGACTATATTTGACATATCTGATTCGGACAAAGTAAAAATCATATCTTCTAAACTGCAGGTAATTATTTGTTTATGATTCGAGTATACTATTTATTGTAAATGATTTTCTAGATTACCTTTATACGTTTTGTTATTTATTTTATTGACCTTAATAATACATGAAGGTTTATGATTTCCGTTGCGAATTCTCTTTGCTTACTTTTAGCATTTATCATGAAATGTGTAAATATGCAAGAATAAGTATTTTATTGGTTTCACCTTACATTCAAAGTAGTGTTGTGTACTATTGGACCGTTTTAATCGAAGTTGATGTGAATATAATAAATTCGGAAAACGTCTTTCTGTAATAGTGTCCGGACTTGAACTGCAGTGTAATAATCGCTGACAGTGCACTTACTTGTCTATGCATTATCCCTGTCATCTCAGGGTTATAACAATACGAAGGAGATCGAATAACCTCTCGAACCATCTCTAGATACTTTTATTTTTTTTATTGTTGCACGACAAAGTGACTACACCATGCCTGATGGTAAGCATAGTACAATCCAAAAACAATGGCAACCACCGAGAGATAAGCTGTTTAACAACAATTAAACATGATGAGACAGAGAGGGAGGGAAGTAGAAGATTCGTCCATATGAATTACATCATGGAAGCGGTTATCTTGCCCTGAGAAAAAATCCATTCGTAGAACCACTTAGTGGGTTTCTTTATGAATCGACCTAAATATGCACAAACACAATCTCACCTGATGATAAAAGAAGATGTGGTCGAATATGATAAACACGCTAAACATTATAGAGTGAATGGTTCTATAGTGCATCTGAAGAAATACATCGAAAGGTGCTTGGCGACAGATTTTCAACTTGAGCATGGTTACCAGCCAGGAGGACTTAGAGAAAACTCTACCACCATACTGTGATCACGATGTTTTCCTTCACCGAATGCACCGATCCCTTTGCAAGGATTCGAACCTATAGTCTTTTTTTTTATAGTAGCACGGCAAAATGACTGTACTGTGCCTGATGGTAAGCACAGTACAATCCAAAAACAATGGCGACCACCGAGTGACATACTATCCATCGCCGGTCGCCGCTGTCATGTCGGCCTGCGAAAAGCTAAAGCGAATCACTATTACGGGCTTGCCAAACTTTTTGACCGCTCTGAAGATAGCTGTTTAGAACACAAAATCAGGTATGAGTACGTATTATATGTAGAACATAGAGACAACATAAGGATAAATAAATACCAATTTTAGATTCCTATACCAATATTTGCCTGAACTTACGGGCTATATTCAGAGCGGCCAAAAAGATTGACGCCGACTCTACAAGTGAGTCGTTACATTTCAAAATAGGCTAAACCAAATTTTAGCCGGTCCGAATATTTTTCGTTATTTTTCAAAATTTGTACACGTAAAATATGAATATAAGTGTACATAAATGTGTACACAAATAAAAGTGTACACGTTGCCCAAAAACGCTGTCAATAAACTATCATCGCTTGAAAATGATCATGCAACTTAAAAATTGCTTGCCTGTAAAGTCAGTTTACGGACGATAATTTTACGTGATAACGCCATAAGAAAATATTAATAAAAAATTACATACTTTTATGAATTGAATTATTCTATATAGGTATAGATAGATGCGTCACAAGCCGAGTGCTTGGACCGATCGCGGCTCTATCGCTTGTTCCGCACTCTCGATTGTACTCTCGGTTCAGGCGGAATGTGACAAAGAGTCCATGCTTTTTATCTTTTATCGTTTTATGTCTATTCGAAGTACATTCGATTAATATAACAGGCGAGTTAGGCGGAACGTGACAATTAGTCATGATTTTTCATGTGTGCAGCCAGCGTTCATCGATTTCTTAAGACGTTATCACGTCAATAACGTGAACAATATAGATTTAGACGTGTCTCTTTGTAGGATTTCCTGATTTGTATTGAAATGTTTTTGGCGGCGATCGCTCACCACTACAGCTTCTCGTATAAGCCGTACGTATCGCCGTTGGACCCGTCGCCGTCTTGTCTCGGTTCGTTCCTCGCCATGTGGGACGTGTCCGATGTTAAACGAGATATATCCGAACATCTCGGTGTTGTTGGTATGTTCCTTTTATTTATTTGCTTAATCAAACATAACTGGGATCTCCTGATACTTGATGTAAACTTTCTCTTGATAAAATAAAGTAGTAATTTCAAGTTGTGCAACAAATCAAGGAAACACTACTGGATATAATTCGATTAAACTGTCTTAGTTTTACTCCTGAGGTGCGTTCATAATTACTTGAGACATTTTTAAGAATTTTTGACCAAAGGGGGACCGTTGGTGAGATCTGTCTCGACTCCAACCTCTTAATTTAACATGAGATCTAGAATGAACGTAGAAATGCGTTGTAAAAAAGTGGCTTTATTATTATACATATATTATTTTTTCTTTATAATATTCTTTACAGCACAATACGTTCAGAGCGTTACGTTTTCAATGCATGTGTGTTTCACGCATCGATGAGTCACCACATTGTCTTATTTGTTACTGTGATATTATTCACGATGTTTGTAAGAATCCTAAATTACTTTAACCGTTTCTTCGGTGTTCGGAAATAGATTTTTGCATAAGTTCTAATAAAAGTATAAACTTTGTAAAGCCTTATTTCAATAATAAGAATAATGATATCTATATGTAATGGTATAGACATATAGAAGTACATACTTCTAATACAGTAACATAGTACGATTCTTGAATAATTAAGCTTCCAGCCGCGAATATAGAAAGTGGTAACAATGTTATTAACCGCGAATAAGGAGAGTTTCCTTCATTTAAATTCACTATGGAGTACTTCGTAATGTTAAGAAGCTTATTACTATATAATACGAATATTAAACGAAATATAAATGATGTAACCAATGATTGCCAATTAACTGTTATTAATTTTAAAAAATAAACATTTCAGGAAGTTCATTCAGTAGACGACTGAGAGGTAAGACAATGTACCACATGGCACGTGGTTACGACGAAAGTTCTAGACTCGTTAGCGACCCGGTCGCGTCCAGTTCTGCTCCTAATCTGATTTCTGATGATGAAATACCTCCAGTAGACATCCGACCGTCTGCCTATGGCTCTCTAGATAGTGCAGTAAACGTGTTAACCAATCATGAAACTGAACCACTTCTCGACGCGACCGAAAGTGAATCGAAGGGAAATCCCCAAGTATAAAAGTGAACATCACAAGATAGATAATTTTTAATTAGATAATTTTCTAATCTTTTCTTATGTTTTAACAGTATAAACTAACTTTAAATATACAATAACACTTCCATTAAGAGCATCTTTTTCACAAACGTTAAAGTTAACGAAAAGTTAACGACTTTGTATTAATCATTATCATTAATTTTATTGTAAAAACAGTATATATTAAAGACGTGGACAATGAAATATCAATACGATATTTTACTGGTTTGAGTTCTAGAATATATAAATTTCCGCGAGTAAATTAAAAAAAAAATGTGCATCAGTGTTTACACGCGGAAGAAGTGAAACTTCTTTGGCTAAAACTAGATAGACACTTATACATACTTACACATAAACAAAAATGCATACCTACCTTACGTTTAATGCGTAGCTAATATTTTTACCTACCGTACCAAATTTCATTTCAATAATATAATTAGTAAAAATATCGACCGACGGTAGAGGAAAACATCATAACGCAACATTAAAAGAATGTTAGATTGTTAGTATCAACATTTAATTACAAAAAAAATTTTGGCGTTTAAAATAACCCAATAGAGGGCTAGCGTGGAGATAAATCAGTTGCCTACATTTGGGAAGAGAACTTTTCTCAGTAATGGGACATTTCGACACCGATGGTCTAAACACATTAGTAATTTTTGACTTAACGAACATCACAGGTTATATGCCATTTTTATCACAACATAAATACCGGCTTTATTATCAAAAAGAGCACTGTAAAAAAAAACTAGAGCTTCAGAAATTTGTTCTCTTTAACAGGCTTATAAATGAAAATAATATGTATATTGTGTGTGTAATTCTAGATATAAGCTGTATTTATATATATGTACATTCCCTAGTTCAGAACGTTTGTGTTACCACTATCATAATATCTTATGATCTGTAATTAATCTACTATATGTTCTCTAATATAATATATAATAAACTTGTGATAGTTATTTATACATAATTTGACGATTTTTTAATTATTGTTATGTTAAGTTTTAGAAATAAAAAAATATTTCTCTATTTATGACTTTTTTTACGCAATACTTATGATACTAATTTCATCCTGTTACGATGAATATAAGTAAATTTAAAGTGCCCGTGTTTGACAGGGGCGATCTGATTTCAATAAGATTTCTTTGCAGATAGAAGAAATAAAATAATCCAAAACTTGAAGCTAACTTACTTAACTTGAACTAGTTTACCGATCATTGCCTTAGTTGTTAAGTAACAAGTTCAAAGACCGCGTCGATCGAAGTAGGTTTGAATCCTTGCGAATGAACTGGAGCTTTCGGTAAAACAAAATATCGTGATATAATCATAGGATGGTCGTAAAGCGTTTTGTAAGACTATTTACTAGGCTAGCTACTACGCTCGAATTGAAGATATGTCGCAAAGCACCTATGAGTGTGATCCGTCACAAAACTTGAGAACAAGTCGCTTATGTCTCTGTCAGTAATTTACTCCCACGTCTCTCCTTTTTTATGTCATAATAGGCAAACGAACAGCTGGGTCACCTGATGTTAAGTGATCACCACCATCCATAGACACTAACAACACCAGGGGAGTCGAAATTGTGTTGCCAGTCTGTGTTTGGGGAAAAGGATGGGAGGGGAGAGGGGGAGGGAACGTGGGCCTCCAGCGCTCTCACTAATCGAAAGAAACGCAACAATGCAAGCACTGTTACTACACGTCGGTTTTCTATGAGAGGGTGGTACTACCCCGAGCGAGCCGACCCATTCATGCTGAAACCAATAATAGCTTCAGTGTGGCTCTACCACCTAACATCTACTCTCCTGCGCAATTAGAAGATACTGGCTACCTCACGACAAGAAAATGCATCTCTAAACGCGTAGTGCCTTATAGAAATGTAGTTTGTTAAAACTGTCATATCTTTCAATGACAGTTCGCGTCAACATTTTTGACCGCTCTGAGGCTTAAGTTCGGCATTGCGCATCATAGATAAGATACTATATACTGAGATAGTGCAGTCAAGAGGTTAATACAAAACAATTCAAACATTATTATAGGAATCTAAAATTGGCATCTATTAATCTTTAAGTTGACTTGATACGATTATACGCGCAATATAATAAGTTTTTAATTAATTATGACTCAAGTGTAATCATCGATGGCTATTTTCAAAGGATTTTGTATGTAAAATGAAGTTGTGACTCCGACTGTGTAAACGCCTTAACAGCTAATTTATGAAAACCTAAGTGGTAATAAAGAGAGAAACTAACAAAAATATCTACAAGAAAAAGAAAAGAACGAAAATAGTAAGAACCTGTAACTGACTACGAAATTATTCTGAATGCGACTGTACTGTAACTAGCACTGACACCGAAACACGTGGCGTGTGGGTGCAATAGGGATGAGGTACGAACGCGGGTGAGCGCCACTCCGCCTTCATCTCTTTCGCATCCCTCTGATGCCCGATTTTGATCTGCGCATCTACTTTAGAGCGGTCAAAAAGTATACCGCAGCAGTCTAGATTAAAATATCGTGATTTTTTTAAGTGAAACTTCTTTAGGCGCATGAGGGTAAAATTTTTACAGATGTAACGTCACGCAGGTATGCAACGGAAGTGACGTCAATTGCATTAAACGCAGATTTTTCATCTATTTTTCAAGACTCGGAAATCTAAAGTTTTAGATTTGTATAAATATAAACAAGACTGATAAATTAGTTCGGCAAAGAAGTTTCACTTCTGACATGTGTACTTTGTACGCACGCACTTTTATAAGGAACAGGTGTTTATGAATAAAAAATGTAATCGAAATCTGTCCAGTAACTTTTGTGTTCATGCATGCACAACGGTAGGTCTCTACCATTTTATTTATACCAACAGAACATAAAAAAATGCAGTTCCTTGAAACAGTTATAATGAGAACTAATTCTACGAGTCATCAGCTAGTGTGTTAATAAGATCAGAATCGGCACTGGTATGCTTTAAAAACCATATAAGAAACTGGAAAGAGATCTATTGAAGCTATAAAGAAAAGCACCAGACCATGTTTCCAAAAATAAAACTATTTTAAAATAATATTACTAATGTTTATTTCATAAATATTTAGGCCGCTTCCAAAATTTTATAACAAGAGATTACATCTTTATACTTTCTTGTCAAGAAAAGCCATAAACAATCACAGTTAGCTTTATACATACATTAAAAAAATATGTTTGGTCGCTCTGATATGTTTTATTCTTATACAATTAAGTAACATTCGATAATTTAATCCTATTACAATTCATATTACAGTGCACTGGTTTATAATTGTTTAAAATATAAAATAGTTTTAAATACATCAACGGTGGAATGTCATAAGTATAAAGAATAGAAATAGAGTAAGTAATAGAAGTAGAGTAAGTAACTACTAGTTCGTCAAATTCTTATAAAGCCTGTGTAGTGTAAAGTAAATTAAGTAAATTGTATATTTGCATAGTTTCCTGTTTTCGGCTCAATCTTCTACATCATTATCACAGTCAATAACCTCAATTCTTGTTTTACATAAGTTGTCGAGCGCAGTAAGACCAGCTTTTAAACTATTCATCTCGATTTGGTTCCAAATTGACCCCATTATTAAGTAGTAGAAGCACAAACCAGTTATTACCAGTTTAATTACATCGTAAAGTATAAAATTCGGCCAAAAGCCGACAGTGCCCAACAAAAACATGAATATCAATCCGCCGGTTGTCAAAAATAGTCGTTTCGACTTGTTTATCGTGACAGTTGCCTCTTGGCATATTTTAATGGTTTTTGCGATAGTCTCTTGCAGGGATTGATCTTTGCTGTCTTGTCTTATACTTTTATTTGCAGTTCGTGTGAGTCGCATTTCTAGTGAGACTGCATTGTGGTCGGAATACGAAAACGGTTGACCGGGAACTCTTTCTTCTAAAGGATTACCGAAATTAAGAACTTCAGCCTGAAAAAGGTTGCCAATGAAAAAAGTTTTTAGGGTATATAAAAAGCTGTTATCCGGTTATTAAAATTAGGTGGCGCTTAAAAAATATACTTTGCAGTTTCGTATAATGACGTTAGTTATGCAGAACTATTAACAGACAAATATAAATTTCATGTATATATATATCATCTGTAAATATATAAAAATCCAGTGTCATTATGTTTGTCCACAATTAACTCCAAAACTACTCAACCAATCTTCATAAAACTTGGCGTTTATGTGTAATTTGGTCCAACTTGAGAGACAGGATAATTTATATTTCGATTAATGGCGTCAATATTTTTTAATTACAAATTAAATGATTGTCAATTGTAAATTTCCTGTCTCGGCCAGATGGTGCTTTATGTCACTTTCTTGAGAGAAAACTGTAGGATCGACTGTTATATATATCTCGTAGATGGCGCCACGTCTTAATTTTGAATTTCTTTTCCATAATGAGTCAGCTATTAAATTATAAATTTTCACCCTTGTTGTTATTGTTCATATGGAGGTTTTTTTTACAAATTATGTATGTAGGTGTATCTAGTTATATAAAATCGTGGCCCTACCATCGCCGAAAATAATATTATTGAAATTGACTAAAACACATATTAGTATTACACATAAAAATACCTGATGCCTCCAACTGTCTTTACTTTTTATTATAATCTTATATATAAAATTCTCGTGTCATAATGTTAGTTACCGTACTCCTCTAAAACGGTTTGACCGATTTTTATGAAATAAAAAGCTGTTATCCTGTTATTAAAATTAGGTTGCGCTTATAAAATAGGATTTTGGAGTCTCGTATAATGACGTTAGTTATGCAGAACCATTAACAGACAAACATAAATTTATGTATATACATATCATCTGTAAATATATAAATATCCAGTGTCATTATATTTGTCCACAATGAACTCCGAAACTACTCAACCGATCTTCATAAAACTTGGCGTTTATGTGTAATTTGGTCCAACTTGAGAGATAGGATAATTTATATTTCGATTAATGGCGTCAATATTTTTTAATTACAGGATGTTGCCACGTCTTAATTTTGAATTTCTTTACCATAATAAGTTAGCTATTAAATTATAAATTTTAACTTGGTTGTTCATATGGAAGTTTTTTTTTACAAATTATGTATGTAGATGTATCTAGTCACATAAAATTGTTGCCATGCCATCGCCCATAACTATATTCTTGAAATCGACTAAAACGCATATTGGTTTTGCACATTAAAATATCTAATGGTTCCAACGTAAGCGCAACTGTTTTTACTTTTTATTCTAGTAAATAAATAAAATTATAACATACCTCCCACGAAGCATTAACATGAAATAGTATATGATCGATCCTCTTTCCTTCAGGGCAAGATTTCGTTATCTTCGTATCGGAATAGCTATTATTAACATTGTCACAAGTTCCGGACGCTTTGCCGATAGCTGCATTACTACCTTCACATTTCATGTCAAATGGATCGAAAAGTGACGACAACTGGCTAATTATTCTGTAAAACAATGCAATGATATTTATACTAATTAGTGGTATAATATCAAAACCGGCAATGTGGAGTTCACCTGTAATTTGGGAATAGATAAAGAAAACTGATATTGAAAGTAATCAAAGACTACGAAATTATAAATACATTTCTGTGTTGCCATACGTTTGCCCCATTCCTCATCACCTCCTCTGTTGTCTTCGATTTTACACAACTCTAATATTAATCTTTATCATAACACTAGCGGGCAGACGTTGTCCAACCCTGATTATAAAAATATCCTAGATAAATTATATACTAGAACCTTCCTCAAGAATCATATTATCCATTGTTGAAAACGGCATAAAAATCTGTTTTAAAAAAGTAGTTTTTGAGTTTATCGCGAACAGACAGACAGATAGACGCCGTAGGCGACTTTGTTTTATACTATGAACTTTATAACTACATACAGGTATATTACTTTTATAAGAAAAGAACAAATTTAAAAATGCTTAAAAACTTTGTCCATACTACTTTTAAGACGGCCAAGAATATTTTCAACTGTTTACAGTTACTCTTCAGGGTAAGTGATAATAAATATTTCAGGCTTAAATTTTATATTGTATGTAAAGAATAGAGTAATAAGGTATAATTGTTACTTATTTATTATTTTTATGAAATGTTTTATCAAAACATTTTGCATCAAAATTGTATACATTCAATAGTGTGCAAACTTAAACAATAGTAGAATACTATATAATACAGTATCCTTGGAAAATTAACGTAGTAGAGATATTCTAATTAGCACACTCCAAGGCTACGAAGTGTTAATGAAGAAGCTTTATAGTTACATAATTCTTACTTGAATGAAATATCACCAGGTGCAGTATTAAGATCACCGGCAAGTACAGACACGTCGGCTGGTGCTGTCGTCAATTTCACAAATTCTGCTGTAGAGAAAGCCTGAAGAACTCTATGAGCTAAATAAATATCATCTTCATGGTATTCCGCATGTAGCTGTAACAATGTAATATAAATAATCTCGAATAAAATAACATGTTTTTTTAATATAAAATTCACAGTATCTGAAAAAAATATAAAAATTTACTTGTAAGGTTTGCACAATACAAAGTAAAAAATATTTATAGGATTGGTGAACATACATGAATAAAAAAAGTAATAAGTACAAAGCCTTGAAAAATAAGTTTATTTAGTGGTTAACCCTATGTAACAAATCCTTAAAAACAAAATAACATAGAAATAATTTCTGTTATCCTAGAATAGTATAAAAATTATTAATATTATATTTGTTCATATTTAATCATTATGATCATGTTAAACCATAAAAGATATATAACATTTCGTTTTGGAGGAGGAGGAGGTGACCAATTTTGTATAATTTTAGCTATCTACATGGAATTCACATCTTAACGAAAAATTTGATAAAACTTCAGATTGTTGTCGCATTCGCATGTCTCCCTAGTATTTTAGTTTTAGTTAAATTTAAAAACATATGGTGTAGAAAGGGAAACGTTTTGAAATTGATGAAAATAAAGTAATCTTGAATTACACCTATTGACCCTCAAAGTCTATAACTACAAACTATTCTAGTGTCCCAGGAATAGTTTATATGTTTTATATTGAATACTACTTCCGATATTTTACAAGTTTATCACATATCCAGCTTTAAAAAAATACTTTATAGAGTTTTAGTGTTGGACAACAATCTCATCTGATGTTAAATGACAATGAGGTCTAAGCTGGTAAACACGCATAAGGGAGCTGGGTCTCGGGAGCAGGTGCTGGAACACACCAACAGGTGCTTAGTGACAGATTTTGTACTTGACGGTGGTTGCTACCTAGGCAGACTTAGAAAAAGTCCTACCACCATGCTGTGGTTTCCTTACGATGTTTTCCTTCACCGAAAGCTATGACTCAATCGCTAGAATTACTATCAACTAAGCCCTCATCGCTTCAAAAGCAAAAAACATCCGTTTTAAACTGAAAAGTTTTCAGTGACAGTGTACTCCTACTTTGGACATCAATTGCACTACACGGTATCGAAATAAAGTAAACAACATTCGCAAAGTGTTATCAATAAATTGATAGTAAATATATGATTACAGATTAGATGTGATAAGAACTTTTCTGGAATTTCTAAAATAATACCTACATGTGTGCAATATATGTTGATTAATTTATCACCACATTTGATGCGGCATAAACCAACACCTTTGCCTCCAAACCAATCACCGTGATGAATCTTATGAATATACCCATTCAGAGGCCACTGGTGAAAGAATACATCTTGCATCACCCATTTAGAGAAAACACAAAGACCCGACCCAAGAACACCACTGTAAAAGAGAACATAATGCAATAACATAAACAATTTCAAAAACTTTACATGTAAGAAAACAATTAAACCAGATATTAAGAATCATATGAAGAATATAAATATTTTTAAAAAACAAGATGATTTTGGTATACACTAGTATCCCAATCATGTTAATAGATTGCATATTGGGTCTATTTCGTCATAGACTTATGCATGCAGTGGACATTCTGGAGCTAGTAACTCTACAGAAGATTGAGTTATGTGACAAATTAAATTTCTGGGAATAAATAACACAAATAGTTGCTCAGCAACACAAACACCATATAATTAATTGTACATCACATTTTAATGTGTTACCTGCTCTCTAGCAATAATCTATGAAATTTATACTGTTACACTCCAGTGACAGTCCTTGATAAATTGTAAAAGTGTGGTTCCTGCATGAAATGTGATAAACAGAACGAATATTATAGATGAAAATCTGTTTATTTAAACGTAAACAGCTTTTTTACTTGTGGAACTAATGAGTGTTATGAGAAACAAACACAAACACACTTGCTGACTAATATTCTTGAATTTAAAGTAAATTTGTTTACTTGAAATGTGCAGTTCATTATAAACAAAAGACCTTATTTTCTTAGACATGTGTTCATGTGGAAATATTTTGAAATTCATGTATTTTATATTCAATATCCTTTACACATCTGTAACTGAGCAATATGAATATTTTTCCCTATAATATTAACAATCAATTGAAATACAATTATATATCTTGTTAGCAATGTATAACAATACTGGTTATTTTATTACTTTACTATTCCCATTTATTTTTTGTCTTTCTAACAATACAAAAATACAATCTAATAAAATGTAAACATTGTATGTATAAAACAATATAGTATGAATAGAATACTTAATTTAAATGTTTACCTATAGAAGTAATGTGAGTATGGCAGTACAGTCTTCAGGCTTTCTTTCAGGAACAAATAATCCTTTTCACTCCATACTTCCTGAAGACACACTATATTGTGGGGAGCTTCAATTAAATATTTAGATATAGCTTGAAATCTCTCTTTTCTATTCTTTGATACATAGGGTATACCCCTGGAAACATCGATTGCATAATATTAGACAACTTTTATACAATAGATATATGTTACTGTAGCGAATTGTTGGGATTTTTGAATGCTTCAACTATAGTATATACAATAATTTGAAATTTAATTATATAAATCTATTAATGTGTCAAAGTGCATAGACTGCTTTCAGTGGCAAAGCTAGAATTAAAGGGCATAGTATCTTAAATTACTTAGAATCAAGCAACTTCTCTGTTGACCCATACTATATTTTCAATGAGATGTAAACTAAGAATATATAGGATCTAGATACACTATTATTATTTTTATGGTATTAAGGTTGTGGGTGGTATGAATTATTACAAATGTCAGTTCCCACATAGTTGGTGGCTCTGAATTATTAATAAGCCCTTGACTTCCTTGTCTAACATGAGAAGCTCTACTGAAGTATATAAAGTTTATATACATCATGTTACAAATGCCAACAAAACTATTTCCATTTGAAATTATGTCTTAGAAATATTGTAGCTTTAGATTCAGTCAATATTCCTTACTTAGTGAAAAGAAAGTCTGATTTTTATACTAAGAATTCAGTCAAGTAATCAGTGACATATCTATAGCATTTTGGTCCATAGCAAATTCATTGGGGATCTACCTAAATGTAAATGAGCATGGCTACAGAGCAGTAGAACAAGTGATAAAGACATTACAATTTACCAGATATGTTATGAAACTAAGCAATAATTTCTCTTTATTACAAATCAATTTGTTTTTTATTTCTTTACCAATATATTTTAGTAGTAAAGTAGTTATACAAAAAGTAAGTAAAACCTCTCAAGCCAAGGACCTCTGGTATTTTACAGCTCTTATTATCCTATGACTAAAACAGTATAAATAATAATCATAAGTATGGAAATTTTATTTCCCAATAAAGTAAAATATATATATATATGCATTTCAACTAATTAACTGATTTAATAAAATATGTTGTAATTAAAACTATTGTTTAATCATATAGCTTACAATTTATGTTATATATAATAACTAGTTTGATCTTATTGTTAGACTGTATATGATAACAATTATTGATTGAAAAACACGATACATATCAATTTATTAGCAATCGACTATTTGAAGGCCATTTCTTGACCTGATATTTCATTAACTTACCAACAATTCAAGGTGAATACGTTCAAAGTAAATTCCATAATAGAAACAAATCTTTTAGTGTATTTCTATACTCGATCTAAATAACTGAAACAATGAATTATTGTATTGCAGAGTAAACTTAAAGTATCGGCATTTTGTAAAATCCATTCTAAAAACAAACCATAATATACCACACGATATATAATTCGAGAGTTTTTACTGAAATACTCGACCTGTAAAACATACACTATGACGAACGTCAACGATACTAGTGATTCAAATGGTGAATATTTTTCTTATTAATCGATTACTCACATTTTAGAATATCGATTATTTTTTCATCAATTATATTAATAACATTAATTGCTATTTCAGAAAGAGATTGTATACATGACTCATTTAAAAAAAATTAAAAACATGAAAGAGATAATAGTGGTATATCGGGAAAAGAAACATAAACCTGCTAAAACTACATATTTATTTAATTTTTAAATCTGCTTCACTTATGCGTTAAATGAAAAAAGTGCAAGGTGAGTCTAAGGAATTGTTGGTTAAAAATAAGACCATTTTCTAATGGTAAAATACCTAAAAGTAGCTGGCGAATGTGTAGTCTGCTGAAC
>MU158963.1:476648-512374 GCA_015888305.1 Antheraea pernyi
TGAACCTTTTGGAAAAAAAGGCTGGCATGGCTAAAAATTGTCCTGAAAAAGCACAATTACAATAAAAAAACACCATTCAAATACTGACCGAAAGAGTTTAATCTTGCAGATTTAAAAGAACACGTAGTGAAAACATCTCACTGTCATACAGATGCGGATATCCAGGTAGCATAAAATATTTAAATCTGTAAACTAATTATAAGTTATAAGTTGGATTATCGCCAAATTATGGGCACAAATTATGTAAAGTATTACTTTTAAAATTGCTATCTATAAAAATATGGCACTTATTTAATTATTCCTATTGTTAAAACAAAGAAAGATTTGTTTTGTATTTTAGTTTTAAGACCAAAATGATTTTTTTTTCGAACTGACTACGCTAATCGAAGCTTCGTCACGCATATATGGGAGTGGCATTAGAACATAGAAATTATCGCTAACAATGATATTATAACTATATAGATACGCCATAAGCGCTTCGACAACGTCTTATTAAAACTTGACTAACCAGCTTATTTTCGACAGCTGCCCCATCCACCCGTATCTAAGCAACATATAACTATTTCTTTTTCACCACCGATATTGAGAACATGCCATCTGACTTCCACATTTCATCTAAGACAATGTGGCGTTACAATATTACTTTACGTATGTGTGCGTTATCGTGCGATTTGTTTTATAATATATTTTATTAATAATATAATTGACCGCAAGACACTTGTAATATTATTAAATGGCAGAAGTAGTAATCAAGAAGATTGATTGTTAAAAATAATATTAAAAAAAATCCAGACCTCGCAACAGAGTCCAGGTCTTCATCGCATATAGTAGCCGGCACCACCAGCAGCGGCGGGTACGACGCGCACAGCTTGTACTCCGCGTTGGCCGCCGTCACGCGCCACGCGCCCTTGCCCGTGAACCCCAGCCTCTCCACCTGGACCAAACACAAACCCCCCTCTTTCATATAAACAATACTATCAAACCAAAAGGAATATAACAATTATTTCAGTGGTTTCATAAATTTATATTAGATAAATTATTTATCAATAAATTATTAATGTATATTATGAATTTACATATTATATATTATTATAAAATTAACCTACAATTTGATCGGTTAATTTCAAAGGGCATATATGGTATGGAACCGTAAGTCATGTTAAAAATGTTGAATGTAGGATGATGGCGAAACGTCTTTTTCATTTACATGTGTGTATATGTTGTGTGTCGTTCAAACAGTAGTATGTGTAATATATATTTTAATGTGTTTTTAAAGAGTTTTATATAAAAAATAGCTTTGTACACGTCTCCTCCATATAAACTTCAACTATGTAAAATTTCACGTTCATCCGTTCGCAGAATTCGCTTAAAAAAGGGTACAAAGTTTTCCCTTCACGTATTAATATATAGATATACGTTTACATAGGTTTGTTTTTTCACTGAAAGATTGTAACAAACTAGTACTTAAATCGTTAAATATATCTACTTAAATACAGGTTAGCTATTAACATAACCTCCACAACATTACGTTATCGTCTTGGAAACCACTGACTACTAGGAAAACATTAAGTAATAATAGATAATAGAAACGTGACAAAGATAATTCTAAGCATGGTACATATTATTGTACCAACTTGTAATATTATTGTACAAATTGTATTAGTGTATTTAACCATAACCAATCAAGTAACCTACCAAATACTCCATAGTAACACATGTCTTTATTTTTTGCTCGGCAGCAGCTCAAGCCTAGGTCCGTTCCCTCGGCGTGGAGCCCTTGAGTACGCTGCTCGCGCGATACACTCACACAAAATCTTACATCACTGCGACAACATTACACATATCACCTCCACACACGTGCACGAGTGAGATAATCGTGGATAATATGAATTAACTTATCGGGTACGTGATTTACATAGTTTATGGACGAGCCCTCCATGCCAGACCTTATCGAAGGCTTTGGCGACATCGAAGAAGACTGCAATTGTGCGTTTCGGTTTACGTTTCGGGTCGGCATTAAAATTAGAGAAAATGTACTCCGTGAGGCGGTGTACTTGATTCGTGCAAGAGTGTTCGGCACGAAATCCGAACTGCTCAGGTGGTATTAATTTTAAATCTGTAATCGAGACCTGGAGACGGTTCAGAAGGAGCCGCTCGTATAATTTACCTAATGTATCTAACAGGCTAATCGGGCGATAGCTATCGGGAAGCGTAGCTTTTTTGCCGGGCTTGTGTATGCCTATCACTACGGCCTTCTTCCAGACGGCTGGAAAGTGGCCCTGGGACATGGCCGCATTGAAGATGACCAATATAATAATAATAATGACCAACAGAACTATGATAAAACGGGAAGAAATCTCCAAGCACCTGTTGGTGTGTCCCAGCACAAGTGCTTGACCTAGTCTCCCTTTAAGTTTAGCGTGTTTACCATCTTACGGCCGGTCTCAATAATCTAACTCTAGTTAAATGTAAGTAGCTATCTGAGATATATCGTGTCTTCTTATCTATCTATTACTGGTGTTTCAATAACAGTATTCCCTCAAGCTCGGATAAGGTCACAGATAGATAGGATCTTCTAACTCCAGTTAAGAACGTCCCTCAGGTACGTTTTGTTTCTGCGTTTAAAATATTTAACACTGTTTCTCTAAACTCGCGGCTAGACATTCTGCTTTATCTATACTATCGAACGCGGGAGGCAACCCGGGGCCTCTGTCGAGAGGAGGCATCGGAGTGGCGAGATCTGATTTTAAAGTGCGCGTGAGTCTCCAGTACGACAGGTGAGACGGCCGGAGATCCTCCAGAAGCCTGTCCCACTTGTCGCCCCGAATCTCAGAGATACGAGATTTGACTATTTTACGTAACAAACGTAATCGGTCGCGATTTTCTGCAGACGGGTAAGCGTCGTGAGCTCGAGTCGCGGCGTTCTTTTCCGTAATCAACGCTCTCACGTCGTCGGGGAGTATAAAACGGCGATCATTCGCTGCTTGTACCTCTTTCGAGGTCTCTCTGACGGCGGTCTGAAGATAGTTGACCAGGGAATCGATAGCCGAATCCGCGTCGGCTTTAGACGTCAACACGTCTGGGATCCCGTCTAAAATGTCAGACGATGGATTTTCTTTAAAATAACGAGCTAAACTAACATAATCAGCCACCCTGACCGACGGAGGGGTGAAATCTGAGTTGAAACCTAACTGTAATACGACCGGGCGGTGATCTGAATCAAGTTCGTGTGCGACTTGTATGAGTCGTACCCGAAGCGTGATATTTTTTAAAAGAGCTATGTCTAAGACTGACGGGCGACAGTTGTCTTGATAGTGTGTGGGTTCCGGAGGGGCTATGACGTCAAATGCGAGAACCCTACCTAGTTTGTCGAGTATCCTCCTGTTACGAGAGGTTCTCGGACTATTCCAGATAATGGTCCCGCAGTTGAGGTACCCCGCTATAATAACTGAGTCTCCTAAATTAAGCAACGCTCGCAAATCGGTTTGTAACAACTCTTTATTCGGTGAGAGGTACGCGGACACTAATACAATGGACGGATGACCGGTCATACCTATCGTACACACTGACACTTCCATCGGCATCGATCTATCGGCATGCAATATAACGAACGCTTATAGTAAATTAAGGTGCCACCCCCACGGGCGACACGATCGTTTCTAACTATATTATAATTCGCGATTCTAGGATTACGCATTTTAGGTTTTAGAAGCGTCTCCTGGACGAGGAGAACGTCTATCTGTCTATCGCGCAAAAAGGCAGCTACTAAATCGCGCTGTGTCCTAAGAGATCTCGCGTTAAAAAACGAAAGAGATAGACCGCGCAATAAAATTGTGAGATTATGTACAATTATAGAAATGCTCTTTAAAAACAATTGTAAGTACACTTACAGTAACATGTAACGTGTACATTAGATATATAAATACTAACAGCGTGCGAAATGAGGTTTGTCATCGGCAACATATTTGGAACCTTAACCCACAATATAACTACCTCAGTGCTCACTTACACTGTATAAGGAACTATTGAAACAATAACTTAAAATATTATTATAAAGATTTACTTTAATATACATTGCCATTATAATTAAGATTTTGTGACTATACACAAAATAAACGCTTGTCCATTCCGTAAGGAATTGTATGATGGAACTCTTTACGTGATACTTTAATAATCTAAAGATAAAATGATGTTGCTTAATAATTATTCCTTTACTGTTACGGTAGTTTATTGTTAAAAGGCACTGAAAAAATGTCACAATCATTCTATTTTCTAATTGCTTCAACTGACAATTTCAAGACATTTGTTTTACAATAATTTGTATTGACAATAATTTTTAGTATTAAAACCGAAGGGCTATCATTTTGGTTAAGTTTAGAAGTTATTCTACTTTTGTCGCGATTTAGAAAAATGATTACAGTGAACTTTAACGATGCGCGCGCACACCGATATCTAAGACCGACACCATGAAGTTGATTGATAATCATCTGTCAAGTTTTCGTAAGAACTAAAACTATCTTCAAGTGATTATTCAAATATATAAAAATCTATAATACGTGTTTCTATATATGAGTCTTTGTGTGTGATTTTAAATTATTAATAATATTAATATGATGATGAATGATAATTTGTCGTGAGTATTAATAATAAAGTGGTTATTATGCTATAAACTTTTTAAAGTGGGTTTGTTGATTTGAGGTACACAGTCGCTATGTAATCTTTCTATTTGTTTACATTATAAATTATTATTATTACATTATTATTAAATAAATAGTGTATACTACTTTTTTTGGTATCTTGTTTAATTATATACACACGTATATAGAAAATTAATTCGAAATTAAGTTAATAATATTTTTTAATTAAAACGTTATCATTTGGATTTGTGTCTTTTTTAAGCTAAAAAAATATACGTTATATATACATATAAAGTACCCATGTACAAATTGTTAATATTATTCTCATAGTTGTATTCCTATTTGGAAGAACTTAGTTTTTCATATATTAAATCAATCTATATGTAATTTTTAAATATAAAATTCTCAATGATTAGTTTATTCACTCAATGTCAAATCCGTGAAGGACACACCACATACCTACTTTTTAATTTTCCTTCCTAAGGAAAAGGTATCTAGACCACAGACTATTAGTCGTACAAGTAATCTAGACCATGAAGTCAAATCAGACGTTAACATATCATCTTTGTATGATTTAAAGTTCAAAACCATGTCTTTAATAAAACATACCGTAAACTATTAAATATACACACAAGTTTTTACTAAATGTATTGAATATAAATAATTTTATAATCCAGAGAAATTAGAAAATACAGCTGACTAAAGAACGTTAATTTTAAGTTAATTTGGAGATAAATAAACACATTAATGCGGCCTATCGGGTTTATATGTTTCTAAACGTAAACTGTGCTTTGACGTGTCCGTCGTACATTCCACACTAAATGTCCATAAATACATAATATCGTTTAATTCTAATCAAAACAAAATAAATCAATTCGAATCTGGTATAGCATAATAAAGCATATTCGATTGCATAATATCGATTTTTTTAAATTGAATAAATCAATCGGATCTAATATTAATTCTAATCGGATCTAATTTTAAAGACAAGCACGGAAGAGAGAGAAGCTTTGTTCCGTGAAAGACGGGGAAGGTAGATAGAAAACTTTAAGGATGCGCTCTCAATTTTTCGCGGTTCAATTTTGGCATCGAGTTCTACTAGACACGTATAGCTCACGCAACACGAAAACTGATAACCGTGGAATTATAGCGCACTTTAAACGACTTTGATACTTTTATAAAAAATATTACAATATTTTCTTATTATTGGTGTTCTACTTTTTGTTATATTTGATGCTATAGTACCAAAATAAATTATAGTTTTTCAAGGCCATAATAGGTAAAGAACAGTATAACTAAACCTAAATATGTATACGTAATATACAGAAACATCGAATTTGTGCTCAAATATTTAGCCCCTTAGTGCCCGATCAAGGTATAACTTCTCTACATTTTCATGAGGAGTAGTTTATAATCCGGTGAAGCTGTTAAGACCTTGCCAGGTCATTAGAGTAGTCAGTTCGAGAAAAAAAATGAGTAGTAGTATTGTGGTAACTGGATCATAGTCTAGATAATAGCTAGAAACATCAAGTTTGTGCTTAGATGTTTAGTCTCCCAGTGTACGAGCAAGGTTTCAATTCTTTAAAGTTTGATGAAGACAGTATTTATGATAACTGAATCTTAGTATAAATAATATTTAGAAACACCAAGTTTACACTCAAAGTCTTAATGTCATAGTGTCAGCTAAATGTTTCATATCCTAAGGACCAGATGAGAGCTATTTCGTGATAAAAGAATTTTAATATTGATAACAGCTAGAAACAGTTTGCGCTCTGAGGTTGAGTCTTGTCGTATCAAATGAGAGTATCATTTCTCATAGACCAAGTGAGTAGCTGTATCATGATAACAGAATTTTTGTACTGATAATCGCTAGAAACATCAACTTTGCAATCAGAGGTCTAGTCTCATAGAGTCAGATCAACGTTTCATTTTATGGATCAGATGAGTAGCTGCATCATGATAACTGACCTTTAGTGTTCATAGTGGCTATAAATATCAGGATTGGGTTCAGATGTTTAGTCTCACAGTATCGGATGAAAGTTTCATTTCTCATTTGCTAGATGCGTATCTTTGCCGTGATAACAATTTTTTTGTATGGCATAGAGTAGCTAGAAATATAGAGCTTACGCTGAAAAGTATTATAGTGCCTGATTAATGTTTAACTCCTCATGGGCTAAGTGAGTAACTATATAGTGATAACTGAATTTTAGTACATATAGATATTAGCTACAAAGATTGAGTATGCGATCTTCGATTTAGATAAAATTTTTAAATTAGCGTTTGCTTCCTTATCAAAAACCATTCTGTGAACAACATACTACAAAACATCTGAATTTTAAGTTGTAATAGTTGTAGCACAACGGGCAGCATATAATGGTCTTTGTGTGAACGAACCCTAATTCCACTGACAAATTTTTGTATCCTACTTTTCTTGATACAACTTTTCACCAAATAATCGTTTCATTATAAACAAGACTTGAGAGACCATGTTCTGATAAACAATAAGCATATTTCATTCTTTTGAAAGATTACATTTGTTGTAAATGCTGCAGCGTGTTTATGATATTATTGTATATATTCTGAATAGATAATAAAATATAATAAACAGAATGCGAATATGACATATCTATTTCTACCCATGAAGGAGCTCCCTAGCCGTTTCTGAGAGTCCATAATGAAGTCGTTTTGTTATTAGTTAACGAAAGGAGTACAAACAAAACATATCTGTCTCTACCCATCAACGAGTGCCATAACAGTTTTAGAAGTGGGTCGTCATCAGATCATTTTGTTCAGTCCTGTGGTAAGCTCTCGTCACTACTAACAAAAGGACTACAAAAACGACATATGTATTTCTACCTGTCAAGAAGATCCATAACAGTACCTAATTCAGATCCCTCTACAGTCAAAACGTAAAAAAAACTAACGTAATAAAAACCAAACTTCGAATTTTTGTTTCAACTTAATTACAGTGTCTGTTACAACTAGAAATATAAAACACTATAAAAAATTGGTTACTTTTTCAAAATGATCAAAACGTTTTGTGAAGTAATTGTGTATACGTATTTCTACAGCGATGTTTTTTTTATGTCATAGGTGGCTAACGAACAGGTGGGACACCTGATGTTAAGTGATCACCACTGTCTATGGACACTAACAACACCAGAGGAGTAGCTCCTCAGCGCGGTCTGCCGCGACGTGAATCATTTTTCCATAATTTTGTTTAAATCGAATCTAAATAAAGAAATAAATTAGACCTTATTCCACAGGAGTTAAAGTCTTCGTAACTGATATAAAATTGAGAAATTTTGTTTGCCACTAAATAATTTTTTTCTCAGATGTAGTGCAGATAACTTGGATTTTATGTGATTTAAAATACATAATATGTAACATAAGCAGGCATTTTTTTAAATTAAGAGTAACGCAAATTTACTGAGATTTTCATACCGAAAAGCAGGCTGTTTTGCACGAGGGTACTACGGAGAATTGATTTTTTTAAATGGAAACCTATTAATTTTAAAAGACAATCATCTATACATCATTGTTAACGGTCCAATGTATCTGTAGTTAATCACTATGTTTACCAAAGTTTGATAGTTTTGTAATTATAATTAGAATGTAATTCTTACCGAAAAACAGTGAACATGGACCTTTTTTGAGAGTGCATCCTTAAGTGATGGAATTAATTCTACTTCCGATGGTAGCGGTACTTGGGTTCCTTTTGTTTGTATATACAGAATTATAAACACTAAATTAATGAAAAAAATTATTTAGCTAACATATAAAACATGAAATATGTGATTGAAATTAAAATACTTGGTTATAGAAAAATATTTTAATAATACTAATGAACATAAACAGATTTCGGTCTCTGTTTAGCTTAACTGAAACGAAAGACGAAAAATAGTATAATAACTAATAATGTGGTAATACACAAGTTTGAGTTACGTCTAGTTCAAATAATTTATCAGTGTACTCAATGCCTGCCAGTTTGAGAGCTATGGATTTCTTTGGAATCCCTATATCTTTTCGTTCTTTTCGTCCCATTGCTTTAGTTTTCTGTTGGATTACTTTTGGTTCTGAAGTATCATGTAATTTCAAATGATGACGGAGTTTAGCCTGTAAGAAAATAATCGAATCATTTTCATATAACATAGTCTTTATAAAAAAATTTTAAACATTTTACTCAATTTTAACAAAAATTAGTATTTATATTAGTTTTGTTACTATTTCTATGTGCATAAAAATTACTACATTTCCACAGACTTCTATGTTAAATTTAAACTAAATTTAAAACACTTTTACAACTAAATTAATAAAAATGGGTATTTTTATACACATATTCATTACATTTAAAATTATTATTATTTGAGTAAATATAATTAGGTAAATTTGATTACTGTAATGAATAGACATATAATTTATTGTCTCCTCTCTGTAAATGTATAACTTGTATATTTTAGAAAAATAAATATAAGCAAAATTGGTATGTCCCTAGAAAATAAACACAACGTTAAGTAAAATATTGGATAATTGGTAAGTAGTCGTAAATTACAGTCAACAGATATTTGATTGCCAATATTTTAATACGGAAAAAAAAATTCTATTATTAGTAAGCTATCCTGTAACTTCAAATTGGAATTAAATCTAAATTACGTTAACACTTACCTTTGTACACAATTGTGCTTTGCAGATAGGGCACTCATGGGTCATTTTCACATGTTTTATTAAAATGTGCTGTTTCAAGTTACTGTTCTTTGTATATACTCTGAAATTAAATAAATAATATGTAATATACTACCAATTTCATGTTTTCTATACAGTTACTATTTTCCACACTTTATTTTATATCTATACTATACATAACCTTCCTCTTTAATTATTTTATCTATCTGTGACGACCACATGAAAATCTGTTTCGTAGTTTTTGAGTTTATCGCAGACAGACATACAGACAGACTGCTTTGTTGTATATGTAATGATAAAATAATAGCCGATTGACTAAAATTTGGCAGATTGTTATAAAAATATTTATCCCTTTCTTAACCAGCTTAAGAATCGAATTTCTAAAATCACCTACAGTGAAAAAGCCCATACAGCATAGTTTGGGCTGTGTATTGGTATGTCAAACAGTTAATACTTTTGTAGATGGTAGAGCCACTCTGCAGCTATTACTGGTTGCAGCATGAATGGGTCGGCTCACCAGGCTACCACCCGACCCACAGAAACACCCACATGAACTAACAGTGCTTGCCTTTCGTTTGGTCAGTGACCCTTAACCCTTCCCCCTGAAGGGTGGCAAATGCACTTGCGACTCCTGTGGTGTTGTTGGTGTCCATGGACGGTGGTGATCACTTAACATCAGGCGACCCACTTGTTTGTTTGCCACGTATTACATTAAAAAAAAAGCGAGAGCACCGGAGGCCCACTTCCCTTTCGCCCCTCCCCGTTCCCTCTATTCTCTCCCCCAAAGGCTGGCAACGCACTTGCCACTCTCCTGATGTTGCTAGTATCTATGGACGGTGATGATCACTTAACATCAGGCGACCTGCATGTTTGTTTGCCTCCTATGATATTAAAAAAAATGTATAATAGATATTGCATCTCTACAATATGATTGATTATATAATAAATCTGTTACCTTTGACAGTGATTATAAGGGCACTTAAATTGTTTGGTGTTTGATTTGTTTGCAACTTGTAAATGCATTTTCAAATGTCTCACTATATGAATCCTTTGTTTAAATTTTCTCCCACAGTCATTACATACGAATTCTGAAATTTTATATTAGAGTACCTCTACTAAATCTCATTTTAAAATTAAGAATATTAAATTATTAACTTAGAAAAGATAACATATTAGAATGTTAACATAAAATAGATTAGTAGTAAACATGTAGACGTAGTCAAGGAACCAATACATAACTAGTAATCGTTAAAGGTTTTGTTGATTTAAATTGAAGGGTCATGTTTTATGGCTCCTATAATATTTTAATAATATATAAACTACTAGCGGAGCCGGCGGACAATGTCTCGATCTGATAATTAAGAAAAACTGGACAAATAAGGCACCTAAACTTTCCTCGTGAATCACACTCTATCTACTGGTGAAAACCGCAATAAGATCCGTTCAGTAGTTTTTGAGTTTATCGCGAAAAGACAGACAGAGAGAGAAAGATGTGGCAGAAGACTTTGTTATATAGTATGTAATGATAAATGTGAAACTGAGTTTTTTTGTTAAGCATGCTTTTATTACTTAACTGCTCAACTGATCATGAAATTATGCATACATATTGTTAGGAATACAGCAAAGAACATTGGGTTTCACCTAATTAATGGAGCAAAACCACTCGCAAAAGCTAGTATGTCAATAAAACAAATTCTCAATACAAGAGTACCTCTACTAAATCTCATCTTAAAATTAAGAATATTAAATCATCCTATAATATTTTAATAGTATATAAATTACTAGCGGAGCCGGCGGACAATGTCCCGACCTGATAATTTAAAAAAAACTGGACAAATAATACACCTAAACTTTCCTTGTGAATCACACTTTATCTACTGGTGAAAACCGCAATAAGATCCGTTCAGTAGTTTTTGAGTTTATCGCAAAAAGACAGACAGAGAGAGAAAGATGTGGCAGAAGACTTTGTTATATAGTATGTAATGATAAATGTGAAACTGAGTTTTTTTGTTAAGCATGCTTTTATTACTTAACTGCTCAACTGATCATGAAATTATGCATACATATTGTTAGGAATACAGCAAAGAACATTGGGTTTCACCTAATTAATGGAGCAAAACCACTCGCAAAAGCTAGTATGTCAATAAAACAAATTCTCAATACAACATATGTTTAATTTTAAATCATTACATATACTTATGTACATATGTATACTTATATCTGAGTCCTATTTCTAAATTGTAATTGAAAAATGGTTAGAAATCTAAATTAATAACTATGTCAACAAATTAAAATTATTATGATTAATTTCAAAGTATTGCTAGATTTAACAATAAATTCTTAAAGTGTCAATAGTATTTTTTGGATTAAATTTATAAATCATTGCAACCCTAATTAATAAGAATTACAACAAACCTTTCCGCTTATGATCAGATTTTCTATGCTTCAAGCACTTTGACCAGCGATCAAATTGCATAGAACACACATCACAGTAGTATGTTTTATGGTTCCTCTTGTGTTTATTTTTCTCATAAAGGCTAACAAATTGTCGTTGACATATTTCACAACTGCAAATAGAGTATATAATAAAAAAGACAAGCATGATCTAAAAACTCTTATTAAATTAATTTAAAAATTTTAAATTATTTCATTGGATATACAGATAATACTTGTAAATTAATAGTAAAAGTTAAAGAATTATCTATCTTAGGATAAATCTCAGGGATTTTATACTGACATAAATTATAAAATTTACCCAAATGTTTGGACTTGCTTCTATAAAGGACTAAACAATGAATAAAAGTTAAAAAAATAGTCTTCTAAAGTTTTCACTTTCATTTGATGTCCCATATATGATTGTCAGGTAATAAAAGTCAAGTATTTATTGGCTCCACAATAATGTATTTAAAATTTTCTTTCAGTAATTCTTTACCACCATGACAATTTGAATATGGCATAATAGAATTTGAAATATTTATTTCTATTAATAGAGGTACCTACCTAAATGATTTGACCCCGGTATGTATAAACATATGTGCCTTTATTTGATTTTTCTTTTTGAAATCCTTCTTGCAGATATCACAACAAAATGATAATTTTAAAACATGCTTTATTTTTATATGTCTTTTTAAGTTTTGTCGATTTGCATAAGTTTTTAAGCATGTTGGACAACTGAAACGAAAATGAAAATATTAATCTATACAAGTGACTGTTTAGACAGTAGCAATATTTATGGAAGACACTCTACACTCAATTCTTGTTCTAAATCAAATAAAAAAATAGGTGCTTAATATCTCACTTAATTATTTAGAAAAATATATAAATTGACACAATCCTCTACACATCTATGTTAAAGCACAGTGTCAATGACGGTCGGGTAATTTCACTTTTATTTGAAAGGGAGCATGGGAATGCCTGAAACAAAACAAAAGGTTTTATTGCCCATTTAATTATCGAAAGTTATTAACTCTGGGTCGACAATTGTAGCTTTTGGCAACGGTTATTGCACTTTGATTTATTATTTTATTTACATGTTTGTAAAGTTTGAAAGTCTTAGAACAAACTTTATCTTAGGTTTTCTTGGTTGTTTATTAGTATTTGTTTTAATATTATATTTGTATATTTTAAATGCGACCATGAAGTTTCATATCCTAGAATAGACTAGTATCTAACCTTTCACCTGGTACAATCAAAACCCCTTATAACGACATCGAAAGGACTACTCATATTTAGTCGTAAAAACCGACAGTCTTAAGAACCGGTATGTTTTGACAGTATATATTTTTAAGATTTTCACTTTTTGTTAATATTTGCAATTTTATTAAATGCCAAATTAGTGGTGTGATCTAACGAACAACCATTACAATATTATGAAAAACTTTATACCTAAAAAAATATTAATGAAAAACGGTCTGTAGTATTAATTATGCTTCATTAGGAAATAACTGTCCTACTGAGGATGTGATTAAATTCATAGAAGAAAAGGTTATATCATTATTATACCAATACATGGTACTGAATTAAAAAACATGTCACATTAGTTTATTTAGCTGTTAGTTTTATACAAAAGTGTAATAGTTTCTGAAAAAGTTTGTTTTTAAAAACAATTTTGGCTATAGCATTACATGGTGAATAATGACTATCATATTTTTGATATTCAACTACATTTAAATTTATTTATACACATCACTCAAATATACTATATAAACATCCTGGAACAGTAATTACCAGACAAACTTGTGATTGATTGCTACAAGGGAAATATTTTGAATCCCATAGATTAATTATGCATTCTCATTTAGAAATATTATCTATTTCAATTGTGGAACCTATGGTAAGAAATAACAAGGCTACAAAAAAAGAGTTCTTTTAAACTTGCAAATCTTGAACTGACAATATACATATATTTTTTTATATCATAGGACGCAAACGGACAGGTGGGTCACCTGATGTTAAGTGATCACCACCGTCCATAGACACTTGCAACACCAGGGAGTCTGTCTTGGGGCAGGACGAGTAAGGGAAGAGAGAATGGGAGGGGTGAGCCTCCGGCGCTCGCACTGACCAAACGAAACACAACAATGCAAGCACTGTTACTTCATGTCAGCTTTCTGTGAGAGTCAAGGATGGGATTAAATTCATAGAAAAAAAGGTTATATCATTATTATTCCAATACAAACATGTCACATTAGTTTATTTAGCTGTTAGTTTTATACAAAAGTGTAATAGTTTCTGAAAAAGTTTGTTTTTAAAACAATTTTGGCTATAGCATTACATGGTGAATAATGACTATCATATTTTTGATATTCAACTACATCTAGATTTATTTATATACATCACTCAAATATACTATATAAACATCCTGGAACAGTAATTACCAGACAAACCTGTGATTGATTGCTACAAGGGAAATATTTTGAATCCCATAGATTAATTATGCATTTAGAAATATTATCTATTTCAATTGTGGAACCTATGGTAAGAAATAACAAGGCTACATAAAAAGAGTTCTTTTAAACTTGCAAATCTTGAACTGACAATATACATTTTTTTTTTATAAGTGATTGCTAGCTTATTTTTCTAAGGTAAACGTTTACAGTTTTCATTTTTCAGTCTATAACAACATACAGTTCTCCTATATACAAATGTACTCTGTGATGACGGTAACCTAACAGGACACCTTGCTACGTTTACTAAAAAGTAAAAAGGGTCGATAAAAACTTCTAAGGAGGTTATTACACTTTGTGAGAGCAACCAGGCTATTTTCACTCCTCAGAATCGGATTTGTATGGAAAAGGCTCCTCTATTTTTGGTTATCACTCTGTAAACAATACAATATGTATTAGCACTTTGTAAATATAGTATCGGTATATAATCATAATATAGTTTAATTAATAACGTACAATATTATAGTGGACGAGAACATGTTGGGCCATACGATATGGTCGACTGAATGAAGATTTACAGCCCTCAAATGTACACCGATAAGGTTTTTTCACGTTTTCACTCATATTTTCGGCGTTATATTTTTTTGTTAACGAAACAATAACCGCATTTCTAAGCTACCGTGTCTACTTCCAAGTGATTGCTAGCTTATTTTTCTAAAGTAAACGTTTACAGTTTTCATTTTTCAGTCTATAACAACGTACAGTTCTCCTATATACAAATGTACTCTGTGATGACGGTAACCTAACAGGATACCTTGCTACGTTTACTACAAAGTACAAACTACTAAAAAGTAAGGGTCGATAAAAACTTGTAAGGAGGTTATTACACTTTGTGAGAGCAACCGTCATATCCACGACCACAGAATAATAATACTCCTTGCGGGAATTCACAGACTAAACGAGGGTATTACGCACGGAACAAAAATTTTTCTCTTTCTTCCGTGATACTACGTATGCGGAATTATAGCCAAGACTATATACTAAGATATAAACATGGACATATTATGTTTAGTATAATAAGTTCATGGATGTGAAACACTTATATTAAAAATTACATTTAAATTTAATTACATAAAAATTACAATATACCTACTCAAAATATATTTTGTGTTAATGACTAAAGTAGGACTGGTGTTAAAGAATCGATATTGTTATTCATACAGAAATATGGTTATTTATTATTAAAAATTAAATTCTAGATAATACAGCAATATCGCGATAGTACGATATTGAAATATAGATATGGACGGTAGATGCTGTGTTAATACATAATTCTACTTTTCATTATAGCTTGTAAAATATTGAAACCATACAATCAACATGAAGTTATTCCACCCTACTTTATTTAAACTTTATTATGTTTGTCTCTTTTCCAAGTTTATTTATTTGTTAATTATCTTAAAATGAAATATAATTTTGAATACATATACCTCTTTGATATAAAAAAAAATTATAATCTTTGATATCTAGTATTATACCTATTTTAATCGTTGTAGTCCGACAACTGAACATAAAAAACGAGTATTAAAAAAAAACCATCACTGAAAGATATTGGTACATATAAAATATGTCTTAGTTAAACAATAATTACTATGACCCACTGGCATCAACGTTCTTACATGAAACTTAAAAAAAATATGATTAAACCTCATTCTATCTCTGTTAACTTCAAATGAAAAAAGAAACTGGATATTGTTTAGATATGATTTAAGAATGTTGGTACAAGTATGCTTTAAAAATATTGCTACAGAATTTCATATATTTATAATAAAATTTGTTTAATAAATATACTGGATTGTAAATTGTGTAAACTGATTTTTTTTTAATAATGCAGATATATTATTTAAACTTCGTTATATCAAACTCCGATATATTAAATCAAGTGAATATGTACAACTTTCAGTTTTAAAGCTAATTCTTTAAATATGTCATTTGCAAGTTATTGTGAAACTATTTTGGTATTCATCAAGTTTATTGAACTTTAAATAAACAATGGGAATAAAATATTGAGACTGGTAAATGCGCAAGTTGCGCCTTGTCAAGGGATACAAAAAATGTCGTCATTGTCAATTTTGAAGAGTATTGTGCTAAATTTTGGAATTATATGTCGCATTCATATTATTTGATAGTGATTCAGTGAATTTCTTTAGAACTGTATAAAATAATTAAGATTTTTTTATTTTATTTTTAATATTTATTTAAACAACCTAAGTACAACAGTACTTTCGTTAGGTCAGCTGACGTACATAAACAAAGGGCATGTTACTAAATTATTTTGTGGTGAAATAAAGTGTTTTGTGACTTGTAATTTATTTATATTTTAAAATATTACAATGGATATCGACGGTGGTTCTTCGTTATCTGGTGAAATTGATCAAAATTTATTACTACAATTCAGTTGTATGAATACTACAGATCGAGAGGAACTGATAAGTCAAATGCAGAGGCTCTTAGGCCCTAGTCTGAACTATAATACAGCTAGTTTTTTTTTAGATATGAGTAATTGGTAATTATATTTTTATACAAACGTATTTAGTTTTTAATCAAATTATATCTGCTATTTAATAATGTGTTAATAATATATCACTATATATTGTTATCATAATTGTTTTAACAAAGATTGTAAGACTTTATATCGTATGTTTTATTTTCCAGGAATTTACAAGCTGCAATATGTTGTTATTTGGACTATACCACTCCAAAATTACCATCAATGTCATTAAAAGCCACTGAAAGTCCTACAAGTGCCGTGATTCCTGGAACTTGGTAAATATAAAGTATTGTTTGACATGAAGTGTAGTATTAAAATTATTAGTGATCATAAATTGTATGTTAGTTATAATAAATTATTGATATCTCTATAGCAATGTCACTACAATAGAACTATCTAGTATGCTGTCTTATAATTTAGATATTCAATTCTGTTATACATTATAACAAAGCATTACTTGTAGTTAAGTTGTGGTATTTTTAATAGATAATAGTATAAGAGAATGTTATTTTTCATAATGTTTTATTTAAGTGCCAAGTGGTCTACACGTATAATACCAAGGGATAATAATATATATTTCTATCATTTGTAAATGTGTGTTCATATTTTATTGAACAATACTAAGAAGTTGTTTTCATAATTTTTTTTCATCATGCTTTATGCCTTTTTAAAGCAATTTAAATATTGTTTTCATGGAGAACTATGTATATTTTCATCAGTATGCAGGAATTTTAATAGTAATCAAAAATATTACCAACATTGAAGTACAATACAATAGAATATTTATAGTTAATCCCTATAACATTGACTTTTGGTAGTGTTCACACTAATGCTAATTGCTTTGGAAGAGATAAAGTAGGAGATAGGTTGTAAAAATACCAGTGTGCACGTTGATTGTATGTGCTCATATGTGAGTGATTATGCAAAAAGGGACCTCAAGGGAAAATAATAGATTTTGAAAAAATGTGTTTAATTTTTGACTCGAAATGATTTTCGCCTCAAGCACGATGGAAAGGCGCGGCGTATTTTATCTCAGTGAGCGACTTCGTTAGTACTAGAGATAACCTTAAAAAAAACTAATCTAAGTACTATTTGTAGAAACTTACCTGGCATCACACAAACTAGTGTGCGCTGTGTGTAAGGTGTAATTTTTCCACAACTGACTAAAACATTAAAAATACGACAACTAAAAATATGCTGATTTGACCAAAACAAAGCTGAAAGACCAAAACTCCAAAACCAAAACCAAAACTCATGAAAACAATAAAAACCATTGCCAATCCCTTCAGGTCCCATTTTGCGTAACCACTCAAATATTTAAAATAGTTAACAATGTATGAAACTGCTGGTTAGAGGATGTATAATATAATTTACTTTTGCATTTTAGTTTTGATCAAAGTTGGAGTATCGCTAACACAGGCTTGGAGCAATGGCCAGCAAGTTGTAGATTAATACAGGGTGGTGGAGAACCTCTTGGTGCTACATCTGTATATGTACCCCCATTGTTGCCAGGACATTCCACTACAGTTTCAGTAAAATTAGTTGCACCCACAACACCTGGTACTCATAAAGGTTATTTCCATTTGGTAACCGATAAAGGTGAACAAATAGGAGGTAAAGTATTGTTTCAATTTAAATTTATTTACTTAATATACTTTTCAATGATATCTAGCGGATAGCATAGGACCCAATGTTATTGTAACTAAAGATGCGTTACCTACACAATATTTTGACAAAAGAAATGGCATGTTAATGCACATATATGTAAAGTAATATTGTAACGCCACACTGTCTTAGAAAATACGTAGAAGTAAGATGGCATATTTTCAATATAGGTGGTGAAAAAGAAATAGTTATATCTTGCTTAAATATGGGTGGAATGACAGGGCAGTAGTCTTAGTTGTAACAAGGAGCTGTTGAGTAGTCCGGTGAAGCTGTTAAGACCTTGCTTGGTCAATAGCGTAGTCAGTTCGAAAAAAAAAAAAAAAGGGGTTGTTTAAGCCCTTATGACATATCCATATAGTTATGATATCATTGATAGGATCAGGATGAAGATGAAAATAGTGTTTTAATTTAAAAAAACAGAACCCTCAATATTGAAAGGTTAAGATATTGGTTCATTAACATACATTCAAAAACCAAATATCATCAAACAAATATACTGAAAACTATATGCATAAAACCATATTCTAAATGTATGTGGTTAAGTTAAAAATATTGTACAATACATTGTAGATAAATAAGTATTTTTTTTATATCTATAGATACTCTATGGGTGGAAATTACAGTAGAGTCCGAGCTGACCATGGCTCTTGTTGAACAACTTGCAGCATTACCAATCTCTAATAGGAGATTGGAAGATTCTGTATCGCAGGTAAGAAGTATATTACTTTTAGTAGTATTGTTTAATATCCTTATCAAAACTATACCCAGAAATATACATAGATTTTGTTAACATCTTTAATAATTCCTTCCTAACCTTTTTAAATTAATACAATACAATACTTACAAATAAGTATGTAATCCCAGAACACATATTATTTGTCAAGTTCATTTATGTATAAAAATTATTGTTATATAATAAGCTGATAATTTAATTAGGTTATGATTAAATAATTTTTCTCCTATGATAAAAAATATTTTTTTGTTACTTTTGACCTCTAAACTAGCTGATCTGCGTAACTTTGCGCCAAATAATTTATTGCCAGTTCCAATTGTATTTCCAAACATGAAAAATCTTATAAAACCTAGAACCTGATTACAGTGACACCTACCAGGTTCCTTTTAGATAAAAATTATCCTATATATATTAGCGAGAAATCTTAGTATCCCCTGGGTTACTCCTGTGCCCCTCACTTCTGAACCCTGTAAATTAATGCAATAATCTTACCGGCTTAGAGATTTTTATTTCACATTGTCTTCCTCCATCAATTGAATGTGCTGTAAAAAGTAAACTTAATCTCCACAAAATGTCCATTTTGATTTAACTCTTTATTTTTATAACAATTTGAAAGTATATGTGAAACCTGTATCCAAACTTAATCTTGTAAAATGTCTACTCTTAACATATAAACCAACTTTTTGACAGAAATTATGGAATTTTGCCGATTTTTTTTACATGTATTGTGAATAATTATTGATCAAATATATTTGCCAAAAGAAAAAGTAATCAATAGCACTCAGGGATAATATACCTTTCTAACAGTGAAAGAATTATCAAAATCGGATCAGTGGTACCAGATATTATTACCCCGAACATCCAAACCCACAAACTTTACTTCTTTATAATATTAGGATAGAATGTGATAAGAGTTACATATTTTTGGTAGCTTTATAGCAAATAAAGTCTATTTGCCACACAGAGTTATATTTTATGAGTTTGAAATTGTTTTTGATTTAAGATTTAGAGATGAATCAGCTTAAAATGTGTGGTGTATCAAAATAAGAAATAATCTATCATCATTAATAATTATAAACTAATTAATGATATAAATAACTAAAATTATTTATTTACAATATATTAGCATTGTATGATTGCTTTATTTACATTTTTTTGTTGCAGATGCCATCACAAGATGACCAAATGTGTTGATAAAGAACTCACAACTATAATTTTGTAAAATTTTCATTGATCCTAGCAATATTAAGTTATCCATTATTTTTCCTTTGTGCATTGCAACTGTAAGGTACCCAAAAATGATCATAATTTAGTACTGTATGAATTTTTTTGTACATTTTACACAAATGTTATTATGTTATATTATACACTAGCGGACCCGGCAGACGATATCCCGCCCTGATAATAAAAAAATCCTTGACAAATGATATACCAAAATCTTCCTCATGAATCACTTTATCTACTGGTGAAGAACCCATGAAAATACGTTCAGTAGTTTTTGAGTTTATCGCGAACAGACAGACAGACGCGGTAGGGGAATTTGTTGTATACTATGTAACAATTCATTCATGATTGTTTTGGATCATGCATCTATATTTCAAATTGACATGTCTGTATTTGAGATTCATGATATAATGTACAAAACAGGTTGAGGTACATGCAGTTTTGCTTAGCTGTAAGACAACATAAATATTTACGTTAGATATTGTTGAAATTTTACAAAAAGTGAAATGTTGGTGATTTTATTAGGATTACTTATTGTAAGGTTGATATGCCATTAATATCTATGGGGATTTATTTTTAGAATCAGTAAATAGGAAAAATGAATAATACATTTTTTTGCAATAATTACGACTTTTATTCATAATATAAATCACTTGTAAGTTATTATAATAAAGTACATTATTATAGTGATCCTTGCCAAGGTAAAAAATCACAGCAGGTAAATTCCAATAATACTTAAGTAAAATTTATGATTAAAAAATAAGTAGGAAACTGAATCAATCATACAGCCATTTGCATATCAATTTTGGGATGTGGTTGGTAGTTCTTGATAATGAAGTCTTCATATTTGAAATCATCGATTGATTCTATCTGGCGGGCAAATTCTAGAGTAGGAAATGGTCGAGGATCTCTTTGCAGTTGCGTTTTCAAGGGTTCAATGTGGTTTAGGTAAACATGAGTATCTCCAGTCGTATGAACGAATTCTCCAGCCTGTTAAAAATAGACAGTTATGTATATATTTAAAAGTAAAATCGATAATTTCAAGTACTGGTAAAGTTTTTTTTGTGAAAGCTGTATACGCTTGCAGCTTGTTCATAATATTATATTCATAAGTTAAAAACCCTGGGTTATAAAGTGTTAAATAGTAAGTAATTGAAAATGATTAATTTAAATTTTTGAGTATAACATAGTATATGGAATTATAATAGACATTTCAAAAATTCGAAAACAAACCTGCTTAAATATTTAATCTCTTAAATAAAGAATAATTTTAGTCTAGAAACACTTATGTTTATCACCAGGCAAATATAGAGAGGGGGGGATAGTTGGAATTTATCCCTCCCTTCCCTCCTGAAAACTGATGTTACATAAAATTACAGCAACTACAGAGTTCACATGATTATTTCCATGTTTGTCCCCACCCCAAACCAAAAGTTTTGATAAGTGCCTGTTTATCAGGTAATATTATAAAGCAAATTTAGTTATTTACCCGTCTGTATTCTTAGTGGGTAAACATATGCGAGTTGTTTAGCTACATGCCTAACTACTAAATTTAGGTAAAAAAAAAAACTATCCTCATACAGTACTCAAAACATAAATAAAATCTGGCCATTATTATACTTGACATTGGTATATCTATGCTGTGAATGTTAAAATCTCATTTTTTTCTTTAACCAGTCAATTTTTTTTAATAAATCCGTGTTCTTCTTCTTGTTTTGGCTGCGCAGACGCATTTGCCAGTGTCAATGTTTTGTTTAAATGGACATTATAAAATATGTTCCAGAGAGTTTGTTGATTTCCATTGTCGAGTAATTAATTCAATATTCTAACAAGATGGTGGCTCCCTTGTTAGAACTTTCCATGGAGTTTTTGTGGCATCTCAGAATTCATGGTCAATTTTTTTTCTCTAACCAGTCAAATTTCTTTTAATAAATCTATTTCTTGCCAATTAACTGCTGTTTACAAAAGGAAAAAGGTTATGTATGGATATATCTCATTTTTTTTATTAATAAGCCGGTACCACAGACTCATCAAAAATGTGTTTCCTGCTAATGAACTGCTATGTTTACAAAAGGAAAAAGGTTAAGTATGGATATACAATCTCATTTTTTAAAATTAATAATCTGGTAACAACTGGTATTACTGGTAATAACTGGTAAGTAACAGACTCTTCAAAAATTATATGAAATAAATTATAATTCTACAAAAGTGTCATGATTTTCTATATGTGAGTGATCATTACCTCAAGTCCTGTGATATGAGCTAACATGTGTGTCAAGAAAGAATAACTAGCAATATTAAAGGGAACTCCCAAACCCATATCTGCACTTCTTTGATACAACAAACAAGAAAGTTTTCCACTGGCAACATGGAATTGTGCTAAACAGTGACAAGGCGGTAAAGCCATTTTTTTAAGATCTGATGGATTCCATGCACACATTAGCATTCTTCTATCTGCTGGATTATTTCTGAAACAGAAGTTTTTAAATTGGGTTACCTGCACATTTAAAAAAAAAATGCATTGAGGCAGTTTATTCGCAATGTAAGAACCATAAGCATAGTTTTTTTTTTTTATTATCTGTATACCATATTTACAGTGATATTGGTTAGTGATATTTTAAATTGGTTTTAGAGATATTAACAGTAGAATATGTAAAGATTTTGATACATAAACAATATTTTGGTTATTATTCCCTATCAGATAAAAATAAATATAGATGAATTAAAAACAATGACGTCACTGTTGTATCCATTAGAATTTCTACACTTAAGTAGCAGAGTGTTATTCTAGAGTGGTAACCACAAAGTGCATATAGTTAGGGCAGACCTGCCACAGTGCAAAATCAACAATTTGGTGATTTGCTGCTGGATAGGACTGGCTGTTGGGGTTATCTTTGAAGGTCTGTATTCAGCAGTGGATGAATGGTAATAAAAACATCTAAAAAGAAAAAAAAATCAGATGTCTAAAATAAATTTCTCCTAAATGCTCCATATTCTAAAATCACCCAAGGTACGTATAAATACCTTTTATATCTTAGAATTGCTATAATACATTGTAGTTTGAATAGATAATGTAAAAAAATGATATAATAAGAGTTATATTACAGAGAGGCTTTGACTATATTCTATAACATATTTTTACTTTGTGTAAAAAACTTATAACTATATAAATTTTATAATTAGTTGGACAAATTAATATGCATATATATAAAAAGCATACTTAATAGTGTTTATAATATTTTGTAGCTGATCTATTCCTTGTTCACTGTAGTCAGTTTTTGCATCGATATATTGTGCACCACTGTGCCTCCATTGAAACCCATAAACCGGACCAAGGTCACCTTAAAATCAAAAATATATTATTAGAAAATTGACAATAAATATCTCTTTTTGATATTATCTTATTTTACTCAAAATGACTTATAATTATTAATTTATTCAATTGAAAGATTTACATGTAAACAGGCCTATTTTGGTTACTTCCTTTTTGGGGCATGCAAATTTTCTAAAGGTCTATAATTTTTTGTATTTCAAAAACTGCAAAAATGTACAACTTGTTATTTTTGGTACTTGTGGCATATAATAGTAAGATATTGATTTTAAATTTTCAGAACAAATACCAACTTATGACAATTTTTCGATATTTTCGAATTTCCCTTTAACGGCACTGTGTGCCCCCACAAAAAAGCTTGCATGTGAATATTTAAAGTTTTAAAGTATGATTATCAAAATGGAATGAATAATGCTGATTGAATAGGTAAAATAACAAGTATGATACACAAAATGAGAAATTAATGGGTATATTCTCACCTTCATCTCGATCAACAAATCCAAGGTTATCAAGGAAACTACGGGAGCCATTGGCATCCCAAATATGCACTCCTTTAGCAGCAAGTGCCTTAGAATCTGTTGATCCAGAGATCATCCAAAGTAGTTCTTCTATAACACCTCTTGTAAAAACTCTTTTAGTAGTGAGAAGTGGTAAGGTCTTATTTTGAAGGGAATATCTTTGTAATGCTCCAAATATGGACAGCGTTCCTACACCAGTTCTATCTACCCTTTTATCTCCTAAAATTATTTATGTATAAAAAATATATTGTCATAATTTGAAATTACACTTGAGTATATTAAATAGAAACCTCACCTTTTTCTATAATTTGCTTCACAAGGTTTAAGTATTGATATTCATCATGATCTTTAATTCCATTTTGAATATCCATTCTATCTTCAAAATAATCGTAGTAACAAATTCACTATTTTTGAACTCCAAAATATTATACTTCTAAAAACGCGGTAAATTTGACAAGCAACACGGTTACAATACAGAGTATGTGATCAATATTTCTTCCTTTTTCAAGCTTGGTAACCCAGTTCTGTTGGGACGTACCCATGTACAGAAAATGTATGTGATATTTGATGGTATCATTCACTAATTATTGGTAAGGCTATATTAGCGGACTTTAGAGAAAATTCGTGGTGTCACGACATGTGCTATAGAAAATTTATTATTTCAACGGAGTTTTTATTACGTGCCCGCGAACACGAATTCCGACAATTTCAAAGTCAGCAAACATTAAAGGGAATTATTATCTTGACGAAGTTCGCTCATCTACATTGTTTCCTAAACTGCATGCTTTCTTTTTCTAATTACATACGGTTTAAGGTTGATTTATTCATTTATGTTTAACTGATCTCAGCTAGAAAAACCCTGTGTTTAAATTTTTGTATTGTAATATTTTCAATTTGTTTCTCATTTTAATATAAAGTTTATATATTATTTAACACTCTTACTTATTTTGTGCACGCTGTATCCACAGCAAACTTTTTAACCACTCTGAATATAGATGTTCAAAACACAAATTTATGAATAAGTTTATATATTATATGCATAAGATTATGACAACTTAAGGATACATAAACGCTAATTTTAGACTCTTATAATATTATTTTTACCCGTTCTCTTTCTTCCGTGTTTTTAACTTTATTTTGTAATAAACTCTTGACGATATTATGTACAAGCTCGAACTTACGGCTACATTCAGAGCGGTCAAAAAGTTTTGCGAGGACTGTAGTTTGTACTAAAACATTTTAATTACCAATTGCCTCGTAGGTACGCTAGTTTTTCGGTCTTATTTTATTACTCCAGTGATAATTTATTTTTTATAGTCTTTTCATTCTTTTTTCTAATTCTTTGCAAATATTCTATGAGTATGTATATGTCCGCTTAATTCAAATAAACGGGTTTTCATAAATTATCTGTCAAACCGTTTACTAGACTACATAATTGGAGTCATATCTTTATTTCACATAAAACTCTTCTAAAAGTTCCTGGCTATATTGCTACATCCCTATTACTTAGTATTATAGGAAAATATCCACTTGTATAGTAACTAATGAAAAATGTTTTATATTGTACTTATAATATGGAGACAACATATGGATTAGCAAAAGTCAATTTTAAATTCCTATAATAACATTTTAACATTGCTTTGTGTTAACCGCTTGACTGTACTATGCGCAAAGCCGAACTTAAAGCGATATTTAAAGTATCCAATGTTTTAAATAAAATAAGCCGAATAATATTTCTCAAGATTGTCGTCAGACACTTTTAGTACGATTGGATAATTGTTAATATCATTAGATTCGTATTACATGCTAAAACTTCACAAAAGTTTTGCAAGTCAAATGATGAATGAAAATCGGATGGCGCTGCTCACGGAATAAAGAGTAGACTCTTCCGCGGGCGCTTCCAACCATACTCCGTTATAGAAACTCACGGAAACCACGAAAAACTCCATAGCAACCAATAAACAGATACCATAAAAACCATAGTTACCATAAAATAAACCAATAAATTGTCTTGGGATCAATTATTGTCCTATGTGATACTATTATAAACAAAGTAAAATATTATGTGATTTTGGGATACATTTTTTTGTTAAGGTAATAAAATATATGAATTTATTCTATTTCTATTTATCGTATATTGTAATTATACAACAAAGGTTTAGTACCTAAGCTGTACTTTATCCATTTTGGCTTGAAATATAATTTTATATCCAACAATGGAAACCTGTTTGTAAACATATAATTATTGTTCAAGGTCTTTTCCTATGGAAGGCATGCACGAAATTTTATTTTTATTGTTACAAAAGTGTAGGAGTATCTTGTTTTTGCTTTATTTTATATAATTGGTGTGTACCAGCCTTCGGTACAACATTTAAAATAACATGATGTGTTTGAATGCAGCAAACTTTATTGAAATCATAGAAACTACTACATATTAAAATATATGTAACAAGCCTGTTGATAGTCAAACAGTCAATACTTTTCGAATAATTCCAGTAGTCCGGTGATAAGATCTTGCTAGGTCAATAGCGTAACCAGTTCGACAAAAAAAACCAAGTATAGACGTGTATTTAAAAATAATTATATACTTTTTGCATCAGTACACTGCAATAATCTTTATTCGTTATTATATATGATTATATAGAACGACGCATATTATAGTAAAACAAATATGTGAAATCAGAAAGGGCATTAGTAGTGTATCAACGTTCGCCAAATGCAGCATACAAAAAATTTAATGAAATTGTTGAATTATATAATAAGTATACATAGTACATAGTAAGTTATACCTATTAAGCAAATGAATGTAATTTTTTCTACGTTTAATTCGTACTTTTGGTAAAGAGAAGCATTGGGAGATGGTTCGTTACGCTTGTCGTTGGTTTTGTTGTAGTACATTTATTCGCATACAGTTGACCTGTATATATGAAATACATTAAACAAAAGTAATCCCTCAAACGTTTCGCAAAGCGATGTCGGATTTGGAGTACTAACACAGTATTCCTGTAGTTTGGAAATTTTTTAAACGAGTACCTTTTAATACGACAAATTATATATCAAACTGGTAAGATTCTATATGTATTACAAAACATACGACGTGAAATTTAGTAAATTAAAAGCTGGATGGGGTTTTTTTTTAAATGACTACGCTATTGACCCAGCAAGGTCTTAACAGCTTCACCGGACTACAACTGGATGGGGTTCATTATAGAATTAACGTTGATAATGTTATATCACTTATAAAATAATAACCAAACATATTGATGTTCATTAATTATTTTATTATAGTATATTAAAAATATATAAGTGATTTTAAGGATGCAATGAACTTATTTGAAATTTATTAAAATTAACGAATAAATTATTAAATAATGAATGTAATAAAATTAAATGCATAAAGAAAGATTTGCCAAAATAAATGTACGTGTCATACGCATGTCGGATTACAGGGGACATCGTAGACATCGGGGGTCCACAGTAGTTGTACATGTGTCCTCAATTATTACAGCACTATTATATAAAACTATATTATAAGAAGATGAATGTTAATTTACTAGGTGGTGGAGCCACGCTGAAGCTATTACTGGTTTCAGCGTGAATGGGTCGGCACCATTTTCTCACAAAAACATCCACGTAAAGTATCAGTGCTTGTATTGTTGCGTTTCGTTCGGTCAGTGAGAGCGCCGGAGGCCCAGATTCACTCCCCCCTTTATCCCCCATCCTTACTCCTTCTCCCTCCTCCCGCCCCCAACACAGGCTGGCAACGCACTTGCGACTCCTCTGGTATTGCTAGTGTTTATGGACGGCGGTGATCAATTTACATCAGGTGACCGACCTGTTCGTTTGCCTCCTATGACATAAAATAAAAATACGCGAGATGTTCTGTTTACTTAGACTTTCCATTTTCCTTGGTTAGAATATGAAGAGAGGTTTAGTCTATATTATTTAAATATATTGAATTAATTTGATACTATGTTCATGTATTTTTTTTCAAACAACTATATACCAATGTGTTAATACAGTTGCATGTTCTTGATTTTTTCTCTCAAATAACAGCAAAATAACGATGTTTTGCTTAAATTTATTGAATATAAAAGAATAGGGTGTGCCACAGGGTTCTGTGATTAGCTAAAAATCTGACACTTCTGCAACTCTTGGAAATCCCGGCAATATACAATAATTGACTTTGAAATACAAAAGGATTACTGTATATAAAAATTCTGTATACTATAGTATACTTTTCTATATTAATAATTTAACGTGAGATTTTTATCGACACACTTTTCATTTAAAAGAGATTTGGTAAGAAACTTCTGAACTCCTCCGCCCCCTTTTTGATTTCACGTTATTAATGGAACCCCTAATTATCGTATTTATATTTCATAGTTTTAAACATATTATGGTACTTATTAGGCATTTTGCGTCCTATAACGGCTTATCACCGAGTTAATTTGCTTTTAGTATTCCATTTGGCGTTGAAAATATGCCAACAGAAGAAGCTCCGTGTGTAGAACTGGGCAGTGCACCGCAAACTCCGAGCGTGATTGCGTCACCATCTCCTTCAGAAATATCCAGTACGAGTTCACCTGAACCAGAAAACATACGTGCTACTCCATTGTTTAGGTATTTACAAATAATAAAGCAATTTAAATATCAAAAAAGGAATAAATAAATTTCTGTAAAATCGACAAGGCACTGGCAGATTTCTCCCAAAAGAGACAATAGCATAACTTTCTTCAGTGTTATAAAAAAAAATAGACATTTCGCGATATGTTTCATTATGACTGATAAAAAGAAGTTAAAAATGGAATGATATACTCAGAGCAGCACAAAATAAAATGGTCGAAGGTACAAACTTGCGACAAACTCGGATGGATTGTTTTTATTGAGTAGACAGTTGCTTCTGTTCGTAATGTTTGCACTCACTTTTATGAATTTCATTTCTATAGTGATAGATAAAATATTGGAGTTCAAAAACTCAGTATGGAGTTCAATTAATATTTATTTTATTTGTCAGAGCTTTAGCATTGCGTCCGCCCGATCCAGAACAACCTTCAGGTCAAGATGAGTTGGAGCGTCGTTTACCTGGTTATAGGCGAATCGTTATTCCTCGAGAGTTGACATTAATAGAACTGCTGGTAATCATTATTTCCACATATTTTTTATCAAAGAAACATAGATAGATTTCTCATAAATCGAAAGCGATTATAATAGATATTGCCTGTTAAAGTATCCTATGCTTGGTCCACGATATAATCTGATTCCGTGCCGTTTTATATCAGGTGGTAGAGCCACGCTGAAACCTATTACTGGTTTCAGCATGAATGCGTCGGATCGCCCGGGGTAGCACCCCCCTCTCTTAGAAAACCGACGTGAAGTAACAGTGCTTGTATCCTGGCGTTTCGTTCAGTAAGTGAGAGCGCCGGGGACCCACCTCCCCTCTCCCCCTCCCTTCGTTAACAACTCCTCCTTCCCCTCCCCAAACATAGGCTGGCAACGCACTTGCGACTTCCTTGGAGTTGCTAGTGTCTATGGATGGCGGTGATCACTTATTATCACCCGCCTGTTTGTTTGCCACCTATAACATATAAATATAAATTAGAATATGTTTATTTATTTAATGGTCGATATTTAAAGTTTGCATACAGATTCGCTCATGTGTAATAACTTAAAAGATTTAAACATCGTAACTAAAAATAATGCGTTCTCAGTAAAGTATTTTTCAACTTAAATCTGTATTATTGAAACTGCCTATTCGTTGTGTAAAAATCAAAAGTTGTCTTGAAAAGTGTTCGGGCTATGGGGCGAAAACTGGATAAAATCACGTGAGACTGAAACGTCTTTCTCGAGTTATAAACTTAAATCATTACTTCAATTATTTAAATAATTAAAAAAAACACAAATTGATTAATTTTAAATCTACATTTTATTTTATTTTTAAAGCATCATTTAATTAAAAGTAAACTTAAGGAATGACTAAAAAAATACGGTTTATACTTATTAACTTGCACATTATTGTGGTGAATTAGAAACAGTACAGCGGTGTCACTACAGACGAAGACGTACTAAGGATACGAGAAGTGAAACTTCGCGTAGTAGCAGAAAGGGTTGGTTTAAGGAGGTTAAATATCCTCGCTCCGAGGTTGAGTTCGTTAACGCTAGACGGGAGTGCTCTCTCTTCTCTACGGGATCTTGGAATCGGACTGGTTCGGTTAAAGGTAAGTCTAGAGTTTTTGGCGGGATCTTAGAATGTCTGTGGCTCTATATTTTGTAATATTAGTGGTGTTTTACGTAATATAGATTGATTATTGTGCCAAAACGAAGTGGGTGGGGTGGGGTGGGGTGGGGTGGGTGGAATTACACAACTGAGCATGGTTTCTGACTTGCCACAAAACTCCCTGTAAAGTTGTAAAAAAAACGGCCACCATCTTGTTTGTTCATTGAACTAACTATTAAATCTTGTAATATTATTACCTACTCGACAATGGCTGTAATAATCTAATAGAAGATTGGTTGAAAAAAAAGGCAAAACTACGGGTTGATTTTCTTGTATGTATAATATATATAATTACAAATTAGGATAGTATACCGGATATTAAATGGATATTGCAGCTCGTAGCTAATTCTGAGGAACTTGTAGCTATTATTTGAGGCTTGGTTGTATTTTAAAGCGTCCTATGAAGACTATAAACATTTACGCAGGTTGGCATGACAGCGGCGACCGTCGAAGTAGGGCTTGGCTCTCTATGGTCGTCGTTGTTCTTGGATAGTTCTGTGCTTACCATCGAGCATTGAGCAGTCACTTTGCCGTGCTATGATTAAAAAAAAACATAAGAATTTCGTATAATATTATCCTAATCCTAACTAATATTATAATTGCGAATGTGAGTTTGTTTGTTACGCTTTCATGCCTTAATTACTCAACCCATTTGCTAAATTGTAGGTTTAACCGCCATATCAAGTGGGTTTTAATGTTTAAAGGCTATTATTTATAGCGTGGTTCAATATATGAACGATAGTGATGTCTGGTATTCATACCTCTTTCTGTGCATCCACTAAAACAATCACGACTATAATATATTGTTTATTATTAAAATATATATATTAAAATGATAAAGCAGCTCGAGATTCTCGTAGGTTCAACTCGATGACTGGGTTATTTTTCGAACCGATGGTAGTTTGAGGTGCATAAACGTCGTTTTATGGCCTAAATTCAATATAGTGTTTTCTATATAGATAGTTTAGATAGCTAAACTATCGAACATTTTTGCATACACGTTGTCTGAAGATATAGTTATCAGAGGATATAGAAAAGAACGTAGTGTCACTTTCATTTAGAAAAAAAAATGTACCATTTCCGAGGGTTCCAACCTATATTAAGCGAGTGGGCTAAATGACGCTTGTGACTTTCTCGCGAAACTATTACGGCGTGAGATGCTGATCATCAGTCATATAAAATGTTCTATTTCTAGATATTAAGTGTGAATCGTTGCGGCTTACACAGTTTAGATGGAGTCTGGGGTTTGGGCTCTCTTCGTGAACTTCACGCAGCTGGTAACCGTCTGCGTGACTTACAACCATTGGCTGCACTTCAGAAACTACACACGCTTGATTTAGCTGAGTATGTATGGGACTATATGTTGACAAACCCGAATGATAGATTAGATTACAAGTATTAAATACATTATGTGATAATGTGGTGAAAATATCATCATATCAATTCGTCCAGGTTCTCCTTCGAGCGACTTCTTCCTTAGCCAATAAGTTGGTCTAATGTATACTGAATCGTACAATACATCTCAATATAATGACTTAAGTTAGATTCTTATCTTTTAGCAGTTACTCGTATTCTTGAAAGTATCATAACAAAATCTATGTTTATAATTCGATAGGTTAGAGTTAATTATTTACATCCCAGATTTGATAAGTTATTGAGTAATTGCTCAGTTGTCAACGCTGAAATAAGGTCGTTTTTGACACTGATTTGAGAGACTTCTAAATCTCCAAGAGTACAGTTTGAGCTTCCTGCAGCATATCTTCTTATGAAACCAATAATATCAGTGCACCGTGAGTTACATAATAAAGATTAAAAAATCATACTTTTCATGTAAACAGACGCTGCAGACGAAAGTGCTATCGCCATTAAATTTAAAGACAATTTTGATTATAAAATGCAGCTGCCAAATCGTATTAATAAATTTGAGTGATAGTTGACTTAGAAACAGATCTTGTATTAAAGTCGCTAGGTAAGCGAGTATTAAAAAGCCACAATGTCTAGGTTTTACGTCTGTAACGTTTTTCCATGTTGACATGTTCCATTAAAATTTAAGTTTTATTGTTGGATTCGAAGTCATTCAAGATTGAGCTGAATGTCATGTTAAAAGCTATATATGTGATATTATGCTGGTTCATGTGAATGTTTTAGCAATTCATTATTGGAATCGAGTCGTCTCTGGACACTAGGTGTGTGTGGGGCTCTCCGACGGCTAACGCTACGTGGAACCGAAGCAGCAAACTCGCTACACTATCACTCCAGTGTCGCTTCCGCTTTACCGATGCTTTTGTACCTTGATGATCTCCCCTTGCATGTAGATAGTCAATGTTAGTACAAATTCTTCATGACTATTAAAATATCTTATATATCTAAATATATAAAAATCCAGTGTCACAATGTTTGTCCACGATGAACGCCGACACTATTTAACCGACCTTCATGAAGGTTGGCATTTATATATAATTTGGTCCAACTTGAAAGATATGATAATTTATATTTCGATTAATGGCCTCAATATTCTTAATTACAAATTAAATGAATCTCAATGTTGAATATTGTTATTATTTGTATGTTTCATCATTCTCGACCAGATGGCGCTACAAATGAGTTTGGTAACGTAAAACTGTAGGACCGACTGTTATGGATATCTCATAGATGGCATCACGCTTTAATTTTGAATTTCTTTTTCAAGTCCAGTTTATTTTATGGTGCCCGTGTTCTATTGATCTGTTTACCACGTAACCTTTAAGACCAAATACTTTATTATAATTTCAATTCAACATGCATAACTGAGGCACAGCAACGCGTGGCCGGGTTAGCTAGTATATTATATAAAATCTATGAGAAAGTAACGTAGGTTAAGTGATTATCTGTGTTAACTTAGACGCTCGCTATTATTGCAGAATGAGTTTCTTTAATAGATACCTGATCTAATTACTAAGACATGAGTGTAATACAAGTATGTATTACGACAAAAAGTTTAATATGATATTATAGTTGTAGACATTGAATAGAATATTAATATTTTCAGGCAAGTTGATATATTAAAACATATTTTGGGTATAATAAATAATCACATATTTATTGCACTCAACAATTACCTTTTAGAGTATCATTGAGAGCGGAGGCCATGTTTATCGGTCAGTTATTACAGTCCATAGCTATGTATATCCAGTCTGAAAAGAACTGCAGTCCTAAGGCCAATGTTTGTCTTGTGTACTGAGTTAAATCGTTTAAAGCTACGACATATTTTGTTGTCGTTAAATGAAGGTTAATATCAGAATCGTTTTTGTACTCGTGCCATTCTATCTATATCAACCTGATAACAAGGGTTCCATACCGGACTACAATACTCAAGAATACTACGAACTATCTTTATATATAAATTTCTTCTGTACGTGTTTATGTCACTGAAATCCTCCTAAACGGCTGGACCGATTTTAATAAAACTTTGTGTGCGTGTTCCAGTGGATCCGAGAATGGTTTAAATTCACAATTGGACCCGGTAGGTGGCGTTGCGGTTGACTTTTAGGGTTTTTTTATTATCAAGGCAGGACAACGTCCGCCAGGTCCGCTGGTAGAATTATAAAATATAATGGGTAGAATATTGTTGAAATATTTTTAACACCAAAATTTTATATGAAAACATTTTCTGAAATTACTTCCATTTGATTATTCATACACCATTAAAAAATGTTGTCTATATTAGACTGTAAGTATGTACATGAGATGAATGGTGTATTATACGACAAATGTTCAAATCATATAATTTAAATATAATATAATTTAAAATTGGACTGAATAATATTTTAAATGTCGTTAATAAACAAATGAAATAGAAGCGGACCAAGATGTGACCCTTGAGGAACTCCAGAAGGAACTCTATAAATGTGGGTACCAAACTTGCGAATTAATACAAATTGAGTATTGTTTTAATTTATAATTCTATATTATAATATGTATAATGACAATCTCACAACTAAAATTTAGATATCCGAATTACATAATCATTTATGTATATGTAATGTATGTATACATTCTGTATAAATATTTGATTTTAGAAAGCCGTTATAGCGAAATGATATTTTGCAAACTAGGCCCCATTAATGTAGATCTTGCTTATATCATGATGATGATTAAATGTTAAGTATATTTTAGATAATTCGGATGAAGAGTTTGGTACAGGATCATCTCCATCTGATTCCGGTGAAAGCGATACAGGAAGCGGAGGGAATGCCCCAATGGAACCGAAGCCGGGTCCTTCTACGAGTCATTTTGAGGTAACCTTTTTATTAGTAACCATCAAAGCGAATTAATTGTTAAAAATCTTTGTATCCTTTTCTACTTTGAACCTCCTTGGAACAATTTGCATCTCTCTTTGGTTTCTCTAATGTCTCTTTCTTAAATTGCCAACCGATTCAGACTATTATAATTGCCATTATCAAGTAGGTACACAAAGTTCGTAGTATAGAATAATGGTCCTTGTTAGAACTTTTCAGGCGTTGACATATAAAGATCCAAGACACAGAGTCTCGAATGTAAGTAGCGCTCAAAACCGTCACGCAAAAACTCTCCAATATTCATACGTGGTTTTAGTTATGCGATGAACTTATGATTTTGCGAATTCAACCTTATTTGGATGATTTAAAGTTGTTTTTACAAGGACAAAAGCGACGCGAGATTATTTGAAATGAGTGTATAATATAAAATTATGCACTCATTTATTTGTGCCGACTGTGAGACGTTAAGTCCGCGTCTTGGGTTTTTGTTTATCAATGTTTTCAGGCAATTTTTGTGATAACTCAAAATTGATGTTATTAATTGCAATTCACTATATAATTCACAAAGCATAGTTGCATAAATACAATACCAAGCATATAATACACAAGATGCCAATAATATTATACAATATATGGTTAGATAATTCAGGTTTAAAAATATAAACACAACGATTCAGATTTACATCCAAAAATTACACAGTTTATTCATTGGTTCATTCCATTATCATTCGTTCATTCGTTCGTTCATTATCATTGGTGGCCGTGGAAATAATTAATATTCCTAGTTAGAAATTCCTTCTTGGAAAACTGTTTAAGCGTCATAAAATTTGGCTTTCATCTCTTATTATGTCACTTAAGTATGTTTAGATAAATGTCGACAACGTTTGTAGTTGAATAATATATATCCTTTATGTTCCTAACTACTTTCGAAACAACAGTAAATT
>MU158964.1:0-37594 GCA_015888305.1 Antheraea pernyi
CCATCTCTTGGTGAATATTTTAAACAAACTTGTTTGGTGGAATTTTTGGTAGGAGAAAAACTAACTTTCTCGTCAGCGACGTGCTGGTAAAGCGTGATCGGCCGTATTGTGGTTGCATTAGACTAGTGGCTCTTAGTATAGCGGCCTGTGTACATTTAATATTGACATTTTGTATTGAGATTCTGCCGACTATTATATAATGATTGTGCCAATAGCTATGTAAAGTAGACTAATGATAATAATTTCAATCTACAAATTATGAAATGTATATAATTCACTTTATCATTAACATAAAAATGCAAAAGACAACACGGTTATTCCATTGTTTTCAGTTTTCACTTCTATCTGCCGTCGTTATGACTGCCTTAAACTTTTTATTATTTAAAGGTTTTAAATATTTGCACAATCCCATGCCTCATTATTTGTTGAGCAATACACCACTAAGTCATACTTTTTCCCAAGGCTTCGCAATACGTGGGCGCACAGACACAAACACGTATAACGTTCGAATCAGAACTAGTATTATACAGTGCAATATACAATAAAATATTGGGAATCTAAGAAACACTGTATAATGTATTCTATCTTATTCTCACGCACGTTAAATCCTATAAATGTATATGTTTGTCTCTTTTTAGTGTTGCTTCTCCTTTCATCGAGTTTCGTATCACAACAGGGTTAAAGAAGTTATAACCTCAGAAAAACGTACAAAAAGTCTATGTTATAAAGCCAATCACTTCCATTCATATGTCATAACATCGATAATTCAATATATTGGGGCACTTTCATTCTATTACCATAATTTGTTGCCATTACAATCTATAAAAGACTCGGAAAATCGTTTCTCTCATCTTTAATATGCTAATGTGAATATAAATTCTATATTTCTGTGTAATATTTATGGAAAATATAATCAGTGAACGCGTAATATTTCAGTCTTGAAATATATGACCGCTGAACAAAGTTTATCTCGTAATATACATATTAGTCAGGTCCAAGTTGTAAGCGATCGACGCAATAAAATTTATCAGAATTAAATTAAATAAAATCTCCAACAATTACGACCAATAAAAATAATGATATCAGAATATAGGTTTTTATTTAGTTTCTACATAAAATAAGTGCTTATTTCGTGTTATTATATTCATTTCATAGTAAAAATAACGGATATATTAACTATTTTGTTTATATTTGTATGACTTACGTAAACATTATTAACAATTTATTATAACCTATTAATTGCAGAAAAACATAGCCTTGCTCTATATAAATATTTATGATTACTGCCCAGTCTTTATGGAAAAGCATAATACCTCGATAAAGCCTCGATAATACACTGAAAAACTCTCTATCTACTAATAATCGTCAAAATCGGATCAACCATTTCGTAGATTAGCACGAACTAATAATAAACAATTCAATTTTACATATACATATTTTGTTAGAATACCTGGAATTGATTAACTCAACATCTTTTAACTGAACATCGTGAAAGCTTTTGCTTTTTTTGTACTCCACTTTACTATAACTTGACACGAGATGGCGCTATGCCGTATGTTGTTGTTATGAAACTTTATATTGTAATTTAATGGGAATAAAGTCGTTAACACTTACTAGTATATTATAAAACACAAACTTTTGCCCATGACTATGGTCGTGTTAATTTAGATTTGTTCTATCACTCGGAAACAGTATTTTTTCTAAGCTAGAGTTACTTTGTGTCCTTTTCTGTACCACTGACAACGTGTATGTAAAATTGTATGATGGTAGGTTGAGTAGTTAACGTGGGAAAGCGTAACAAACATATACACATTCGCATTTCTAATGTTAGTTAGGATAATACAAAATGGCCTGCTCTAAGGCAGGTAGAACGTAGTAATAAATTAGACTATACAGCAGAACGAGAGCGCAAAGTTATGCCAAGAAAACTTAAATTCACAAAAATCACTAACTGCTAACAACTTGCAACCTCCAACAGTCGCGGCCCGTTTTGAGTGCCATTGGTATTTGCATACAAATTGCTCTAACACTCCACTACACTCCCGAACGGTCCTCTTGTACTCACAGATTATAAATCGATGACGTACAATACGACACTTTGCTCCGTCTTATGCTGACGGATACAAAAATATTATATACACCGCATATTGATTCTTTTCAAAGCATCGAATTCTGATCTAGCTACATAGTGAATTTCATTATGAAATGTTTATAAGACAGTAACTGTGGCTTATACGCATCACTCCGAATTTTCAATTCCAAAAAAAATGCGAAGGAAATAAAATCAGATTGTTTAACTCTAATAAATTCTAAACACACTGTTAAAACCTGTTAAACCTCTTTAACTTTAATCTGTTTCTTGAGACTTCCGTTCCTCTTTTTAGTACATATAAACATAGGTACATTGAGTAGGTAGTAGACCCATACTATTACTGGTTTCAGCATGAACGGGTCGTCTCGTCCGGGGTAGTACCACTCTCTCATAGAAAACCGCCGTGAAGTAACAGCGCTTGCATCGTTGCATTTCGTTTGGTCACTGAGCGCCGGGGTCTCCCCCTCCCCCTTCTCCATCAAACACAGGCTGGCAACGCACTGACTCACCTGGTGTTGCTAGTGTCTATGGACGGTGGTGATCACTTAACATCAGGTGACCCAACTGTTCGTTTGCCTCCTATGACAACAAAAAAATACACACCACAGTGCGACCGATGTTTGTTCTACTCTGAACATCGAAGCTAACACAAAGAGCGACAAAAGTAAGAAATATACCTACTAGATAATTATAATCACTACTGTACAGATCGTGTTTCTGTAATAGTGATTTCTATATATAATTGAAAGTGGAACTGAATGCAAACGTCAGTATATAGATGAAGTAATTAGTTAAATCTCCGGTGGCCGATCGGTTCGCCCGTCTATCCATCACGGGCCAACTCGGAAACTATTATAGGCTTTTAGGCGGTATCTCGAGGGAATACTGTCTTCTGTAACTGGGTATCGGTTCTCATTGGCGAAGGATTACCTAACTTGTATCTATTCTTGAGCATATTTTGCCAAGTAATATAAGGTTTAGCCTTTTCTTGTATTACAAACAAGTTTTCGACAACGTTATTAAGAAATAATTTAAAAATGACGCTAAATTTGTAAAGAGAAACAAAAGTTTTAGTAACTTTATTCTGGAGCCCTAAATCTACAATTACTTCTATTTGTTTTCTACGTATCCCGTGTGATGGTGAAGGCAGGTTTTACGTTTTTTTGTGTGTTATTGAAAAATAATCTTATCTAGTTTTTTTGCTTCTTTCAATTCCGCGCTGAAAGGATGTTATTTTTTGCTTAGCTTTTGACGTAAATTTTTTCATGTTTGACATCCATATGTTAAGCATGGTAAGAGGTTAGAATTCCATGTCTTAGTTTTTCGTTGTATCGAATTAATCAGTACATAGTACAAAACAAAGTCCTCTATCGCGTCTGTCTGTCTGTTTGCGATAAACTCAAAAATTACTGAACGGATTTTCACGCGGTTTTCACCAGTAGATAAAGTGATTCATGAGGAAGTATTAAGTATGTAATGTACTTATTTTGTATTGTTGTATGTAAAAGGCGTTCCTTTGTGAAAATCCATCATTAAATATTAGAGTTGACGTTAGTTTGCATTTCTGCCTGGAATTGATTGGCCGCTACCGCGTCTCACTGCAACAGAAAACGTTTGAATCTATCGGCGCGAGGTGTACCTGAAAAAAATTAAATTTGGAACGAATAATAGAAAGAACGGCATTTTAGTAAACGATACAATGAATATTAATTACATGCCTATTTACACTTATGGTATACATAGTAATTTCGTAAAAATTCGTCCAGTAGTTCTTGCATGATGCCCGACAGACAAATAAAAATTTGAAAAACACGAGAATGCATTCTGTCATTAATTCTAAAGTTTTTTTTTAAATATAATTAATGTACAGATTTCGTCTCTTTATCCTTTTATTATAGGTATAAATGGACTATTTATTTTAAATCCTCAGTATTTTTCCTTTACTTACCATTTGTATGATTTTTAATTGTGCTATTCCAATAATTTTTATATATGTACTATCGGGCCCGGTAGACGTTGTCTTGCCTTGATAATAAAAACATCTTAAAAGTCAACCACAGCGTCATCTACCGGGTCCAATTGTGAATCGAAACCATTCTTGAATACACCTGAACACAGAAAAAAAATCATCAAAATTTGTCCAGCCGTTTAGGAGGAGTTTCGTCACATACACACGGACAGAAGAATTATATACATAAAAATGTGCAGTATAAAATCGTTAATATTATTTGATCAAGTCCTTTACATAGGCTCAATGAGATTTAATAAAGTAAAATGAACAAATATATGAAAACCACGTAAAACACTCATTTTACAAACAAAACAGAACAAAGAGTCATACTTCCATATAAGACTGTATAAGAGGGTCCCCAAACGTGTTCGTTAATCGAACTTAGTGACGTCACGCTGCGGGACCGTTTGTTAACAATATGGCGCGTTATTCGCGACGTTATGACGTCATCACGAATGCTCACTCGAGCGGCACTCGTCTGATAACGAGCGTAACATTCGGTAGTGTTAAACGTCAAACAAGTGTTTAAGTTTATTTTGTGAGCTATATAATTCATACTCGATATAATAATCATAATAAATTTATTTATTTGACATCACATATACTTTCTTAATACTTTACAATATTGTTTATAACAAAAAAAATAGTACACATCTAGACACGCGGCAGCTTATACAGACTAAGCATTAATGAGTACATTTAAAAATGGGTATTTTCAAATTAGTAAAAAGGGCACAGTTTAAAATTACTATATTTTGTAAAATAATAATATACTTTTAATAACAAGGTTGAAGGGTTTTTTCTAATCTCACTAAGCTAATTCCCACTTTCAAGTTAAAATCTGTCGCCAAGAAACTATAGCTATGTTTCTATAGGAGCACTTAAACGCAAGTCTCTTCTAGGTTTTGCGTATTTATAGTGTAGCGTATAGTATACGATGTCGTGGCCTACGTGACCTGAGCAACGTATCGTGCGTACGTGTGTATCGCGGGTACGGGAGCAAGTGACGTGTGCGTTCGTGATAGTGGTTGCGGACGACTGAACGGCGGCGTGGCTCGCGGGGGCCGTGCGCCAGCGCGGCGACTCGGTCGCACCCACAGAAGTCGCACCCCGCGCCACATGCGTTCCCCGACGCTCCTTGTCTCGCATCGGATCGCGCGCCACAATAGTCTTAGACCACATCACCATTTAACGTCAGATAATGTTAGACGGCTCCGTCGTCACGCGTTCGAGGTCGTCCGAGAGCACCGCGCGCTCCTCCCTACGCGACGATGCGGTCCTCCCGCGCACCCCCGCCAGCTCCGGCCCCGCCGTCGAGCAGGCGCGTAAACAAAGGCTCTTCTCAGGGCCAAACCACATCAACAGAATGTCAATCGCTACCGACTTCCGCTATGCCAATTGACACCGCCGCCTCCAGAAAAATCAAGACCACCGCTTCGCCTATGGATCACCACCGCAATTCCGTGCCTGCACCTCAGCCGTCGACCTCGGGTGCGCAACAGAGGCCGTCCGGCGGGGCGTACCCCTCGGCAGATGCGTACGAGAGTGATATTCTCACTCTCGCCCAGCTAATAACAGTCGGGGCACTGTCGGAGGGTATGCTACGCTGGATGGCGCTGTACATGCGCATCTCGGAGGCCACAACCGAGGGCAACCTGCCTTCCGCGACAGACGCGGCGGCGCTCGAACGCGCCGCCCGCGGCTCATTCGCGTTACCCGCGATTCCGGATGCCCCGGATAGCCCGCTCGGTCGTGCGCTGCGCCGCAAGCGCAGCGAACCTGAAGCAGAGGCCACCGCGAATCGCGCACCGCCACCGACGCCACCGACACCATCAGAAGCGTAACCGCTCATCAAGAGAGCGAAGATCGTGAAGCCCGCGCAGCAATCAAGTCCGACTCCGCGTGAAACCGTCGCAACCACAACATCACGGGTGGTCGCACCCACCTCCGTGCCTGCTACGCCGCGAAGGGTTGCCCGCGAGCAGCCCTCTTACGCGTCGATCGCAGCGCCTCTTGCGCGCGATTCGCGTACTACCGGTACGAGCTCGCGCCCGCGGAACCCTAATCCGACGCCACCGACCGCCGTGATTGGCCAATCGGACACGCCTGCCTCACCCGACGCGCGGGGCCCGCGTTTTCCTCCGATAGTGGTCGAGTGCCTTCCCAACTGGGCTGCGCTACTCCCACGGCTGGAGGAAAAGTTGGGACGCGTGCCCAACGTTCGCGGCTACGGCGCAAGATTCCGATTCATCCCTGAAGACGCGGAAGAATACAGGATGACCACAGACTTCCTGTCGAAGCAAGAGGGGGCGAAGTGGTTCACTTACTCCCCCCCCTCTCAACAATGCCTCAAGGTCGCTGTACGCGGCCTACCTCAGAAGACCTACCCAGAAATTATACTGGAAGCCCTACGCAAAAAAGGATTCGCTCCGGAATACGCCCGAGAAATAAACGGACGTCGAGGCAGACCCGGGTGCGTCTTCTTCGTCGTCCTAAAGCGATCGTCCGGCCTGACGCCCGCAATCTACGATGTCAACAAAATAGCGAGCCTACCAATACAAATTGAAGCTTGGAGGGGGGAGCGCCGGCTTGCGCAGTGCTTCCGCTGCCAACAATTCAGACACTCCTCGCTCCAATGTCATCGAGATATAGCCTACGTGCGGTGCGGGGGACCTCACCCCGCCCGACAATGCGACCGCCCTAGAGAGGAGCCGGCGACCTGCGCCAACTGCGGGGGCGTGCACTCCGCAAATAACAAGGCTCGCTGCCCGATATTCAAACGGGAGCTAAGAAACCGCCGGGCCGGCACCCTACCACGGACCGGCAACGAGCGGCGATGCGAAGTTCGACAAAACGATGCCAGACAACCTCCAAAGGAGGTCGAGGAAAAGTGCTGATCGAATTCGAGACCAGGCTGGCCGCCCTTGTATCAGAGCGCGATCAAATACTGCAGACAGCCTCACTGGAAAAAGCCGAGAAAATAAAGGCGGAGTACAGCGAACGAGTGAAGGTTGCAAAAAGCGAATTTGTCCGAAAAGCGAAGCTCTTAACCACCGCAGCTGCACCACACACGCAATAGACACCACAGAGAACGAGGCACACCCAGCTGACATAGCGCATATAGCGCGCGAATCACGGATAGAAAGACACCCCCGTCACAACGGGGGGTGAGTGTAGCTACCGCAAGAGGGGTATCCCTGACGCGGTCCCCCCGCACGCCCCTGCCGGAGCGCGCGAGAAGACACCAGCTGTGTGTCAGATAATGTTGCAGTTAAAGGGTAAATATATAAAAAAAACGTAGTACTGTTGCAAACAAAACCATTTCCACGAGAACAAAACCGTTGATACAATCTAATATGATAAAAAATCCTAGTTTAAATATTCCCGACACATGCTCATTAAAACGTATTCTCGTATGTTTACAAATAGAACATATGATCACTAGTGGATAACTACATACTTAAGTGCTAACAATCTGTTACATTTCTAAGAGTATCTTCTATTATATGTCTCTTTCTATTCAGTAAAATAATATATAAATGGTTTCATTGGTTTTTGGCGGGACTTTGGTCTGTCATGTAGTGGAATTTATATATTATTCATGATATTGTATTCTTTGACTCTGTATTGTGTAAAATTGGTGGTGTTTTATGTAATATAGTTTGTTTATTGTGCATAAATGAAGTGAATGAAAAATAATACCACGGACTATGAATTCTGAGATGCCACAAAAACTCCCTGGAAAGTTCTAACAAGATAGCAAATCAAGAAACTTGTAATATCGATACTCACTTGACAATGGCAGTAATAATTTATAACATTAGTTGCCAAAAATAAAGTTTTAAAAAAATGGTTTCATTTCATATCGAAATCGCGTTTTTAATCTTAACTTGATAATTACAAAATGGGAATGATAACGGGAAATCAATAGTAGACAAGATATCCAACTATACATTTTAATTCCAATCTGCGTATTAGAGTACGGAATACAAAACAAATAAAATTATTCAGATGATAGATGTATGGTAAAAACGGAGCACAATATTTATTTAAATCGTGGTGGACGAAAAACTTTGAGGCGGTAGAAAAAAGTTTCATTTTAATAACTGATCCTCGATCTCTCGGCACTAAACCATGATATAATGATTTTTTACCATGTATGCGTTAATTTATATCAATTCGTATATGAACATTAACTCAACTTCCACAATAATATAACTGAGACAATAATAAGACCCGTATTAAAGTCAGAACGTACTCGAAGTCTTTAGGAAACTACTAGAACAATTATTCACACATGTCATAGGTTTGTATTGTAAACGCTGGCATAAGCAAAATTGTAAAGTTTAAACAATTAGTGCACACTAATTAATGTGTGCTGTATGACAAGGAAGTTGCACGGAGAAGGAAAATAAATTTCCACGTAAAGGAAAACTAACGCTGTACTTCGAAGTCGTAAGTGTAGTGTATCTCAGATAAAGACATTAAACTAAAATGTACAAAAATAGATCAAATATAAAAGACGAAATAGTAGTTACCGTTCAGTATTCTTTTTTTATTTGTTTATAATATTGTTTAAAAAAATATTATATGAACGCCAATTACTGTTGTAGTAAATAACTGAATTGCAGCCACTAACGCTCAACGCCGGGATCACTTCGGAATTCACGTACATTTACTAATTTCAATTGGTAACACTATCGGCTGACAATGAAGGAAAACATCGTGAGGAAACCTGAACCTGAGGAATGTTCTTACAGTACCAGTGTATGTGGGGAAAACATACAACTGTGGATTCCTCGGAGTTTGAAATCGCCAATACGTCAAAGACTGGCGTGGAGACTATGCCCATACCTTCCTTCGGGAAGAGGCTTATGGCCTTGCAGTGATTATCTTACAAGATGATGATGATGATGAAGGAGATAGAACAATAAAAATATCTAGAGTCTTAATGTATTCTATAATATAATTTAATACTGCTGAGCAAGCGTGAGTGTATATGTTGCGTGGGTTTGAAGTGTAGTTTCATATCTTAAAAAAAACACTGTTAACTAGTTGCTAACTGTCATCTATTAGTAGGTACCGTATTGTATGTATGTATTATAAAACTCAGTCAACCTAGATGCCTCAGAGAAGCGTTTCAAATAAGAATATAACTGTTAAACCGCCATCTTGCTTTATATTTTACAAGCAACTTTTAAATATGTAGGATCAGAAAAACAAAAACGTTTGTAAAATACGCCGCATTTCATGTGATCGGCCATAAATTTATACAACATAAAAACTGATATCTTTAATAAAACTGTATTATAGCTCGGAAGCGTAGGTGTTGCCAAGGCAGTATATAGATTGACACATAGCCACCGTTTGTTAATACACTACTGTGGGCACTCACTAGTTATCACCATCTTATTATGAAAGTAAACAATTAAATAGATTGCAATTAATTTATGCATACGTATTTATATATGACGTTCATTTCGATGCTTTGTTCCACTTTTTTTCTTTGTAACACAAATTTTGATAAATAATAAGTGCAGTAGGCGCGGACGCAATTAACTTCTCATTTGAAACGGTTAAAATACTACAATATATATACATTCAAGTAGAAAAACAGTATATATTCAAAGAAAGATCTATATGGTTTAATTTCTTTGATTTAATATTGTACGGTACTGTGTTAAAGCTACATAGAGATAAATTAGCGTACTTACTTATATGTGAAGTGAATAAAATTTTCTCTACTCTGACAAGGTTACCGACTACCGGCCGGATTTAAATAAATGTCGAACTCCTTGCAATGTCACCGGAATAACAACAACCTGTAATATCAAACAGTTGACCGTCGTGCTTTCAAATTCTACCACGATTTTTAACATTTCATGATGGAGAACATCGTGATACTACTGACAGTACGTACGTACAGACAGATAGACTATCTCACTTCTTTGTTGACGCTTTCAATTGCCCCTCTTTCCGCTAGAATCGCTGCTGTAGGGCATTATATAAGAAATTGAATTTTCTGATCACATTTGGAAATGATATTGCGAGTGTTGAGAGCGTGAGTAAATGATAATTTAAAAAAAAAGATTAAGTTTGCCATATTATTTCAAGTTCGCAGCAACCACTACAAATTTCACACCGAGAGTACGTCGTTTTGTTCAAGACATACTCGTAAAAAAGGTGGTGAAAAGAAAAAACCTCAAGCTTCTGCCACCTTAAGCATCTTCAGGTAATGAACAAAGTAGGTCCCGGAATGGGAGACAAGCGATTCTATTCTTGTGCTCCAAGGGATACTGGAATCAAACTAAATCAAACCAGATCGAGTTTCTTGCCGGTTCTTCTCGATGACTGGGTTGTTTTCCGAACCGGTGGTAGTTTTGACGTTCGTAGGCGCCTTCTCAGGGCCTAAATTGAATTAAGTGTTTTTGATTTTATTTGATTTAAACCAGCTAAATCCAACACTAAACACCTGCGCCATAAATGCGACCTAGCGATACGCATAACCTGCATATATACACATACACAATAAGCTGCATCGTTAGAGAAGGAGATTATCCCAAATTAAAGTGTTCATACAATAAGAATATTTTAAAGAAACAAGACCGGAGACAATGGAAACAGGCAAGTCATGACACTTTGCATAAAACCAGGACAGTCTTATATAAATCAACCTACGAATTACTACGTGATCTTCAAAGTTAATGGAGAGAACATTAGTTGACGTAGATTTAAACTGTAAGGCACACATTACATGTCTAATTACATAATTAATACGTACAAGTAATGTTTACTTTGGAAATGAAGTATATAATTAATGTAAAGGGAGAAAGAGAGTTATTCTGATACAGCGTGATGATAAAGAACAACACGAACTATGAATAAATTATCTCATAAAAGTGTCTTAATGTATAACGAGTATTGAATATTCAACGCGATGCGAAAGCCTGTTATTTTTCCCGTTTATTTTAACGTTGTTCTGCTAGAAAGAAAAAAATTATCATTGTTTCCATTTTCTTTCTTGCGCTGAGGAAAAACAATCACGATTAAGCCATGATTCCTGTGCAAGCTAAGATATAGTATAGCTTTAATATTAGCTCCGTATAGCAGTAGACTTATTTTTCATGAAAAAAAAACATTATATTATAATTTTATCCCAACTGACTAATTTTTTACTATTTCACTACCAAACCGCCTGCGATTTCACATTTAATTACAACAGAAAACAATAAAATATAGATATGTATGTAGCAATGTAGCTTTGTATAGGAGAAAGAACTGATCCAGTAATTTAAAAAATTAGCACTTACAAACAAACAAACGTCACCCCTTTTAAATAACCTTATAAGTTTAAACGTTCAATTTCAACCAGCAAAAAAAACACTTTTATTTAAATGTTAGAGTAGCTGAACAGTAACTTCATTGTAACTTTATTATTATTATTATCGCTAGTGGTAGTAGAAGTATTTAAAAACAATGTTGGCCTTGGTTAATTAACAATCACAAATTTTCAGGATAATTTTTAAGTTTATGAATGTAAAATGTTTGTATAATTATATAGGTAATTTAATAATAAATATATTTTTTTATATATATTGTAGGGGACAAACGAACAGGTGGGTCATCTGATGGTAGGTGATCACCGCCGTCCATAAACACTAGCAACTCTAGGGGAGTCGCAAGTGTATTGCCGGCCTTTTAAAGGAGATGGTTCTCTGGCGCTCTCACTGACGAACGAAATACAACAATGCAAACACTATTACTTCATGTCAATTTTCTGTGAGAGGGTGGTAGTACCCCGGGCGAGCCGACCCATTCATGCAAAACCAGTAATAGCTTCAGCGTGGCTCTACCACCTACAAACCATCGATATCATCAATGCATCACTTATTTCTTAGTGTGGAATGACATCAAATAAAAAAAAATCAAAATATACTTTATTCAATTTAGGCCCTGAAAAGGCGCTTATGAATGTCAAAGTTACCACCGGTTCGAAAAACAATCCAGTCATAGAGAAAAACTGGAGAAAAACTCGATCTGGATTATCTCTTCGTGTTATATATTTTTACAAAATATAAATAAGTTACATTCGTTTTTAGTGGATGCACAGAAAGGGGCATCATTTCCAGACACTACAATCGCTCACATATTGATTCACCTTAGCCTTTAGACATTAAAACCCGCTTCACATGATTCTTGAACTCACTATCCGGCAAAGCGGTAATGTGTTTTGGGACTTTATTATAAAACCCAACACTATTACCTAAAAAACTATTATTGTTCTTAGTGAGTCTGAAGCATAGAATGACCAACTTGTTAATGTTTCTAGTATTTAAATTATGTTTGTCTTTTACTAGATCCAGCATACAAAAGTTTTTGTGGACATACATTAAATTATCAAGAATAAAATGAAAGCGCCGCGCTCACTCATTCGCTTGCATAGAAAGATTTATATCGATCTGAAAATGGTCCGAGACGGAAAGAAATCCATGTAATCGATTGTTGTTTACCTGTTCCTTTTCTTTAGTCTTGTAGAAAGAAATAAGGGATAGATTAATAAATGATAAGGCATTCGAAATTAAGTAACTTTATATAGCACTATAGTTCAGCGTCTGCAGTGGAACCACGGGGTTTTAAATATCGAAACGTAGGAACGAAATGTCTAGTTATTATGTACATTTTTATTATTATGGTAGGAAAGAAAAATAATTTCGCAGTAATATTATTTTAACGATTATTTTATACTCTTATGTTATCTTTATACATATAATTCTTCTGTATGTGTGTATGTGATTGAACCGTTCCTAAACGGTTGGACCGATTTTGATGAAATGTTTTGTGTGTATTTCAGTGGATTCGAAAATGGTTTCGATTCACAATTAAACCTGGTAGCTGTGGTCTGATTTTAGGGTTTTTTTTATTATTAGGGCGGGCCTTCTTCCACCAGGCCCCCTAGTTTCATATATGTTTTAAAACTTACGCTCCTAAATTTCCATTTCGAGATTTAAAAACAGCCCATCAAGACGTCCTGGATCGGAACTATGGTTTATTTTTGGAAGAATACTCGTACTCACTTGTTTCTCCAATTATTTTTTTCGTATAAATATATTTAAAACCAACAATATAATGGTAGAGAGAAGCCATAATTTGATAAGAGTCATTTCCTTTCCCGTTAGCGCGTTGCATGAGCATGCATATCCGCATCATGCATTGTTCAGGACGTAAATTGTATCTCCATTCCTCTTTCACGTTTGGCATCTTATTACCTTGTATCAAAATATCACCTAAGTAATGTCTGACATTAAAAAATATTGACAATGTTGCAGATAGAGGGCAGCATCGGATCCTTTTAATGACGTCAGTGTTAACGAGTTAGCCCCTTACAATAGCGTCTCGTTATCCCAACAATGGTAAACGTATATATCGATATATCACGACGCTACGAACTTTCTTATTCAGGTAGCTATTGTGTTAGTTCGAATGGTTTCATTTTTTATATACTACATGGCAGTAGTGATGATCTTCATTATTCCATATAACGGCTATTTTATCGTATAATTTGATATCTGGTTAACAAGTTTTATTATACTTTATTGGTTTTAGCGTTTGAGCACAAACTCATTTGATGTTGAATGACAATGTGCTCTAAGATGGTAAACACGCGAAACCTAGAAGCCACCAGAACACACCGATAGGTGCTTGGCGACAGATTTTCAACTTGAGGGTGGTAGCTAGCCAGGCGGGCTTAGAAATAGTCCTACCACCATACTATAGTCTCATGACAATGTATTCCTTCACCGTGCGCTCCGACTCAGTTGCAAAGATTCGAACCTACGTCCGTCGACGCCATGTCCGAACATGGTATCAACTAACGCCATCGTTCAAAATTGAATTATTAATAAACATATAACAGAACTTCAAAAGTATCTAAACTTTTATTACATTACTAGATATATATTAACTATTTAATACAGTTATTATACTTAACAGCACTCTTTAAAATATCTTAATATCATTCAAAGGGGTTATATTTAACAATGTTCATATCCGCATACGGCACACCCCATTCTGATGAACCGATGGTATTTGCATACAGAGAGGTGGGAATTATTCAAAAATGGTTCCCGTAATTGTCGTGCACTATCGTCGAACGAGCGGTGTGTACATTCATCTATGAAATATTGGATGTGGTATATAGATATAAAATATTTTGCGGTTTAAATTTGTGGACATCAATAGAATAGAGTATCAATCAATGTCTGATATCAATTATCTTTTCTCTCTCTCTCAAAGTCAATAACATAAAGTACTGATTGTTAGTTGTTTAGTGACTACATAGATCTCAAAACCGTTTTCGGTAACTCGTTTGATCAATATTTACTCTACAATAAAAACAAAACACATCGCCAAGCATGTATTGGCTTCATTGGGTAATTATACTTGAACGTGAATCAATGTCTTGCATAACCTTGTTAAGTTAAAACGTTCGAAAATCATAGAATATCGCGTATATCTATTTATATTCAGGTGCATTATTATTATAGACAGGCAGATATAATGCAAGACAGTAAATATTCAATAATGCAGGGAATATAAGATATACGAGGGAACATTATTAATTGTCTCTTTAATGCTACCAGTATAGTATTTACCTTCTAAACTGTTCTTATTTTTATGAAGTGAAAAGTTCTTTAGGCACGTTGAGCGGTATTTTTTGGCAGGAGATAAATTTATAATTTCGCGTCATGACATGCTAGTAATCATGACCGAGCCTGTTGGGCTTGCACAGCTTGCCTCAGACTAGCGACGCGTAGTATAAGAGCTTGATTACATGTAATATTTATATTGAGATTATGCAGTCCGTCATATGTTTGTTGAATTATTAAGCTGTATAAAAATGTATACAATTATTATTCGGATTGCCAATAGATGTGAAAGAGAAACTAATGATAATAACTTCAATTTACAAATTATGAAATTTAAATAGTTCACACTATAATTAATTAAAAAATTCAATAGATAATACATTTTAAATTCCATTGTATTGAGTTTTCACTTCTGTTGGCAGAACTTATGTCTGCACCGACTTTTTTTTAATTATGCTAACGTTTTCGCCATGAAGTGAATGAAGCTTTACCTTAGTGGCATTAGCTGTGTAATTCTTCTTAGTTTTATTAAAGGTTAAAATATGAAATTGCCGTTTAGTAATGATTTTTTAAATTATTGTATACTTTTTTATATAATCGTTATATCATGCAATTCCTTTAAACCTCTGCGATAGGATCTGGGGGCCTGGACTCTATAAACTCTCTAAAGGAATTTATTGCTTCCTAGGAAGAAAATTAAGTCTGTGTAAAATATTGTCCAAAAAGTGGTAGTCTGTTGGAATTAAGTATAGCGAGCAGGTACGAAGGATGCCGAATGTTTTCTAACTGCAGGTCATGTAGTGTTAACCTGTTACTGTCTTTCGAGTAGTTCGCGTTTTGAGTGATAACTGAAGCAATAATAGTGAAGATCGATTGATGACTCGGTATTTTACTTCGAGTATCGCCTTAATTGTACGGAGTTCTACAGAACAAACATCAGCTCTTATCATTTCACCAGATATGACAAAGTTGTAATAAATTACACGATTAAAAACATAGTGGTTTTATGAAACCACGATGCAAGTGAAACTTTTTTTCGGATCTTACGAGTGTCAATTTTTGGACAATTATTCGATTTATGGTATTAAAATAGCGTTTCCAATCTTAACTTAATAATCAGAAATGAGAATGGGAAATTAATAGTAGACAATCAATTTTAATTTCATTCTGCGTATTCTAGTACGGAATACATATTGTCCAGAAATAAGGTCAGTAGTTACATCCATTAGTTCTAAATTTGTCATTAACCTGCTTGTTAATACTATTTCAACGCAGGAATAACACATACTAATAAGTTAAGTATTTTAATTTTTTATAGTTTTTTTATAAATATTGAATACATTAAAATACTTATCTGAGAGATAATATGAACACTTTAAAAATAATAAACAGACATTTGTAAATAGGATTCAAATGATTTAAAAGATGTATCATTCAACGGGCCTAAAATGTTTTCACTTCAAAAAATTTGCGTATCCATAACTTCATCGTTTCGTATGCTCGCGTCTCGACACTCATATCACAGGTATAAGTCAATTTATCCGCGTGTAATACTGAATACACCTCTTCGCGCAACGCTGGAACGCGACATAATGCCATTTTTAAATCATATGTAAGTAAACTAGATTGTATGTACCTATTTAGAAAGTCATATCTTTTCATATCTGCGCGAATATGTAATGTAATATAATAAAACTTGGTTTATAATTTTTAATATAGCATTATTAAAATTTCCAAACTCTGTCGTACTGTAGGTTGTTCTGTACTTTAGAACTAGGGCCTTAACCAAGCTTAAATACATGAAAGATAACGTTCAAATACTAAACAAATGCAATGACTGGAAAAGATTCATAACAAACATTTACTGACACCTTAATTATACCTGCAATTAAAAATTCATTTACCAAATGGTACGTCCATCACGAGCTTGTATTTCCAGTACACTTATAACAATAAATTTTAATTTATCAAGGAATATATTTAAGACTAGCTGTGCCCGCGACTTCGCCCGCATGTAAACTTTTGTAAAAGAACTGTGATTAATAAAGCCATCTGAATGTATTAAGTCCATTTACTTATATATTTTTCTCTCGTAATTACGCCGCGTTGTCATTAAAATTACAATAACTTTTAATAGAGTGGACCGATTTTAATGAATCGAAAACTAAGTTACGCACGAAGATATGCTTTATTCTTATCGTGGTTTATAGTCCTTGTTGTGGTCTTATTGTAAACCCAGTTTACTTTCACAGTTCACTTTAGCAGTGATGCGTGTTCATACAGACTGACAGACATTTCTAAAAATGATTGAAATATATTCTATTACATATTCCCAGACACCTGTAACATTTTTTTTTCAAAAAAATCGAAAAAGTACAGACCCGTTAGATCTACGTTCTTATTATATGTATAGATAATATTTTATTTAAAAAACCATTTACCACAAACCCGACCACAACCTCTATGTAGTTTACTAGACTAGAAGTTTTAAAAGAAACATTTATCAACTATTCTATGAACTCGTTGTATTGAGTCTCGAAAATCTAGACGTTTATATATGCCGTATCTCGAAGATCTGTTAGAGAAGCAGACTCATATTATTTTATTTAACTTGTATTTTTATTTTATAAATATATAATATTAACTAAAAATCGTACAAACGGACTAGTGTTTACACTTAGACGCCAGTTAAGGTAGAAGAGCTTTTCTCGCAATCACTTTCGTGCTTCAATAACACTGTTTTTTATAATACCAGTCTTTTATGTACAATAAAGCTTAGGTAGTCATTTTACTTCCACGACTAGCTCAGACTGCACTAAAGGTATGTAGATTTGAAGTATAGTGAACTTTTTGGAGCGGCTTTTTTTTTCATTAATACCGTAAACTTTGCCGCTATATTTTAATGGAGATATTAAAATATCTGCCAACTTTACAAAATATTATTTTAAAATACGAATTAAATTGTTTACATTCGTAACAAGAACAAAATATGAATTATAAAGCTTTCTTGATCATGTATGTGGTATTATCATAGTACGAAGAAGCTTGTCGTGTAAATGTTTCTTTTTTTTGGCAACCAATCTTCTAGTAGATTATTACTGGCATTATTGTGTAGGTAATGATGATATTACACGTATCTTGCCATCATTTCAATGAACTAACATGAAGGTAGCCGTCTTGTTAGAAATTTCCAGAGTGTTTTTGTGGTAAGTCAGAATTCATGCTCCGCGGTATAATTTCTCATCCACTTGTGCACAATAACCAAACTATATACATAAAACAGCACCAATATTACAGAATATAGAGTCAAATGACACAAGATTATGAACAAAATATAAGATCCGTTCCAAGATTCCGCCAAAAACTCTGCGCAAAGGTTATGACTTTGTAATCCGTACTAATGTGTGTAAATAATAGAGTGTCTAGTGTTGTATAGAATTCATTGAAGTTCAGTAATTCATTGTCGAAAGTCTCATATAGGCATTTTGATACCGTCCCAACATCTTATTTACCCGTACGGGCTCAGAAAACCGGAGGTATCTATAAAAAATCCCAGTATAATACATATTCTGTGGTTTATGTGAGGTTATTTTTATTAACCAATATAAGTTGACCTCCTAAACAAAGTAACAGTACGGAGCGGATTGCGTATAATTTTTCAATTACTGTTATGTAGGGTTGAGTGAGGGTCTAAGTTATTCAGCAAACTTTTTTACTACCTACATATTGAATTCGTAATTAACAAGAAACACCACACGATGCTAGGTTGCTCGAATTTCGATACTGCCACGTAGACACAAACTTTTATAACATAAAAAAGACAAAGAAAGTGAGAGATAGTCAAATAAAGAGGATAGAGACAGAAGGGTATATCGCTTTTTCCTTACGTGACGTTGTCTATAAATCAACTCCTGCCGCGATCCAAGTCAAGGAAATTGGACCCACAAAAGTTCCACGCATCTTTTTTAAGCTAGTTATTTACCAGAATCTGGCGTAATATTATTTGTGCGCCTATTCATCCACGCTAATATTATGAACCCCAAAGTTATTCTATCTCTTTTTTTCAAGACTAGATCTTTCAAGACATATGAACTAGTCGAAGTAAAATTTGGCATCGAGGTAGCCTAGGATTTGGATTTTTTTTTATAGTAGCACGGCAAAATGACTGCACTGTGCCTGATGGTAAGCGCAGTACAATCCAAAAACAATGGCGACCACCGAGTGACACATCATCCATCGCCGGTCGCCGCTGATGCCGGCCTGCGAAAAGCTGGATATGCACAGGCTGATCCCGAAACGCGACCCGCAAAAGCGAATCACTATACATTTTCGCCATATACATGGTGGTTGCGACCCAGTCAGGCTGTAAAACCCTACCACCCCGCTTTCGCCATTGCCTCGTTCGTTATTCAGCAGGGTGCACCACGTACAGGTGAGTTTGGCTTGGATGTCTCAAGTCTTAGATGTTATTTGACACCCCTTACACCCCAAAATAGGAATAGGACATATGCTACTTTTCATCATGCATATATAGATGAACATGCAGACGAAGTCGTGAGGAAGGCTAGTATAAATGTTGATAAAATTTATGAAGCAGTCTGATAGCTGTGTATTGACATTACACAAATATAATCAAATATTTAGTTTTAACCTCTGATATAATTTAGAAACTATTATGCGAACATAAAGCCGTCAAAGTGCCTTTCTTTTTATAGTCGTTTTTCTGATCAGCCAGTACACATCTAACTGTCGAGAGGCTCGCAGGCTGGCATGATAGCCCTGACTGGGGATGAATTGTAAATTTCTTGATGGTCGCCGTTATTTCACATAATTACCATGTGATCATTGCACATACAGAAGAAAAAAAAGCATTCAAACTAAGCATAACAAAATAATTCTATATCAATTTAAAATAAATCCCCGTAATGAGATTTAAGTGGAGCACACTCGGAGGTCATTTTATATTGGTCCGAGCTCTACTGGGAAATTCCGCATACATGTACCGCGGCGGTCCTTTCCCATATATTAACACTCGTAACTCATATACGCCATGTTTTATTATAAATAGTTTAGTTATTTAGTTATTACATTTTATAGAGCTCCTTTAGGTGTGTCGCAAAGTTTTTTTTTAATGTCGTATTTGAACTATTATCAGAAACTAACGAAGTTATTTATGTTGTTGTATTTAACAATGCGGTCGCTATAATTTATATACAAATAAGTAGATCTAAATATAGGTATTTAGTAGTGGTAGAGTCACGCTGAAGCTATTACAGGTTTCAGCATGAATGGGTCGGCTCACTCGAGGTAGTACCACCCTCTCACAGAAAACCGACGTGAAGTAACAGTGCTTGCATTGTTGCGTTTCGTTCGGTCGGTGAGAGCGCCGGAGGCCCACTTCCCTTCCTACTTCCTCGTCCCTTCTCCCCTCCCCATCCCCCACTCCTCCCCCCAAACACAGGCTGGCAACACACTTACGACTCCTCTGGTGTTGCAAGTGTCTATGGACGGTGGCGATCATTTAACACCAGGTGACTCACCTGTTCGTTGCCTCCTATAATATAAAAAAAATTAGGTATTTATGGTTCTGCAAGTTTTTAGTTTTTGTAAATTTCGTTGAAATCAATTGGCAACAACGTTTTGGACGATATTTAACAGTTTAAGTAAAATATTGTACCATCCCAGCCGTCGCCAAGGTCGCGCCGATTGCCATCTCTTTGACTGCTTAAGGACTTATGATAAAACATACGAGTAATAAATGAACATTCTGAAATTGTTAAAATTTGTAAACAAGCCCATAAGTTATCGAAACGTGTTATTTTATAGAAATTTTGAGTACATCATAATATGAGCGTATTTTTAAATAAAACGCTATGCTTAGCCACTGTAACTGATCTAGCTCCTACACAACTCCTACGCCCATTATGAAACTTGGCAACAATCATGTATACCATATTTGCTATATTTAGAAATTAAATGAAGTTAAACTTTGTGAAATTCAAGTTTTAAATATCTTAATATATCTTATATACAGAAATACATTTAAAATGCTCATTAAAGGAATTAAAAATTGGATTACATCCTATATTATATCGTAGCTTTTTAAAAATGGGATTTGGAATAATGCATACCAATTAGTCACATTTCTAAAACCCTCTAGCTGGGTAACTACACTTTAACAGTTAAAATATTTTGTATTTGGATCGATTTTTTGTAAGTTCGTCTGACTAGCTCCCTCCCTCAAGTTGAAAATCTGTCGCTGAGCACCGTTCGGAGAGTTCTAGAAGCTGCACTAACAGCCAGCCCCTGCTACGTTTGACGTGTTTACAATCTTAGATCACATCGTACTTTGACATCAGATGGGATTGTGATCCTAGTATGAGCTAAAACCTACAAAGTGTTAGGAGGATGCTCCAGTGCTTGTTCACGTATATGTTACCTCCGTATATTAGTTATATAGCACCCAGTCCTGAACTAAATATTGAATACGACGAGGTGTTGTTGAAGGAAATACAATTTCATATATATCCGTTTATTGGCGAGAGCGACCGATGCAAGCTGATGCGCGAACGTCACTGATTGACAATTCGTATAATGCCTTAACTAATGTCACATGAAACTCCATAAAAGTATTTTAAAAAATCGTATACTTTCATGATTGTTGATTCTTTAACAGATCTGATCAACGCACTGTACTACGTCTTGAGTATTCCTTGAGATATATATATATAATTTCTGTTACCGATTTAATTAATCCAAATATTATTCAGAATTAAATAAGGGTCAATAAAAAATCTCACACCGTCATGGAGAACTGGTAATTCGTAAGACGTCGCCAGAACTCGTAATTACTTGCCTGAGGACCGGCCCGCATAAAAGGGCCTTAATTTTGTAGACAATTATCTCGCAGACGCACGGAAAATCCAAGGAACTCTGCTGGTAATTTTTCGAATTAATTCATAAGTGACAAGCGGTGTACTATGGGATATGTTTCATTGAGCATAATCTATTTTCCTGTGTTACTTTAGTCGTAATATTCAGCAACTAGCTTCTGCTCGCGACGTTGTTCGCGTGGAATAGTTACTTTGGGCAAATGCAAACACGCAGCGGAAGTTCTCAATAAAAAATGAAACGATTTCGATACATTATTCATTGGTGCTGCGCTCCTGTTGATCTTAGCGTGATGATATCCTATAGATAGATATAAGACATTGTACTTGATTTATTTCAACGCGACCTCGAAGGGATGCCATGGGACTCTATATGCAACCTTAATGATGTTAACATTATGGTGTCATTATTCAATATTTACATAAAACATTTGTTTGATGTTCATGCTCCTACTAGACGCAAGTTCTTTCGCAGTGTGCCTACTCCTTGGATAACACCGACTATAAAACTAATGTGTAAACTACGTGATAAAGCTCGTGGCCAGTATAGATGCACAAAACTGGACTCCCATAAAAACTATTATCTTCAACTAAAGCGGCTGGTTGAACAGTCCTTACATAATGAAAAGAAAGCTTACTTCACCAAACATATTAATGAGAACATTACAAAATCCAAATTACTATGGAAAAATTTAAAATCCCATGTATGATTATATTAAAAACAGTTATTTTATCCACAGTCTTAAGTGAAAATTTAGACGGCCCATATCTATTGTATTCGAAAAATGTCAACTGTGAGATGGTTACATTATGATTTCCAGGAATATCAAGGAAGGCATCATTTATCCCTTCAGGATCATGAAGGTGGTCAGGGAGGATACTTTCTTGGCTTGGCACGTATACATGGGATTTTAAATTTTTCCATAGTAATTTGGATTTTGTAATGTTCTCATTAATATGTTTGGTGAAGTAAGCTTTCTTTTCATTATGTAAGGACTGTTCAACCAGCCGCTTTAGTTGAAGATAATAGTTTTTATGGGAGTCCAGTTTTGTGCATCTATACTGGCCACGAGCTTTATCACGTAGTTTACACATTAGTTTTATAGTCGGTGTTATCCAAGGAGTAGACACACTGCGAAAGAACTTGCGTCTAGTAGGAGCATGAACATCAAACAAATGTTTTATGTAAATATTGAATAATGACACCATAATGTTAACATCATTAAGGTTGCATATAGAGTCCCATGGCATCCCTTCGAGGTCGCGTTGAAATAAATCAAGTACAATGTCTTGAAACGGTCGATACACCACTAGTCTCCTAGCAGGCTTATCCTTCTTCACGACTAATTGACAAGTAATAAATGCGTGATGTCCTAACTCTTTTATGTGATGGACAGAAAGGTCTCTGTAACCGATATCGGTGCATATAACGTCAATAAGTGAATAACTGTCATTTACAAAATGAGTTGGCTTAGTCACTATTTGATTGAGTCCGCAATGATCTACAAACTCCATAAGCCGCTTAGATTTACTGCTACCATCATCTAATAGATTAACGTTAAAATCCCCAAGTAGAATAATGTTATCGTAAGGGGCGAGGGCGCTGATGCTCAATGTGATGGAGTCTAAAAATATATCAAGGTCCATCCAGGGCGGGCGGTATGCAGTACCAAATAGAAGTGTTTTTCTATTCAAATTAAGGCGCATCCACAGTTGCTCAACTTCCTGGTTTCCCGGGTGCGGCCGAACGCGTGCTTTTAAACCTGATTTAATATAAAAACCAACCCCACCATACATAACGCACTTAGTAATGCTAAACCCAAGCGACGCTTTCTCGTTGTTAGTTGTTGTTATAAGTGGGGTCCCTAAGGTTGTGAGCGTATAAAAATGTCTGTCGTCCAGTAAGGCTAATATTACGGATATGCAAAATGTTTCACACGCACCTTAAATTAAATGAAATTAATATTAAATTACTCCTAGTAGAAATCATATAGCATACTTTTGTGAGATTTTTGAGGCTAATTTAATGTAATTTTAACATGGAAGCGAGTACCATAATTATGTTGCAGTTAAGACGAACGATTTATCAGAAGAATTAGGGGAACTATCCCTGCCCCACCAAAATATCTGTATGACAAGTTAGAGTGGAGACAAGATAAGCACAGGTATTTTTCATGTTCTCGCACCATGACTAATCCACTATCGATACCTCTCCATAGAACTACCGCTTTCAGAGGGTCATTTAAATATGCTGCCACTCGTTGTTGGAACAACATCCCACCACCATGTCGATCCAAAAAGAGTAAACTTAGCTTTAAACTCTCATATAAGCATTATCTACTGCAAATTCAAACTCAGTAATTTAAGTGACGTATAATGTATTCACGTAGTTTTATTTTAAGCCCTGTTTATTGGTGTGTATTTTTTATTTTTTTTAAATCTTTTTCCGTATACATTTACATTTGTTATGTTTAATCCTAAATTTGTGGTTACAGCATTTATTTCTCTATAGTATGACCAACTTTGACGTGTTACGTGTGTCTGTGTTATTTGTTTGTTCGTCTCAAATTTTGTACTAACTTTAACGTCCGTTTATCATCATATATAGGCTCCCATCGAAAATCAGCGCTGCAGTACTACTTACAGTATTGCAGATTTTTTGCTGAATGGGTTCGCCAATTGTTGGACACCTATTTTTTCATTTTTAAAATGTTTCTTTTTTTCTGTCATAATTATTTGTGTAATTTAATTTAATTGTATGGTTGTTCCAACAATAAAGTATTTCTTTCTTTCTTTCTTTCTTTCTTTCTTTAAAGTAATTTTTCAAATCGGACAAGTAGTTTCTGAGTTCAGCGCGTTCAAGCAAACAAACTCTTCAGCTTTATGGTATTATAGTATAGATAACCAATAGTATACCGTGTAGGTAAAATACTATATCATCCAAAACAATATAAATACTTGGAAAAAAGGTTCACCATCGGTTTTAAAACTTTAGTTATATTATTATTTTGGAAATTAAAATAAATAAAAAATAATTATCACAGTTTCCCTCGGTGATATTTATAATGCATTCATATGTAGATTTCTTATTGTTGTAGTTTTAACGTCTAAACTGAAACTACCTCGCGTCCAACTGTGGCTCGTTTATATACCCACTAGCTGATACCCTCAAGTTCATCTGCGTTATTTATTATCTTAGACGTATATTTTACATACAGAGGAAATGCAATAAGATCCCACACTGCTTGTCCCACTTCTCCACGGCAAGAAGGCATACCTCGCCGATTGCGTTATGCTAAAAAATCGCAGTTTCTTCATATTTTCTCAGCATCCACTAGTTTGTTGCTATACGTCTGAGAGCCTTAAACATTAGCCCGAAGTCCGGTGAAGCTGTGAAAGCCCTTAGCCAGAAAGCCAGAGCAATAACCTTAGCCAGTTCGAAACAAATTGATGAAGCTAAGTAATATTTTTTTTAATATGTCTGAAAAGTACAAACTAAAAATATTTGATAGAAACCTGTCCTTCTGATTTATAATGTGCGCACAATCTCTACAGACCTCTACACATTTTACTTTTTTTGTTTGTTTATGAGCAATAAATCCCCTAGTCTAGGTATTTCACCGTTTAAATTTGTAATCATCAATCCTACTAAAGCCCTTTATCGCCGACTCCCGCTTGTCTCTCGGACCAAAAGCAAAACGTATCTCTAATTTAATTATTTAAACTCAATGGCCACATCTAGAGCGTTATAAACATCATCTCATGTTCATGATGAGGATAAAACAAATTTAAAAATAACAAACCTTGAATATTCTCACTCATTTTCACTTAAAATAATGAACCGTTATTATTAATTATTCATTAAAAAAAATTTATGTACTATATTCTTATAGTCTACCTAATGTCAACATATGGCAACTTTCGTTCTATACATACGAGTGCTTATCCAGTGGTAGAACTTCGGCCAAAGAGAAAAAAGTTTTCTTAATTTTTTTTATTGATAAATAAGGTCGTCAATAGCTACAAAACAAAAAAGAATGAAGAAAATGGTATGAGATGGCAAGAACTAGTGAAAGAAAAATAAATATAATTTCCTAGTATTTATTTTTGTCAATATATATGAAATTGTCGATAATCTAAAATTAAGTATCACAATTCCGATTTAAATGACAGGATATTCTTTTTTATAAATACCTAGCTAACCTGCGCAACTTCGTTTGCGTAAAATCAGTTACTACCGGTTTCTATTGTATTTCCAAGCTCGAAAAATTTTAAAAACCCAGAACCCGATTGCAGCTACACTAACCGTTTTAAATTGTGAAACCAAACAGTTCAGCGACACACTCAAACACATAATGTCTTCCCAGTACCCTCTGAATAGCACCTGTGCCACTCACGACCATGCCCCACTTACTATTCTCATAGGCCCAGCGGCAGCGGCAACGCAATAATTATACCAGCTTATAGTTTATAGTTATCAATTAACATGCTGTACAAAGTAAAATTTATCTCCATGAAATCTCCCTTTTTATTTAGCTATTTGTTTTTATAAGTGTACTTTTTTGTAAAGCTAAAGGTAATGAATATTTTTGCTACAATTTTTATTCCTTTGTTTCAAACCATTTACGCGGCGCACGTCATATTATTCCATTATTGCCAATTTTAATTACATTTATTGTTATTAATTATTAAAAATATAAATATTTGCCAAAATAATAAGTAATCTTTAGCACTGAGAGATAATACACCTTTCTACTTTTTTGTACTTCTACCTTTCAGATATAATTTTCTAAATCCGATCAGTAGGACCAGGGATTATTACCCCAAACACCCAAACTTTACCTGTCTTTACAATATTAGTATAGATATAGTATTGAATGGCGGCTGTAAAAGCCTAAACTAATTATTCTAATCGTAAATTTACAACCCTGCACCCAACGACTCCAATACTCATGAGTATTTGGAAAAGAAATTTTATCAAATATCGAACCAACACATGTACAAAATTGACTCAATTTTTGTCTTTCTGCTCCATATTTTGTTACTACTGGGTGTTAGGTTAGACGCCGGCAATATGTTTACAGGACAATCATTGGTCATTTTTATTTCTAAAACGATTAAAAAAATAGCTGCATAATATTAGACCTAATTATCTCGAGAAAAGCATAACTGATTTTCACTCAACATCAGATGATTTACACAAAAAGCGCGATGAATCATCGTTTTCAATGTTCGCCGCCGCACAGTCCGGCTCGCGTCCTGCACCTCGACCCACGCCCCGCTTTCCATTGTTCGACCGTGTGGCATTCCGACGATAACCAGTTACGTAATAATTAACCTTGAAAGATCCCATTTAATTCTGTTCCAAAGGTTCAATAACCTACGTGTGATTTTTTTACGTTTAAAAGTATCGGTCCCATACTTTTAAAAACATACTTTATCTAAGGTTCTCTTTGTTGTATCTTAGTATTAGGTTTAATATTATTATTTTATATGTTAAATGTGACCATGAACTATTCTACTATTGAAGGGTATTAGTTAACCTTTCAACAGTCACCTGGCATATGTCAGAAATATGAATATGAGAAGTTGTATGTCAAAAATGTACATTAACTTGCATTTTTAGCTAATTTGTCTGCAACAACACAAAGAAAATGTCATCAAAATCCATCAAGAATTTCATATACCACAAATTTTTGACTTTTGTCATTTACACTGGATTACTTACCACAGGAACAAACAGAAAGACGAACAAAGATTCTAAATAAGATATTTTTGGCTCCTATATCGCTAACAAAACCTACCTCGATTATAGTTTTCATAAAAATATTTAATGTACAGTATTGATCTAGCAACCGATTTATTATATGTATAAAGATTTTAAATAATGAGTTGAGAATTGTTTTTCTCGTTAAACTCATTAGGAGTTGAGTATATATAGGAAAATGACCGCCAAATTAATCAAAAGTATAATAACATACAAACTACATACATTTATACCCGACATATAGACATTTCAATTAGGTTAATAAAGGCTGATTGGCGTAACTTATTCCTCTTGTAATTTAGTAAAAAAGTTTTGTTCAATGTAACACATCTATACAGCACAACACTACAAAAAAAATGTTAGAAAATACACAAAAAAAATCTTAATCACCTAGAGATATAAAATACACTTTACGACCTATTCACAAACCTACCAAATATTCATTAAAAATTTAAATAAAATCGGTCTAGCCGTTTCGGAGGAGTTCGAACATAAACACCGTGACACGTAATTTTTATATATTAGAATTAATATATGAATGTGCATGAAATGCTTAATGTAACTAAAGTATTTAAGTTGATAATTATTAATACTGTATCCATTCAAATAGCTTTCAAATTGTACTTAACTTTTTTTTTTGTAAATATAATGAGTATAGTTGGCTATCCTTAAAAGATAGATATACAGACTTTATGTAGATCTATATTGTCTTTGTTGTTTAATTATTTACACCTGGCCAAAAAGAAAAATTTATCACGTTATTGTCATTATATTAAGTCGTCAATACATTTTGCAATGGACGTCACTTTCTTTTATTTTAACCTATACATACAAAAGTAAACCTTATTAAATTTACCCAACATACACTGTTATATCTGAAAAGGATTAGGCAGCGTTTTCTATGAAAACTCCCAGGCGGTTTGAATTTTTCCGACTTGGTCAACAATTATCGTTATATTTCAGAATAAACCGTATGAAGATCCGTTCAGTATTTTGTGAGTTTATCGCGAACAGACAGACAGACAGACGCGGCAGGGGACTTTATTTTATACTATGTAAAATGATGATGATGAAGCATCAAATTATAGTGGCTACTTCTTATTCTGGTTAAATACAAGAATAGCTACGACGATTTTAATGCGATTCTCACTGACAAATAGAAGGATATTCTCATATATATCATTACATAGTATAAAGCAAAGTCGCCTACTATGTCTGTTTGTACAGACAAACACTGTCTCTCTGTTGGCGGTAAACTAAAAAATTATTGAACGGATTTTTATGCGGTTTTTGCCAGTGATTAATGAGGAAGGTTTTGGTCTATATTTTCTCAAGGACTCTGGATGTTATAATAACGGTGGGACAAAGTATGCCGGGCCCGCTAGTAAATCATTAAACTATAGAGACTACTTTTCGTCCAAGTTTGGAATGGCCGGACCGATTTCAACATGGTTTTCACAGACAGCTACATAGCTTTTCGGAGTGTTCTTTAGGTTCAGTACCATCACGCCAATCCATAGGGGTTAAGTAATATTGGTACAATTTAATAGTAGCCACATAAAACTACTAGAGACCGATAACAAATTAAAAAATAAAATAGTTTTCGAAAAATATTAAAACCATTAGAAACTAAAAGCAATACAATAAATAACTAGCATGTGTTGTATAATAATAAGTACTAAATGTTTTAACGAACGTTTGCGAACCGTGTTAAACGATTTTAAATTGATCAAGAATTAACTAATTGACTTTAAATTTTCATAAGCGAGATTTAAGGAACGAGCGTTTCATACTGTTATGAGTTTGTAACAACCATGTGTTTTACCACATTCATATATTTGTTTCAACAGTTGTGTTTCTGTGTATAACATATTTAATTTTTTTTTAAGTTCTTTAATGATGCAAGTGTAAGATAAAGAAAAGAAATATGCGATCTCTTGTGTGTGTGTATACTTCTTCTAATGGAAAACTACACTTCTAATGGAGACATATAAACAAACAGATAATTTTATTAAACTTTATATTCATGATCAGTAACCTGTATACCTAGACACTTATAACAAAATAAAAAATATATAAACAAGTTTATTAATCTACTGAGATAGCCTCGTTATTCATCTTAGGCTTCTGCTTGCTAAAAATAAGATTAGCTTTATCAACATAAGCTTAAAGGAATTTCTGATGCCATTTTAAAAAGAGACTAATTTACATAATTTCAACAACGAGGCATAAAGAGTTAATATTTTATCTCTCTAGACGTAGAACGTGTGTTAGCTTTATTTTTGTCTTGTTATATAAAATACTGCACTATGGTTTGCTAAGAGGTAATTCATTAAAAATCATACTAAACACTCATAACTTATTCATACTATTGTTATTTAAATAAGTTATTTATTTATTTATTCAAAAATTAGTTATAATATTTATTTTTTAAGCGATCTCAATGCTCTATATAAGCTCCTGGTGACTTACACGGTAGCGCCATCTATTGAAAACTTTGTGAATTACATACACAGCTTTGTTTATCCGTGTTTATCTGAGCGCGACACGGCGCCTCAGCTCTCAATTCAATGTTCCACGAATTTTCTTACCCACAACAGATGTTTTGTACTTGAGCGCTACTTTACACATAAATCGAGCAATATTTTTACTTACTACTACCTTTATATATCTTAACTAGATAAGCTTATTGTACTAATTTACTCGACCGATTACTCTTATAATCTATATTGTAGTTATGTGACTATGAAACTAGATTCAAGTGATTATTCAATTAGTTAAGTTTCCTAATTACTACTGCATCTGATATTAAATAACGATTTAATCTTAAATGCAGATATCATTATATACATACTAGTTTCTGCCCACGACTTCCGTTCCGTTAACCCCGAATATTTGAAATATTCTTCATGAGCTATCTAACACTGAAAGAAATTTTCAGAACGGACCAGTAAATAGTTCCTGAGATTAGCGCATTCAAGCAAACAAACTCTTCAGCTTTATAATATTAGCACAGACGTATAAATATAAATTTTCTGTCCGTGTGTGCGTGACTGAACTCCTCCTAAACGGCTGGACATATTTTGATGAAATTTTTTGTGTGTGTTTAGGTTGATCAAGAACGGTTTAGATTCACAATTGCTCTCGGTAGGTGGCGCTGCTGTTGACTTACAGGATTTTTTTTATTATCGAGTCAGGACAATGTACGCCGGGTCTGCTAGTATAATATATATATATATACATGCTAAACTTAAAGAACTGGCTCACAAGTGCATCTGCCTAACTGATTGAAAGGCGATTGGCATACATATTCTTAGGTACTCCGCACTGCGCTATCACCTATAACAATTCCTAGCCATTTATACATTTTTATATTCAACTATGAAGGCATCGCATTAAACTATTTTCGTTCGTCAAAAACTTAACAGCATAACTTGGAGTTATATTTGTTACAAAAAGAAACTACACACATCAAAAAAGTCTAAGCAACATGCGTGATATTACAAATTTTACCATTTATATTAATTAATTTCTAAGTATTTACTCAAACAAAGTGCGTAGGTAAGTAAACTTTTTTGTTATTGATGACATACTGGCTGGTTGTAAAAAAAAATTGATTATGTTTTGTTTTTTCATAAAATTCAAATTACTGCGAATTTGTTTGAATTTAAGTGCATTTTAATCGCTACATTTACTCTTGATTTTATAATTATACCAACCATTTAAATAAAGTTAGCGACAAAATTGAATTGTTAGATATTCTTTGCGTCATGAAGCGACGTCATTTGATGGCAGATGAAATGCAAAGGGCTGTAGGGATGTTGCAAGCGGGAAGTAATAAATCTCAGGTATCTCGACATTTTGGCATTCATAGAAGTGTTATTTGTCGTCTTTGGCAACGCTACAATAATACAGGAGAACCCGCTGAACAGCATCCTGGCCGTAAAAGCAGTACAACCACTCGTCAAGAACGGTATATGTAACTGACTGCAAGACGCCAGCCGATGTTAACCGCTCGAGAGATAAGTTTGAGGCTACAAATTTCAAGTGATGTTGATGTAAGTCCTCAAACTGTGCGAAATCGACTGCATGAGTACGGCCTACGAGCTCAACGCCCACGTCGATATGAATGGTGTAGAGAACGCATAACATGGACCCAGGAACAATGGGATAAAATTATGTTTCCGATGAGTCGCGCTTCGGGTTTAAGCCTGATACAAGAAGGGTGCGAGTGTATCGTCGGCCCGGAAATACTGAAAGGCTCAGGTGCGTTCAGGAAGTTCATCCATACAGCGGCTCAACAGTTATGTTATGGGCGGGTATTATGAAGAACAGGCGAACTGAGCTCGTTTTTGTAAATGGAAACATGAATGCTGAAAATTACATTGAGGATATTCTCAGACCTTATGTCTACCCATTTGCACAAACCTTTGGTTCCGATTTTAGGTTAATGCATGACAATGCGCGTTCACATACAGCTCGGCGAACCAGTGAATACTTTGCAACGGAGAACATCCGGGTATTGCCCTGGCCTGCACAATCGCCAGATCTCAACTCATTAAATTTTCCGAAACTGATATGGCAAATAGAAAATAATCTGAATACCTATTAGATCATTAGTTTCCAAAGTAGTTCAAATGGACGCCCAGGGGTCCACGAGGGACTCGACGTGTGTCTACGTTGAAGTGACATAAAATGAGGACTCACAATTCGTAAGCGGGGGCCACGAAAATGTATCTGCTTTCGATAGTGAAGAACTAAAATGTTAGTATGACTTTACCTATAAATGTAGACAGATAACATTTTAAGGAGCTTAGAGTCTGGTACTTGTAAAAACTTGCATATTTCATGTTCAGTACGCAATGCAAATTTCCATAGTTATATCTAAACTTCACATTTTTTGTGGAGTTTTGGGAATATGGTACTAATGTAGCTGCAGAGGTCTACCGGAACCAGCTAAGTTTTGAAAGTAGTCTATGCGAAAAGAAGTCTGGAAACCTCTGATCTAGATCATATAATCACTCTTTTATATAGGGGCTAAGTAGTAACAATAAAAATACAATTAAAAAAAATAAAAAAGATTGCACAATCAATCCAAATAGCATATGTATTTTTTATGAACCCAAAAAAAATACGCGAAGGAAGTTACATAATATAAAGTCGAATAATTGCTAATAGCAGGCACTTGTAAGTATATATAAGGGGACGAGATACGGCGTAAAGGGGGCGGGGTATATTTTACAGCATCACCTGTGAGATGCAAATCTGCACTCGCTCGCCCGCGAAACCAACACGTAATGCGAAACGGTTGTGACCTACATATTTTTACTTATTTATGTACAATAAAGGAGTTGAATAAGATATCCACGTGTTATTTATAGAACATATGTCGACTTATTTATATAGGTTTTAATATTTTAGTGATCAGAGACAAAAGTTCACCTTACAACAATTGACAGTTGGCATCTGAACTCCTTTCGTCGCGCCTTTAAATGTTTTTTTTTATGTACAGCTACACTTACATACGTGTTTGAAGAAAATAAATTCGTAATCTCTCACGGTTTTGTTTACGTTTATCTTCATCTTATATATAAATAAAATGTTCCGAGGTCTGGCGACGTGAACGCATCACACTAAAACTACTATATCGGTTTTTGAAAATTGTGTTTGGTTTTACATATATATATTTTTTTTATTTTAGCATGACAGAATGACTCCACTATGCCTGATGGTAAGCACAGTACAATCCAAAAACAAAGGTGACCACCGAATGACACAGTATCCGTCGCTGGTCACCGATGTCATACCGGCTTGCGAAAAGCTGGATATGCACAGGCTGAGTCCGAAATGCGACCCACAAAAGCGAATCACTACGACGGGCTTTTTCGCCTTATACATGGTGGTTGCGACCCAGTCAGCCTGTAAAACCCTACCACCCCGCTTTCGCCATTGCCTCGTTCGTTATTTAGCAGGGTGCATGCACCACGTGCAGGTGAGGTTGACTTAGGTGTTTCAAGTCCAATGATGTTATTCGACACCCCTTACATCCCAAGGTTTATATCTTAAACACTTAGTGCTTATCTAAATATCATATGCTATATTCACTTAATAATGACTTGTAGCTACCGAGTATGTCATCCTCTTTGACAAACTAGCTGAAACGTTTCAATTTATTATAAACTAGCTATACCTGCAGCTCCGCACGCATTTTTAAAATCGTATTAAAGAATTATAGAATTGTGAGACTATGTACAATTACAGGAACGCTCTTTAAAGATAATTGTAAGTACGACGCGCACGCCACTAAAATTAACATGTAACGTGTACAGTAGATATATAAATACAAAAAGCGTGCTAAATGAGGTTTGTCATCAGCAACACATTTGGAACCTTAACCCACCATATAACTACCTCAGTGCTCACTTACACTGTATAAGGAACTAACGAAACAATAACTTAAATATTATTATTAAGATTTACATTTACATTATATTTAATATATATTTCCATTATTATAATTAAAATTTTGTGACTATACAAAAAATAAAAGCTTGTGTGTTTCGCAAGAAATTGTATTATGGAACACTTTACGTAATACGTTTATAATCTAAGATCCTATTAGGAAGACCTCTATATCATTAAAGTTATTAATAATTATAATGTCGAATTGTAAACAATAAGCTGATAATTATTTCTCTTATTAAAAATAAAGAATGAGTTGAAATCTTGTTAAATTTCATGCAGACAAAGTCGCGGGTAACAGCTAGTCTAAAATAGAATAACCTCAATTACTTTTTATTATATTCGCTATCTACCAGTGAAAATCCCGTGAAAATCGATGTAACCATTTTGGTGACAGTACAGCGGGTGAAGCCACGGTTAACAGCTAGTCTAAATTAAAATAAATCAAATTACTTTTTATAAGGTCCGCTATCTGCCAGTGAAAGTCCCATGAAAATCGCTCTAACTGTTTTGGAGAAAGCACTGTGGGCGAAGCCACAGTTAACAGCTAGTCTAAATTAAAATAGACTAAATTACTTAAAATGATACCCGCTATCTACTGGTGAAAGTTTGGTGAAAATCGGTCCAATCGTTTTGGAGATAGCATTGTAGACGAAGCCGCGGTAAATACCTAGTCTAATTTAGAGTAGCCTAAGAAACCCGCTATAATTTCAGCTATGTGTCAGTGAAATTCCTGTCAAAATCGGTACAGCCGTTTCGGAGATTACCCGGAACAAACAGACAGACAGACCGACAAAAAATTTAAAAATTGCATTTTTGTTATCAGTAGCGTGTATACTTTCGTACCCAAGTAGTAAAAAATGTTGATTTTGATATTACATACAGACACTTCATTTTTATTATATGTATATAGAAGATAGAATATCTTATTCAAATAATTGAATAATCGCTTCTCTGTATAAAAACCATATACGGAGTTAGAAATAAACAGTCTCTTTTACGCATTCCCAGTCTTATTGTTACGCTGTCCAAGTCAGTCTAGACTCCTACAGTAGTGAGCCCGAGGCTCCTACACACTTATTAAAGGTTTAAGAAACAACAATTTTTATATATACATATTACGCATTCAATAAAAGTTAACAGAGAAACACAATCTAAAAGCAAAATGTACAAAATAAGCAAATATAATTTTATACTAACTCGTCTGGCGTTAACAGCGCAGCTATTTAGCGAAGAATTCTCACTCGTCTCATTTAAATGTTACAGTGATAAGATAATCTAACTTCTGCTAACGGCTAGCATAATTTTGAATACCAAAAAAGACAGCACAAATTCACCATCCCATTTATCAGAATCGGTAATACCAATATTATAATTATTTTAGGCAATAGTGTTAGATTCTACAATAAGGTCGCAAAACGCATAGAATAAAAGGTTGGAACATTATGTTAAGTAAGATTTACTCTCAAAAGATTTTTATGAACTGGGAATAATCTCCCTCTAAAAATATGAATAACTAACTCTAACTGTAAACAATATTTCATTGTATAGTTTAATTCTACGAAACAAATCTATTGTGTTTTATGTCCACGCTTCGATGATTAGGTTGATATTTGAATCGGTACCAAGGCTTTATAAACACCTTCTCCGAGTAGAGGAATATATTTTGAAATTACTACAGCACCACGCAAATTCCAAGAATCTTTGAACATGTCCACTCAAAATTCAATAAAATAATCAAGCATTAAGATAAATAAACCAAAGTGTAATTGAGTTAGTAATTCCTCTAGAGTTGTATGAGTCGACCCTCCGGAGATTCCTTATGGAAAATTAAGGCTTTTCAGGTGAAAATTGCAAGGCACCGTTGGACAGATAGTGACGCAAATTTAATCACGAATAATATAAAAGTAAGTATTTTATACTATACGATGTTATGTCGTCACGATATCGTATCGTAACCGATATATATTAATTTATATTGAATCAGACAATCTGAAGAGCATTTTAATTTTCAAAATGTATATGATATAACAATCTGTAGTTAGAATTAGCTGTACCCACTACTCCGTCCGCGCGAAACCTATATAAAAAAACAGTGACGAATAATATCATCGGAATGTATTAAGTATCTACTTTTCTCTCGTACTTAAGTCGCTTCGTTATTAAAATTACAATAACTTTTGATAGAGTGAACAGTGAAAGTGAAAAGATGTATGTAATACTTATTCCGAGACACCTACAACAATTTTTTTCATGAAAATCGAAAAAGACTCGTTACATTTACATTCTTATTATATGTATATGATGGGTTTTGGGAAAAATAACGCACGATTGTAGCAAAATAAATAGATTTAATAAGAGCACAATGACACAGTGTGAAGTAGTGAACATAAAGGAAAGTGACATCTACATTGAATGCGACCAAAATGCAAAGTTTCTATTATTCTAACAGTATAGATACAGATTAAGATTCAAGCAAATTAAAATACGCTATATTTTAATTTAGTTTTAAACTCGAACAAAGCCTTCGTCACTGTCTTGTGAATTATAAAGTTAGACAAATCATGGAGCAAAATTGATGTCGATTATTTATTATTTTGGCTGAGTGGCATGATACCTAACAATCTAAATACAAAAACATTTAACAACAACTATTACAATCATGCTAGCCTTGACAAACTAGATTCTATAACAATAAAGTGTTAACTGTATTGGTAATTAAAACCAAGTCTATTCTAATTAATATGAAAATTCAAAAGAGAAGACATTTCATTCATTATTTTGAGTCCTTATAACTGCCTCGATCTTTTTTATCACATATTTACTATGAGGTATATCGTTGGCAATACGTAACTGTCGTACTACATAAGAAAACATTAAACAGCACATTTTTAGAAGTCTATTATATTTACTGATACATATTATTGCATTTAGTTGCCCTTTATTTGTGCCTAAAGCAATGTTTGATATGAAAAATTTGAAACACATTTATTTATGAATTTTTATGAGCAGATTACCTACTATTACTTTTCTAAATATTACATACTTAGTCAACAACATTTATGTATTCAGTAGGTTAGGTAATACAATTTTAATATAATATCCGACTATGGAATGCTCTACCAATTTCTATAAGAAGGGCGCAGATGATGGGCATTTTTAGAAACACTATTTATCTATTTAAAATTCGCTTATGTGTATATTTTTACCAATCTATACATCTATATATCTATATATATATATATTACAGTTACGTGCCACTATCTTAGGTGGTATTACCTAGTATTTATTCCTGTACACCCAGAATACCCCTGATTCTACTCCATTGAAAAATCCATCCAAAGGTTGCCTGGAAGAAATTGCTAATAGCAATAAGGCCGCCCATTATACCGTTAATAAAACGTGAGTACGTAACGTCAGATTTATAGTTCATGTACAGTCCTCGCCAAACTTTTCGACCGTTCTGAATATAATTGCGAAGAACACAATTTTATGTAATACTAGCTGTACCCGCAGCTCCGCACGCGTTTTTTTTTTAAATCGTATTAAAGAATTCTAGAATTGTGAGACTATGTACAATTACAGAAACGCTCTTTAAAGACAATTGTAAGTACGACGCGCACGCCACTAAAAGTAACATGTAACGTGTACATTAGATATATAAATACAAAGAACGTGCCAAATGAGGTTTGTCATCAGCATCACATATGGAACCATAACCAACCA
>MU158964.1:37878-61717 GCA_015888305.1 Antheraea pernyi
GTGCTGTCACCAAAACGGTTATATCGATTTTCACGGTATTTTCACTGGTAGATAGCGAACCTAATAAAAAGTAATTGGTGTTATTCTATTTTAGACTAGCTGTTACCCACGACTTTGTCTGCATGAAATTTAGCAAGATTTCAACTCATTCTTTATTTTTAATAAGAGAAATAATTATCAGCTTATTGTTTACAATTCGATTACCCGGATCAAACAGACAGACAGACAGACCGACAAAAATTTTAAAAATTGCATTTTTGTTATCAGAAGCGTGTATACTTTCATACCCAATCAGTGAAAAAATTTATTTTGATATTACATACACACACTTCATTTTTATTATATGTATGTATATAGAAGAAGATAGATAGAATAGATGAACTATGCAAACAGTCAGTGTTATCGAATGCAACTGTTACGCCATGCGCCTCCGGAATACGTGCGTTTGCTGCGAATAATTGAATGCTGTAAGCAGCGGCGCGTTTTTTTTTCTTGAACTGACTATGCTATTGACCTGTTAAGGTCTTTACAGCTTCACCGGACTACGAAGCAGCGGCGCGGCTCTCGGCGCGCTTTGTATACCTGCGCAGACGTGTACAACCTAATTCACCAGCCTAAGCTGAACCCAATTTCATATGATTGATCGTATAGATCTGAGGTCAACTGACATTGGTTATTTTAATTTTCCGAAACTGATCATTTTTACCTTATATTTATTATTATTATGTAATCATAATTTTATATAGACCATTATTATTATAATGAAATTTAGTAAAGTTGCAGTCAATGCTACTGAACAGAGAAAGAACAAATTTTCGACGTGATTCTTTGAATTGGCATAACTTTTTTATTTACGAACCTATTGACATGAAACAAACACTAAATGTTAAGTAAAGCTTATCACTATATATCAGTGAAAACCACATCTAAATCGGATAAGGCGTTTCTGAGATTAGCGTGCACAAACGCACAGACAAACAGATAAACAGACAAAAATTCTAAAAATCATTGTTTTGGGTTCTATTGCATTTATAAAGACCCCTAATAATAGTTTTTCTCATATATACTTAATGTACAGACAGCGGTCAGTTACATTTTTATTATATGTATAGATATATCGTGTCGGAAACGTGTCGGTTTCGCTAAAAAAGATTATTTGAGGGAAAATGAATGCGGGAAAATAATGACTTTCCGCGAAGTAAATCTTAAATTAAATTTATTTGAGTTTTGAAGAGTAGGTACTGGATAGTGAAGAGTAATGGCTTAAATCGCGGCGGATTGTCGCTCGACATTATGCACAAGTATTTCTATAAAACAAACTTTGACGAGTTAGGAGGGTATATACCGTACTACCGGTACTGAAAGCATCTATCGAATAGCTAATGTTATAGTTATTCAGCTCAAATACATTTGTTTGTGAACATGATAAGCTTTTACAAGTTGTATAAAAATATATGCAAAGCCTGATTGATAGACAGTTGCGTGTACTTTTAAAACTAAAGGTGCTACACGGCTCACCTACAGTATCACTTCTTTCTCGATTTATGTACGTTCTGACCTACACTTTTCATGATTATTGCTCTGCTCCTGAAGGGCATAGCGTGACAAGCGTTATAAACTTCTTCAAGAAATAGTCTATATAAATCAAAAATATATATCTTTATATACTTTCAGTTAATTTTAGAAATTAGCGCGTTCAAATAACTGAAAGCAAGCATTTTAATTGTATAGTGTCGATATATATGATATTTATTATAATAATCGAAAGAACGTTTTACAAAATACTTTTTTGAAAGCTCTTAGCTTCACAATAATATGTTTTGTCGTTGAACTGTAAATACCAGGACAGCAACATGTGAGTTATTATCCAGAGGTGGCCATTACTAGCGAGATTGTTTGTCGTGTGTTAAGATCGCGTCGGATAACATATTTGTGTTCAAATGAGCGAGTACTAGTAAAATACTTCTACACAATCATAATTCACATAAATCATGCATTTTACTTCTAGTGTAACACAGTTGCTTCGTTTATTCTTAGTGAAAATATTGGAACCTTTGACGCTGAAAAAAGTCTCCATATTTGTTTTTTGCTATATGTAGTTGATTAAAATTAAATTGCGGACGGAAGCCTTAATAATTATCTTTTTCTTTATATCATAGGAGGCAAACGAACAGCCGGGTCACCTGATGTTAAGTGATCACTGCCGTCCATAGACACCATCAATAAAAGGGGAGTCGAAAGTACGTTGCCAGCCTGTATTTGAGGGAGAGGAGGAGAGGGGTGGGTAGGGGTTGGAAGGGAGAGCTTGGTTTCCGGCGCTCTTACTGACCGAACGAAACGTAACAATGCAAGCACTGTTACTTCACGTCGGTGTTTCTGTGTGTTGGGTGGTAGTACCGCAGGCCGCCTACCGCCTACCAGATCTCTATCTATGTCCATTTCTTCCATAGCTGTAGTATATTTTTGATTGTTATTTTATACTTGATAGGTTTTAGTGTTTGACCACAACCTCATCTCATGTTAAATGACGATGCGGTCTAAGATGCTCAACATGACAAATCTAGAGGAGACTAGCCCTCAAGTGCGTGTGCCGGAACACACCTACAGCTGCTTGGCGACAGACTTTCAACTTGAGGATGATAGCTAGCGGGCGGCGGACTTAGAAAAAGCCCTACCTACCACCATTCTATTCACTGTCCGATCACGCTATCAATAAGTCCTCATCGCTTCAAGAAATAGGGATTGTAAGTCTTTAATAATATTACAAATGCGAATATGATTTTTCCAGTTTGTTTGTTTGTTACGAATGCCTTAATTACTGAACAGACCATCATGAAATTTTGCATACAATTTGTCAGGTGTACAAAAAAGAACAAAATGTACTTTCCTCCAGAAATAATCAAGTTAGATCAATATTAATGCGAGCCAAGCCGTGAAAAAATGCTATTTTTATATAAGACTAAGAATAATTGTGTAATAACACATTTATTGTAGTAAATAGTTGAATTATAACAAAATGAGCATCTTATATTATAAGATCTTATAATATAGAGCATCTTATCTTATATTCTACTGTTTTATTGGTTGAAAAGGTGCACACATTACAATTTGCATATCGACCTGATCTACTCTATGAAAGACAACTTAAGTGTGCCATATTATTTTGTAGTCGGTTAAGCAGTATTAGAAAAAGTCAACCTCAAATATATCTCGTTACATTTCAATGAGCTAAATCCAATTTTAATCATTCATATAACATGTATTTTTAAGATTTCCAGTTTTTATACCCCGCGAACGAAATTCAAATTTTGCCGTCCATAAGGTGTTTTAGTTTTTTTTATGATCGTCATATTTTACACGTACAAAATTTGAAAGTCTTGAGAAATAACGTAAAATATTAGATACGGTTAATAACTTGGATTTAGCTTATTTTGGAATATTACGACATATATTTGTATAGCAAAATTAAATTTTATATGTATATAGAAATTATCGAAACATTTAGCATTCGGTTAAGCGATTAAAATTTCACTTAAAAACGTTGACGTTAAAACCACAAAATCCGGTCTCGTCCGTAAACCGCGGAGTAAAGCGCTTAACGCCCGGTTTTTATGTAATAAAATAAAATGGTTTCGCAGCCGGTTTCTCTGTTTTTCATTACAAAGTTTGTCCTCGTATTTCGTATAGCGTCTCGTGTGATAACAGTTAATATAAAAACTTCACAGACGCGTTGGACACTTTTTAAATCTGGTCATTCTATAATAATTCTTTCTTCTTTAGCCCGTTTCTACCCAATATGGATGTGTAAGTCTATACATTCTCATGGTATTGCATACCATTCTCATATGTCAAAGGTAGTCCTCATCCAAGTTCTTCATCTCCACTACATTTTCAATCCATCTTATCTTTGTCTAACTTTTCATCATTCTTGAGTTAAATAGCAGTAGTAATTAGTCTTCAAGATTAATTGAAGGTTTTAAGAACGATATCTGCTCAGAACTAAAACTTTCACTCCCTGTTGTTGTTAGCTAATTAATAGAATATAAACTTATTCAATCAATATTTTATACAGATAGAGTCTATTCAAAGTTATTAAGCGATAGTATTTCTGATTTCCCGGGGGTAATATTACGAATAATTGATTTTCCATTCGTTTTATTACCTAAAGATTTCAATTGAAAAGGTTGTTTCAAACAGTTTTAATGCTATACCAATTTGTTTTGTTTATTCAATCGAATTCTACCTAGGCTTGTGCGTTTAAATCTAAAGAATGTGCTATAGGTATATTATGTAAGTACATGAACTGTATGTATTCATTCAACATATTAAATTGGAAATATTAATTATCGAAATACACCATGTCAAAAACTTTAAATCAATTCAGCAGCCTCATCGCTTTGGGAAACTTATTCTGTATTAACAGAAATTATCTCCTTGAAAGATCAACACAGAAGATAATCTGTAATTTCATATTCGTTACTACAACTATCAGTGTAATTGGCGTTTTAATCTTTGAAATAGCCTTGCCGAATAACGAAAATGTATATGCAATCGCTTTCCATTTAATGTTGGTAATTGAAGTAGCATTATTAATGTCTGAAGCAAGAACAAAAAAGGCATCATTCGACGCTATAAAGAGATTGGATGAGAAATGCAATATAAGCGATGAACACTATCAAACTGAAATCAAGAATAACATTAGCAAAATTACTCTTTTCGCAACTGCTTCCATAGTAATAGACATCGTGGGACTATTCTTCTTAGAAACTAAACTTGAAATCATTTTTATTTTCACTGTATTATTCGGTGCCCATGATTCAGAAATGTCGTTCTATTCAACGTCTATTGAAATAATTAACCTAAGATTATCGAATCTAAAAGAAGTGAACTTGAATTATGGATCAAAGGTTTACAGGCACATTTTGATAGCATCTTCACATTTTAATGAAGAATTTAGTTTAAGGGTGAGCTGAAACTACATTATCGTAAAACCTCGATTAAGATTTTAGAGCAGTACCTATTTCACACGCACTTTAAAACGAAGATTATTCTAATTAAAACCGAGACTCAGATACGAACAGTTCCAGACTAATCAAAACAGCATATTATTATATATTCAGTAAATTTAAATTAATTCGTAAAAGTTTTGTAATGAATCTTATTTGTAATTCGTTTAAGACTAACATTTTACCATAACCTCACCTAATTTTAGATGACAATATGGCCAATTGTAACTGATATAAAAAAAAATTACAAGAAAAATAAACCGCCTTCGATGTGAAAAACTAATAAGGCACTAAAAAGCGAAAAATAACTGAATTATTAAATTAACCAAATTAAATTAAAAATATTGATATTTGCGTTACCTAATAATATATTTGAACAAATTAAAACAAACACAACCGAACGTAGTAACCTCTTCCTTTTTCGAAGTCCGTTAAAAAAGAAATCTCGACTTAAGGTAAACAAAAAGGTGTATAGCTATAAAACGGTTTTCTCTGCACTTCTAAATGTTTTCTTCCGCTTCTGCTCTTTATAGGAAACGCTGTCATTGCTACAAACATATAATGATTGTTTTTTTTTCAGATTCTTGTTATGTTGGGCATGACAATTATAACTACTGTGTTATATTCATTGAAAGTAATTCTAGCAGATAATAACTTAGTAAGTGAAATAATGATAATCAGTTACTTTAAGTGGTTCACGGGGTGACCTATCTGCAGGGAATGAAATCTTCTCAGAATAATCCCACTCAGCATATGATTATACAATCAATTCTTCACGAGCGTTGACAAAGATGTCTGTAGAGTTTTATATACAGATTCGATACTGCAAGTTCAAAGAATTAAACATACTAAGGGATTTATCGCATTTCCTGAAGTATTAGAAATTTATCTAATAAACCTATTGGATAAAAATGAGAGCAATAATTAAATTATGAAGTATTATAAATATAAAACTGTGATTAACGTTCTCGGATCATTAAGTTCATACCTTGCTACAAAGATGTTTTTGTCTAGCAATAGTATGTATATGAATCTCTTTTTTATTTTTGTAGAAACTCAGTTTAACTTTGTATTTGATATGGCGGGAACTGAAGTCACTTTACTCAGTGTGGCTAGTTTGCTATGCTGCAGCAAGAACCGAATCTATATGCAACAACCTTATATTCTATCTAGCTGCAAGACTGACTCTCGATGCATCTGTCAATAAAGGTAAGTTCCAAGAAAGCATTCCTCAATAAATATATTTTATTTTGTGTGTGTTGTTTTTAGAAACTATATAATCAAACAGGGGGCTGATGCTACTCGCAGGAAATGTACCTCTCATTCCTTCCAAGTGTTCCCCATGGAGGGCTCAAGAATTTAAAAAAATAAGTTATTACACTGTTCCACATAAATTGAACCTTGCAGCGAAAAATAGAGTAATCAACTAATGGACGATAATAGACGGATACTCTATTTAGCCATATGATTAAATAAACAATATAAATCAAACAGAACTAGCAGAGGTAGGCCACTGATATGTTGCTGCTTCGAGGACTGAGCATTTTAGGCTGGAACGCAGCAGCGTGGGCAGTACATCTCTGCCGCAATGCAAAATTACAACCAGAATTCTCTTTACTGAAAGCTAAGATTCAATCCGATGTCGTAATTAAGAAGTATAATTTTACAGTCACAGAAAAAATAAATACAATAAGTAATGATTTACACAAAATTAGTGACATTATGAACTTTACAGAAAACAATCCAAAGCAACACAACATTTTAAAAAGATGGTACAATACAATGTTAAACATACGCCCTCGCTTCATCAATACATCCGTGTTGTCGATAGGATTGAGTGTTCCTTTAAATCTAATCGACATAAGCATCAATTACATACTCATCATCGTCCAGGTAAACATCTTCACTACTCTGTTGTATAGTTACAAGTGGAAATGCTAATATAATTCGCATTCAAATAATGATTTTGTTTTCCAGATTTACATGGCATATAAGTGAACCAGGAAGAAAAACACTAATCACTAAAGGCTCTACGATATAACGATTATTCAGATCACCGTCTCTCAGTGTTGTACTATCTGTGAAAAGAGGTTTCGATACTGTTTACCTTTTAAATATTCGAATTACTTTCTACATTGTTAATTAAACTTAAACAAATCCTTCATAATACACGATCGTTGCGTAAGGAGACAACCACGCGACTGAGACGGGTGGTATTAGACCTGGTTGAATTCTGCATTTAAACTTCAGGTTTTCTCGACGATGCTCAGCTCTCGTGGGTAGATCAATCTACCCTTGGGTCCAGATACTCCCCACCGTAACATACTACCAATACATAGTATTGCTTCGTTGTCACTCAATGTACTTTATTCTGACCTGCAGTTTATGTTAATTTCTCCACTCATAAGCATCGTATTATGATGTTAGTAACTTATACGTTAATAATAAAGCTTTTTCAATAAAGAGGCCATAAAATGCAAAAAGAGTTGATCTAATATGACTGTTCGTTCCAAAGATTATTACTCTTTCATACAAAAATAAACTTTTGAATGTTACATTATTACGAGTAGTATATACATATATGTATATATGTAAAGAAAAAATATAATTGTCTTTTAATTTTGTCTAATATAATTGCATCAAACGTCATTGAACGCACACTCGATTGACAGATGACGTTTGTGAGCTATGGAAAAGATAATCTATAAGCGTCTCGTGATTGTTAAGAGAAAACAATAATTTATAATATTAATTCCATTATTAAAATATTCTAATTGTAATTAGGAACAGACATTGTTAATAATAACATTAAATGTCGTTTCTTTTCTTACAGGTATGTAAATTTTTCTAACGTACTAAGTAAATACATACTTCTATTTCATGTATTGTAAAACAATAAATATTTTCTTACAGAGAAACTCAATTGTGTTTGACTGACTGTGTCATCCTAATCCCGAATTTATTAGAAAATTTCTTATATATATATTAATGAACAACAATAATTAGAAAAGTATACACGGAGAATTGTACAATTGTAAAGACGAAAACTGTAGGTAATAAAAATTAAGTTGGAAAACAAAACATCTATTTGTATGTATTACCGCGAAAGTTCTTTTACAATGCTGTAATTTATTCAGCGAATTGATCTCAAGGGAACCGTTGCGTAGGTCAATGGAGGAATTGATGTTTCCGCTGACGATACGAATGAGCCTTGTTTAAGTCGAAACATCTCTCTGCTTATCGAAAGAACTACTTACTTTTGTTTTTTTTTATGTTGAAATTACTTTAGGCACGATAGGGAAACAATTGGTAACGAAAGTGAATCGTTTATTGTAGAACAGCAAAATGACTGCGCTATGCCTGATGGTAAGCACAGTGCAATCCAAAAACAATGTCGACAACCAAGTGACACACAATCCATCGGCGTTGTCATGCCGGCCTGCAAAAAGCTGGATATGCACAGGCTGATCCCGAAACGCGACCCGCAGAAGCGAATCACTACGACGGGCTTTTTCGCCATATACATGGTGGTTGCGACCCAGTCAGGCTGTAAAACCCTACCACCCGCTTTCGCCATTCCATCTTTCGTTATTCAACAGGGTGCACCACGTGCAGGTGAGGTTGGCTTGGGTGTCTCAAGTCTTATGATGTTATTCGACACCCCTTACACCCTGTTTAAGTCTTATCAAAATCAATACAACCGTCTAAGAACCGGAAACATCAGACACATTAATTTTGTTTATATTTGGATGTGAATATCCTGATACCAGTATACTGTTACTTTATTACCTTAACATGACTTGATAGTATAAATCTAAACTAGAATATAAATAAAACTTATATAGACCCAGGTTTACACTGCAAGATACATTTAAAAAAGATCGACAAAGTATCTACACTACACCTGAAGCACATAGTGATCTAAATACAGTGGCGTCGCTGTCATGCCGACCTACGAGCCTCTTAGATTATATGTACTTGTTCTGAATCGCGATATCAAACGCTGGTATATGGTAGTTGTAATCCAGTCAGGCACAATTTTCGTTTCCTACCATTCAACCTTATTCATATAAAGAAGAATATTCATAGAAGAATCAGATAACGTACCATCTTTAAAAAGATAGACTTAAATTTGAGAACAAAAAACAATATACCACGATAACACGAGCGTGAAGAACACACGAGTCCATTGTGAAGGTCGTACAAAAAAATACTAGAATGTCGACCCTCCATGCATTAAGAGCTTATTCACCTATTTTTCTACATTTCAAGTAATATATTATTTTCCTTGACGCCACGACCGGTCATTTGTCATGTGCCTTTGTCGCAGACGCGGGATCTTCACGCCTGTTTCACCACAGAGCGGTAGGCAGAGTTTGTAATATAAAATTATTTATTTTCTTCTGAAGTTTTAAAACACACAGATAGTCTCTCTCTTTGAGTATGCTAGCATTTTTTAAGTGAAACTTATTTTGAGACGACATGAATTGGATTTTATGAAACGAAAATGGGACAATGTTACAATTATGCTGTCATCACAGATGATGCATTTTTTATTTTATTACAAGTTCCTCTTCCGGTCAAAAATATACACAAAAACATAACTGAATACAGTTTTAAAATATTTGAAAAAAATTACAATATTTTGAGGACTATAGAATATTGGCTATCAAGTACCTACCAATAATTGTTTACCGGTCAATAATGAATAATACTAAACACTAAGTCAATACGAAATTAGGTTATTAAATCCGATAATTTTGAAGTATGAGATTAGTTTAAGTGTTAACAATTTTTTTTTTCAAAACAAAAACCACAATATTCCGCCGAAACAAATAGCGGCGAGAGAGGACATTTTAAAGGGGAAATAGCTCGTTAGTGAGGTGCGGAGCCCGCGGCTCCAACGACTGCGAGACGGCTCCGGGTGACTGACGACTGGAAATTAACCCTTGATTGAGCTCCACGAAAAAAATTAACGATAGAACTTTACGGATATGACCAGATAAATATTCTGGGATTTATCTTATCTGGGATTATCTTAGATAAGCATCGGCTATAGGAAGACTTACACAAACTAATTGAAATTAATTATTTAAAAAAATAGTGTGAGTTCACATGAGAAGAATACACTATGGAGGTGGTAACATTAGTTTTTGCCATTATTTTGTAATTTTTAATAATATTTTTTAAAAGTGCGCAATAGTCAATCCGACGATCCAACGGAAAATTATGTGCTATAGATTTCAACGTTTCTTTCTCTCTCTCCCACTTTTTGTCAATGTTTCGAAGATAAGAACTATATAGAAACGCATTCTATTTTATTTTCTCAGAAAGTAAAACCAATATATACATTTATAGCTATTCCCTTTTCGTTTTATAAAATTCAATTCACACCGTCCCAAAACTACAATAAAATTCACTACAATAAAAGTAAAGAGAAAGAGTCAAGAGACATAGACTGCAACAATAAGTCCTAAATACAAGATAATTTAGTAGCTTTCGATATGCTAAGAGAACATGATGACGATACTAACTGACAATAGATGATATACCAGGATATAATTCTGATCATGACATTTCAAATAGAATTTGTCATATCCATACTATGTTATCGGAGGCCGTCAGAACCATTTTCGCATTTTATAAATGAGAGCTTAATGACGACATTTTTGTTTTCATCTCTTTTCACTCACCTGTAAATATTACGAGTGGTAATTGAGATGAAAAAAGTATAAACACCTCTCACAATACATATAACTATATTATATATGCGTATTCGTTGCTTATAATAAACTTTTCAGTTCAAGATCATTTCATACTTGACAGTGTTTGCAGCGATGTAATTTTTTTATGTAAATTATCCTTTTCGAGAAATAATACACTGTTCAAACAACAACAGAAAAGACATACTCGTTACTCTTCGGGCTGATTAAAACCAAAAACCCAAAATATCTGTATGACAAGTTAGAGTGGAGACAAGATAAGCACAGGTATTTTTCATGTTCTCGCGCCATGACTAATCCACTATCGATACCTCTCCATAGAACTACCGCTTTCAGAGGGTCATTTAAATATGCCGCCACTCGTTGTTGGAACAACATCCCACCACCATGTCGATCCAAAAAGAGTAAACTTCGCTTTAAACTCTCATATAAGCATTATCTATTGCAATTTCAAACTCACTAATTAAAGTGACGTATAATGTATTCATGTAGTTCTATTTTAAGCCCTGTTTATTGGTGTATTTTTAATTTAATTTTTTTAAATCTTTATCCGTATACATTTATATTTGTTTTGTTTAATCCTAAATTTGTGGTTACAGTAGTTATTTCTTTTTAGTATGACCAACCGTGACGTGTTACGTGTGTCTGTGTTATTGTTCGTCTCAAATTTTGTACTGACTTTGGCGTCCGTTTATCATCATATATAGGCTCCCATCGAAAATCAGCGCTGCAGTACTACTTACAGTATTGCAAATTTTTGCTGAATGGGTTCGCCAATTGTTGGACATCTATTTTTTCATTTTTAAAATGTATTATTTTTCTGTCTAATTAGTTTCTGTAATTTAATTTAATTGTATGGTTGTTCCAACAATAAAGTATTTCTTTCTTTACATAACTATTAAGGTATAGTTTTTATTTTAGAAAGATTTTTGAAAGAAGTCAAAACTTCTTTAGGCGCGTTGAGGTGTATTTTTTGTCAGGAGATAAATTTATGATTTCGCATGATGATATGCTAGCAAGCGTGACCAACCGTGATGCGCTTACGTCAGACTGACGACGCGTAGTGTAGTGACCTGTGTACATCCAATACTAATATTATGTATTAGATTGAGCAGCCTGCCATATGTTTGATTAATTCATAAACTGGTTAATAATGTGTATAATGATTGCTCCGTGTGCCAATAGATGTGAAAACCAGACAAACATACAAATTACAATATTTAAATAATTCAAACAATAATTAATTTTAAAATTCTCACGAGAACACAGTTATTCCATTGTCTTGAGTTTTCACTACTATCGGCAGTCCTTATGACAGCCTTACCTTAACTAATATTGTAAATGCGAAAGTATGTCTGTTCGTTACGCTGTCACGGCTTTACTATTTAACCGATCATCGTGAATTTTTGTACACACGTCAGGGATATATAGGACAATGTACTTAAGGTACTTTTCATCCGGCAAAAATATTGTTCCTTTTGAGGTACAGATGAAATTTACATCAGCGATGGGACGAAATTTGTACATTAAATATTTTAAAGAAAAACTACTTGGCGGTGGCTTAGAATCAATGACAGAACACATTTAGATAGTTTTTAAATTTTTTGTCTGTCTGTCTGTCATTTGTACAGGATTCACGCAAAAACTACTGGATGGGTTTTGACGAAATATGTTAAGGTAATAGTTTATACACCGGTATAACGTTTACATATATAACACATTCGTATATATATTTATTTTACTTAAAACAAATAAGAAGACATTCACGCGAGAACTACAGGACGGATTTTCACGAAATTTGGTATGATAGCAATTTATACACCGGTGTAAAAAATAGGGCATATTTTACAGTATATCACATTCATATATATGATGTATAGGTATAATAAGAGGGTAACGGGACAAAATCTGTACATTAAAATTTTTAAAGAAAATATTCTCTGGTAGGGCTTACAATATATGGCAGAAAACATTTCCATAGTTTTTAAAAATATTGTCTGTCTGTCTGTCGTTTGTACGGAATTCGCTTATCATAAGATGGTTCAATATGTGAATAATTTTGATGTCTATAACTAACACCTCTCGCTGTGCATCCGTCAAAAATAAACGTAGCTATAAAGTTTTTAAAACATATACAATACACAACTAGATGCTGTAGTAACACGCTGCGGCTCGGAGAACACAATCCTTCACAAGGGTGAGGCCAATTAAATCGCCGATGTCGAGTTTTAAATCACAAAACAATCCTATGATTTGATTAATCACTGTGTTTATAATTTAAACTTCACGCGGACGTAGTGGCGGTCATTGACCACTACGCTATTGACCACGCAAGGTCTTAACAGCTTCACCGGACTACCCTTCCCTAGTTAAGTACGTCAGTGTTGTTTACAATATATAACAATATATTTTACGTATAGAGGAAAATACATAAAAATAATTGAAAGCAAAAATATACTTTCTTTACAAAATGCCTTTGTAGACAATGATATCCGTATACTTCCCCTCTAATGCGTATACGAACCACATCGCTTGTCCCATTTCACATATCGCTGGATTCGTATTACTTATAAAAAGCATAGTTTCAAAAAACTTTATATGAATAGCTATCGTGATATTTGTTTAGATAAGAACCAAGTGTATTAGAATTAAAACTGAATTTGATCAAACTTTAGAATACAATCGCAGATCTCAGTCATTTTATTTATATAAGATTTGCAATCCATCCCGACTTCGCACGTGTGCAAAGTACTACCTACTATGGTGTGCATAAGGGTTCAATTTAGACACGTAGTAATCGACACCTTTTATGGTAATTTGACATAGACAGTTGTTAAAAAAAAATGAACACAAAACAGTCTGTTTTTTCGACGCATGTAACTTTAAGTCTGTAATATTTTCTATGATGTTCATTAAAACGATAAGCTGTAAAAGGCAACTCTGATTTACACTAAGTTCCCAATGTAATTAAAATAATTAATCGTATAATAATTATTCCTGTATTGAGAAAAACTTCTTCATAAAGTAATCTCTTGGGGTGTAAGGGGTGTTAAATAACATCTAAGACTTGAGACACCCAAGCCAACCTCACCTGCACCCTGCTGAATAACGAACGAGGCAATGGCGAAAGCGGGGTGGTAGGGTTTTACAGCCTGACTGGGTCGCAACCACCATGTATATGGCGAAAAAGCCCGTCATAGTGACTCGCTTTTGCGAGTCGCGTTTCGGGATCAGCCTGTGCATATCCAGCTTTTCGCAGGCCGGCATGACAGCGGCGACCGGCGATGGATATTATATCACTCGGTGGTCGCCTTTGTTTTTGGATTGTACTGTGCTTACCATCAGGTGCAGTGCAGTCATTTTACCGTGCTACTATAAAAAAACCATTATTTATTTAATATGTCGAAGTTAAAAACGGTTATTTAAAGACATATTCGTGTACTACGGACACGGACTTTTCTATAGTTTTTTTAATGCAATTCCGCTATATTTTCAAGTATCTAGATTTAACCAGCCTTAACAATGCTAGTGCTCGAAAATTTTATTACTATTCGATTACAATTACATCGACCTTTCTATAATATATGCCTATAATATATGTATTACGCACACAAATCTTCAAGAAGAAAATTATATATTGGAGAATGATTCAAATAAAAGTTCGTTTCAGTCACCGTAAGTGGCTCACAATTTAATTAATTTAACCCTTGAACTTTTCCATCTACTACTAATAGCAATGTTTCCTGTATTGTATTTATTTGAATACCAAGATCTGAGCGGAGCAGACGTTGAATATGCGAATTCTAATATAATTAGATCTTGAGGGTGTATTAATAATGAAGCTCTTTATTAATAAAGTCTATTGTTCGTCTGTTTGATGATCAAACTCATTGAATATTTCATTTATTCTATGGATTCTATGACGAGAATGAACTGCGAAAGTGTATGTCTATATATAAAAATAATCCTGATTTAAATCGGTTACAATTTGGCCTTAAAATCATATATTAACATTATAATAAAATCTGAGGCATGCCGTCAGAAAGTTCTCCGAACTGTTTAATTTTAGAATTAACGAGTATCTTCTAAGAATTTCAAGTACAGTATCTATTTTAATTTGCTATCCCAGTCGTAAATCTTAGGCAAAGGCTTCGAGTGTAAGCCGATGACTATAGTGCTCGAATTATGTAAGGTCGGCGAGAGAGTAAAGTGAAAAGCGATACGTAGAATCTGAGATTATATTCTGTTTCTCGAGAAACATACGCTTGTGTTAGTAATATATAAGGCTGGTACAAACTACAGTAAAGACAGCTCATGTACTAGATGTCAAGCCCTATGTGAACTCATTTGTGAATCACATAAATTATTTTTCTTTGTGGACATCGAACCTACAACTCTCTGCGCCGCCAACCAAGCCGGTTAAACCATTGCCCTATACTATCAGATGCACGCGACTTTACTTTTTTAATTCTTAAAAACTATGTATATTATATAATATTGCTATTATTATTTATATAACCCTTTTATTGATTCTAAATCAACTCTATTAAATTTTTCCATAACAATTTTGCTCCACTGCAAAAGCGTAATTATATGTAGCGTAGATAATTTTTGAAGAGTCCTCTGAAGAGTATCTGTCAATAGAAATTTCGCGAAAAACGGTCCAGGCGATTCGATCAAACAGACAATTCAATTTCACTTATATTGATAGATTTTTTATCTATAGGATCTTTATTTTATGAAAATCATAGCTAATTTTATTTCTGTATTTTATATTGTGCTTATGTTTAATTGTTATCTCACCTGATGTTAAGTGTTTATGTGTTCTTCTATATGATGATAATAATGATCTAAATCTAGAAGTAAAACTGAATCTCAAATGCAACCACCAGCAAACAAGTACCTACAATACTAGTTTTATCACCATATTATCCGTTATTTTATATTCGATACAAATATTTCTATATTACTAGAACTCGTTGCAAACTTCGTTAATGTGTCGATTTTAAACTTTATAAATGGGGAATTAAACTTTATAAATGGGGAATGAAACTTTATAAATGGGGAATTTTTGACGAAATCATAAGATTGTCTTACAACTATTTTTACACTTTATCTATAAATCGAAATTATTTGACCATTATATTTATATAAGCTATTTATACTCAGTAAACCATACTATGTCCTGCTCGCCTTGTCTTTTTCTATCATGTCCCATCGTCTCGCTATAAATTCGCAACAACCCCATGCCTAACTGGCCGCTAAACCATACCTACCATCACAATTTTTTTTTTATTTTAATCAGATTAGTATGAAATACGGGGAAAGTTACTGTACCTTTTAGAACTAAGCTGCTTGTTTTTCATTGCATAAAAGCGGATAAAAAAATTACAATAACATTATAACCAAGTGAGTGGGTTAATTTATTATTGCGTTCACTTATTCTTATTTTACCAACTTGTGCGTTAGTCGCACAGAGTTCGATTCCCGACCGGAAGCGGACATTCGTGGTCTAACTTTCCGTGATTTAGTTGTTTGTGAACGTTCGTTCAATCTCTGTCACCAAACTACTTTATAATATAATTGTTCTCGTAGTTTTGGGGTAAAATGCTTTTGGTGTATAACTTCCTTTCATTTAAACTTGAAACGTGTCGTGCCTCAACTATCGAGCGGTTAAGAACGCATCCATTTAAGTATTAACTTGTTAATTCAATTTTTAGATGCTGTGATACAAGTATATTTAATTTGACGAAAAGTCATGCATTCTAGATGTTAATTTGTCTTTGTAGCTTATATAACCAACTTAAAACGTACTGCAGTCCTGAAGCTGTCATAATATGTTGCCATCTTTCAGAAATTACTTGGAACACCTTGTGTGTCAGGTTTGACACAGTTGAACCTTCCAGACCTTCCATTAGTATACACTACGTTTACTACAGAAACAAAAAATAGTGTTAAAATTACCTCACCGTAGTATAGTAGTAGTATAGTATTTCATATCTGTGGGCTATTAAAACGTTATCGACGGAGGTAGAAGTTTTTATTTCCCAAATAGACCAATTACATAGAAGTACTTTTGCACTTTAGGCACTCTAGGCAGACTAGACACTTTAGGCAGTTGTTAGCGGGATCTCGGAACGTCACCTAGTCGATTTTATATTATATCCATAAACTTGCATTATTTGGCTGTATATTTATTAATATCGGTGATGTTTTGTTGTATATTTTGGTTATTGTTCACAAGTGGTTGGGAAATAATACCGCAGAGCATGGATTCTGATTTGCCACAATAACTCCATGGAAACTTCTAACAAGCGGGCGACCATACTGTTAGTTTATTGAAATGAACGCAATTAACATGTAATATCGTTACCTACTCGACAATAGCAGTAATAATCTACTAGAAGATTGGTTTCCAAAAAAAAAGTACTGGACTAACATCAGTTTCATACCTAAGATGCCTAAGCCTTTTTTTTTTTTTTTAACGTGGGGAAATCCCTTATGGATACGCCACCCCCCCGGGGGAGAGGGTGGGTTATGTCCGAGTCGCACGGACTAAAACCCCACGGTGTACCGACAGACCGTTTTGTGGGGGCGGCAAGGGATCGAACAAGCTAATCAACCTTGTAGAGCCGCCCCCACGGTCCGCCCGGCGGAAGGTGACCGCCGGGCTCCTACCTATAGAGGGACAGACCGGGTACACACCGGCTGCCCCCCCTCGTCCGCCGGACCTGTGCAATGAGGAGATGGGCCCCCCGGCCCATCCCCTCAGGTCCGGCTACGGTGGCAGGAGGAGTTGGGCGAAGCGCCTTCTCCTCCTGCCTGTCCTCCTTTGGCGGAGACGGCCGCTTTCAGGGTCTGCCTCGCGGGCCCTCTCCGCCACCTCCTTCTGCGAGACGACCTCCTCGCAGAAGGAGGCCATCGCTCGCCAAGCCTGTTCGCTGCCGAGCATGGCCGAAACCACGCTCGGCAGCGATAAGTCCGTTCCCACGGCCGCCGCCAGAATGCGGCGCTGCTCCCCCCACGCAGCACACTCAGACAGCGTGTGCTGCGCGGTATCTTCGTCAGCGCCGCACTCGTGGCAGGCGGCCGTCGGCTCCCTGCGTGCGATCCGGTGCAGGTACCACCCGAAACAACCGTGTCCGGTGAGTACTTGCACCAGTCGGAACGTCAGAGAGCCCCACTCCCTTGCTATCCACTCCCGCAGGACCGGGCGGATGGCGTCCACAGTGAACCGCCCGAACCGCTCGTCCGCCAGCTACCTTATATAAGCCTAAGCCTTATATAACGTCCTTTATGCGTAGTTGCCGTTACAATAGTTTTATATATTTCATTGTGTATAATCTCAATAATTTATTAAAGAAGGGAGAGCAGCCTTGTATATTAAAGCAAATTTTTTTTTTAAATTGTTAACATGATATTTTATTTGCATTTATTTTTCTAAATATTTTATATTTTTATAATGGTTTGTTATATCTAATATTGTATTACTATTAGTGAGAAAACTCTGAAACCACGAACCCTGAAAAAAAAAACCAGGAAATGCAGTCCTCGGGAATAGTCTAAAGTTGGATAGTTTTCTGTTACATAAAAATGGCAATATAACAAGCAAACCATAATCTTCAAGAACTTCGTTTTTAACCGGAACGATCAATTGTAAGGCTAAAGCCGATCGGATTTCATAACTATATAATAATAATCACAAATACAGTGGTACAACAAAATAATCCCAAGGAGGGTTGATGTCAGGCAGGCGGCCGATCGTAAAAATTAAGCCAAATCATATACCACAACATGACAAACATGTTGTACCGACCCTACTTATGTGGGATAAGGGTAAGAAGAAGGAGAGCAGCCTTCTATATTAAAGCAGATTTTTTATTTTTATTGTAGGACGGCAAAATGACTGCACTGTGCCTGATGGTAAGCACAGTACAATCCAAAAACAATGGCGACCACCAAATGACATACTATTCATCGTCGGTCGCCGCTGTCATGCCGGCCTGTGAAGAGCTGGATATGCACAGGCTGATCCCGAAACGCGACCCGCAGAAGCGAATCACTATGACGGGCTTTTTCACCATATACATGGTGGTTGCGACCCAGTCAGGCTGTAGAACCCTACCACCCCGCTTTCGCCATTGCCTCGTTCGTTATTCAACAGGGTGCACCACGTACAGGTGAGGTTGGCTTGGATGTCTCAAGTCTTAGATATTATTCGACACCCCTTATAATGATCAAGGTTTAATATATGTAATGCTTATTCTGGATCTTTTTCTAGAGTATATGTTATTATGTTATTGTTATTTGTCACGAAATAAAAGAGTTCAAAATGTTTATTTTTACTGTTCTTAAGATAGTGGTTATACGTCATATCACCACTCAAGTTTCTGAAGTTATTATTAAAATTATCCTGAATTATTTTGGATATCGAATAAAAACAACCACGATTATGTAACATTAACATATAATTACCATAATGTTTATTCGTACACGAAATCTTTTGGACAAATTGTCATGTTACATTACATTATCTGTGAATTGTCATTATATTATACCTATGTGATAGCTAAATCATCCCTTCAGTGAACATTAGTACATAATTGAAGAAAATAAACACATATACCATTCTATTATTTAGTGCAGTACATCTTTGACTGGAGGTTATGTTTTCTTGAAATCAAAATGGCCGTTTCTAAGTGTCAAATTCTGTTTAATATTTACAAATATTAAACTACAATAGTTTGTTTACGTATTACAAATATTCACTGGAATCTCTTTTTAATAATACCTATTTATTATTAATTAAAATCTATTCACATTGTACTTAATCATAATCTATAGGATTCATTTTGAATTACAATCTTCATCAACCTTTTTGGCCGTTCTGAATATAGCGGTAATTTCGACCTTGATCGTAACATTTTCAAGACTTTCATACAAAGAAAAGTTTATCGTGAAGTTATCTCGATGTTATATATATAATTAGTGAGTATACCTAAATTTGTATTATAACTGTATTCAGGGCGGTCAAAAACTATGGTGTGGATTGCAAATATTAACAATATATTTATTGACACCTTAATTTTAATCCTTAAATATATAATACCATGTACATTTTTTGTCATTTCGAAAAATTGTTCCATTACAAAATCTAAACCAAAATATACAAAGTCGCACGTACTTACTTAATATATATAATTTCATAGTTAAATTCTAGCATTTTTGGAACGCAAATTGCTAAAGTTATTTTATTACCTACAATTTACACAAAATTACATTAACTATATTTCTATCTAATACTAATTTGTTAAAGTGCTTACTTTAAAATTAAATCATATAAAATACATTAACCTATTAGTAGAATATAGTTATGTATTTACAAAGATGTAATTACTTGAGAGCTCATAACTTAGTGTAAATAATTAATTAATACCTAAAGTCACTGAATACACAAAACTAAATAATTAGATCTTAGATGTGATGATAAAATTGAAAAGTTGACAGAGTTGTAAGTGATAGAAATTATTTTTTATTGATTTTTAAAAATAACATATTATTGATGTTTAAAAATAATCTATATCTTCTGTATCTATACTGATATTATAAAGCTGAAGGGTTTGTTTGGTTGAACGCGCTTATCTCAGGAACTACTGGGCCGATTTAAAAAATTCTTATAGTGTTAGATAGCTTATTTATCGATAAAAGTTACATATAAGACGCTACGACCAATACGAACGGAGTACAAGTAAAGAATGTTCCAAAATCGGGGATTTTTTTTTCGTTAGCCCGAAGTACCTATTCGACGCGGACGAAGTCGCGGGCAGAAGTTAGTTTTATAATAATTCATTAATAAATTGCGCTAGGCTATTATTAATATTAAGATTTATATTACACTTTAACGGAAGAAGCCGCGTGTTACATATAGTTTATTTTCCATATATTTTCCATAGGATATGCCCAAGGGATCGTTCATTTTTCCATTTTAATCAAGTACAAGTAAAAGTAAGTAATCCTCGGGGGTCACGCGATTAGCTCTTAAGTGACTCGTCGGTAAGAGCCTGTCATTATTTGGGATCTTTATTTTCTCTTACCAAATATACATAATAATTACAAATGTAAAGCATTTTATTCAAATTTTGGTCTGATATCGCACAGAGATCATTTTTTTTTTCGAAGTGACTCGCTATTGACCAAGCGATGTCTTAACAGCTTCACCGGACTACGAACACAGAGAACATGTCGACAATCAAATCTATGTAATAAATTATAAAGTAATTATAAAAAAAACATATTTTTTTTAAATAAGATTTACATATCTAGGTATTACATCATATCAAATATTAATTATAAATATATAATATTATATATAAAATTTACATTACAAACGCAAGTAAAAGTAGTTAGTAACAATTTCCCTCAACAATAATATACATTTTTGTACATCTTTCTAATTTATTAGATTTTTTATTTGAGAACATTCAAACTGCCCAATACGAATTTGTTTATGTTTCAAAAGGATTCTCCACTTTTTCATTTGTAGAATACAAAAAACTTAAGTAACAAAAACACCACAGAGTTAGTTGAGAATTAAGATCAGTTCAAGTTTCTGATTTTAGGCATTATATATTGTATCGTGAATAAATTTATTATTTAAACACATTTTTTCCATTATTTTAAAACTGTCACAATCCTATTAATTACATCCGGTAAATTTGCTAGTAAACTCTACACGAAACATATGTCATAATTTATTGTTATACGCGACATAATAGTGGTATACGAGTCATTTAGCCCACATATAATAAACTAATGAAGAAAAACGTCAAATAAATCGAATGAATTAATGAATCATATCGATCACTACTACTATAAAATAATAGCGATAGAAAATTAAAGAAAATAATTTATTGTTTATAAAGAACTTAAAAAATATCAGTAATCGGTTAGTTCGGTGAAGCTGTAAAGACCTTGCCAGGTCAATAACATAGTCAGTTCGAGACAAAAAAAACCTGTTATCGATTTGTGAAATCGATTTGCAAATTCAATACATTAATGAACACGTTACCGAGTAAATTAAAAACACTAGATTAATACAGATATACCGAATGTATGGTGCAGTGCGGTTATCACTAGACCAGCCCCTCATCAAGTAAATAACATAATGGAAAAAATTTAAACGAATACGAAATAATCAGTTTTCTGCTTACACATTTCGATTCATGGGTTATAAAGTTTGTCACAAACAACAATGTAATTCGAAACGGAAATATGAGGTGCAGTGTCGTAAGCATTATTGGTTCTATACTAGAACGGGATAACTAGAAAATATATAGAACAATAAATATAGACATAATTCTAATGTACTTGACAAGCCGTATTAATTTTTTTCGGATGGCAGTATTGAATTACTATCACCATTATAGTGTATAATAAACCTGACATAGTGTGTCTATTTTAGTTTGTCGCATTCCGGAATCATTATATATACTTCCTTAAGATACAACGTAAAAAATAATATTTCGAAACATTTCAGCTGTTTGAAACCAAGTCAAAATTTTGAATGTCAAAATTAAATAATACGAATAAAAGTTTATATTATATAATATTCCAAAAGATACCTCCTGTTTATCTTTAAAACCCTTAAACCGTTGAACCCTAAAGTTTGTAATACCAGTGTTACGATATTGTAAACGGGTAAGTTACCAATCGTTACGATAACAAATAGGTGGCTTGTAAAGTTTGACAAAGTGCTTTTTATTTATATATAATAGTGTCGGTCCCGGCGGAGGTACTTCACGGCGCGACAACCGATTATCAACTTGACATCCACAACCCTTTTCCTTTATTCAAAATATACGAGCTCGTAAGCGATTTCGGATTTTAGGCTTAAACAACATTAAATAAAATATTATTACTTGTTAATTCAGAGATACGTACAATTAAGCCCCAGTAAGCAACGACAGTGTTGCCATTGGGTACGTAATACATAATATTGTGTTTTTTGACTTTCTATTTTATAATATAGGTGGCATTTCACGTATTGGATTTTTTTTTTTTCCTCGAACTGACTACGCTATTGACCCTGCAGGGTCTTCACAGCTTCACCGGACTACTAGGGCGAGCGCTTAAGGCACTCAGCCGATTTGGTTTTTTTTAGGTAACATACACAAGGGCGCACGCGCACCTCGGCTTGGGCTGTTACCTGGAAAAAGTCGCGTCTGACCTACCTAACTATTCTAAGCTATTCATACATATATACATTTGTGAACCATACAATCGAAATTGCATGATTCACAAATGAATACGTGTATATCGGAATGAAACGAACTAAAACTATTCGATTCAGTTCGTTGAGGGAAAAAAACAAAACCCTCCCACCATGTGTATGTATGTGCACGTGTGTGAGAGAGACGATCTCATATGTGTGTCAAGTGATGTAGGTGAGTCACCGCAGCTGTTCAAAATAAATAACTCATATAAGATAGAGTAAATCGCGTATTTACGTCTATCTTCCCCTAAAAACGACCGTTCAATAATAATAATTTTTGTTATGTCTATTTTTAGATTTCGGCGCCGTCGCCGTTAAGTAAATTTAAATTCGATCTTATTAAATGCGTGTTGCGCCCGCGCTTTTGTAATCGATCCTTTTTAGCTCCCACACACATCGCGGTTCTCAGTGATATCTCGAGCCTAGGTCGTCCCCGCGCGGAGCCCTCGTGATATTATTATCGCGATACAATGATTTACCTACATCACTTGAACACACATATGAGATCATCCCTCTCACATACGTGCACATACATACACATGTTGGGAGGGTTGTTTTTTTTCCCTCATCGAACTGAATCGAATAGTTTTAGTTACACGTATTCATTTGTGAATCATGCAATTTCGATTGTATGGTTCACAAATGTATATATGTATGAATAGCTTAGAATAGTTAGCTAGGACAGACGCGTCTTTTTCCAGGTAACAGCCCAAGCCAAGGTGTGCGTGCACCCTTGTGTATGTTACCCAAAACCAAAATCGGCTGAGTGCCCTAAGCGCTCGGCCTTAGTAGTCCGGTGAAGCTGTAAAGACCCTGCAGGGTCAATAGCGTAGTCAGTT
>MU158964.1:72335-135827 GCA_015888305.1 Antheraea pernyi
CGGGGGGCCCATCTTCCCATTGCACAGGTCCGGTGGACGGAGGAGATGGCCGGTGTGTACACGGCTGTCTCCCAACAAGACGGGGCCCGGCGGCAGCGCCTTTGCTGCTGGGACAACCGCTGGGGCGGCACGATGAAGTCTATAGAGATCTCGTGCCGCCCCAACTATAGCGGACGACGTACACCGTGGGGTTTTAGTCTGTGCGAGTCGGACATAACCCACCCTCTCCCCCGAGAGGGTGGTGTATCCATAAGGGATTTCCCCACGATAAAAAAAAAAAAAAAAGGTTCTCCAACCTTGCACAAACACGCACAATAACGGGAAAACGTACTTTATTCATTACGTGTTAAGGTTGAATTCACACTAAATGTTGTTTACGTTGTCTTTTCATTTGTGAGAGGAGAAATTTATTCCTTTGCTCGTTTTATCGTAAGTATTAGATAATATTTTGAACATTTGTGACTTTATTACTAGGTGTTATGATTGTAATATTAGGTTGAACTTAAAACTGTTTTAAAAACTTTTTTTCTCCCTTTCTAAGTAAACAAGTAGCTACACATAAGTATATATTTACGCGGACAGCTTTTAGCTTCGATTTCGTACGTGACCCTTTATCTAGTTATTGTTGATCGAAGCTACTACCATTGTTTTGTCTTTGCGACTGAAACATTTATAAATAATAATTTGCTAAAATCATAATCATTAAGGGCCTTTTTATACATATTGAGTATAGAAAAAAGAATATGATAAAGTCATAAATAAAATATTTTAACTGAATTTATTTGAAGTATATGTAGAAATGTGAACGGTTATTCCCAAATAAACACTGTCACTGCTACACCAAATATATTGATGTCTAACTTTAAGTATAACGATAAAGTGAGATCTACTTACCAGTATATTTATCAGGAGGTCTAATAGCAACAGTGTATAGAGTGATCTCCTCAGACCTGCCCTTAGCGTTGGCCGAATACAAAACCAGGGAGTAACTGGCTCGACTATCCAAGTCGAGGACTTCGAAGACAGGAGTATGATTTGTAGTTATATTAGCACGAACCTAAATTATATATGTGTGTATTATTTTCGCAGAATACTCTCAAATCTAACTTATTAACATTCAATAATATTCAATCTAAAGAAGTTGAAATTGACATGTGACTCTACACATGTACATTAGGGTATCCGTTATTTACCAAGATTGCTATTTTGACTTGGGTTATAGCCTATTAGGGGATTTATAGCCTAAAAAGATTTAAGAAAAAAAATCCGATGCCGATGCCGTTTAACCTTGCTTAAATGTTGATACTTTTCCCATTCATTTATCATGAGGTTTTTTCACTTTTTAGAAATTAATTTTTATCTTGCTTGTTTTATTGAATAACTTACTAAATATCATTAATTCTCCATCGACTATGATCCTTTGGGATGGGGTAATTTTGATATGGGCGTTAAAAAATTATTTGTATAATTCGACAAATTCAAAATTATAAAAAATATATTTAAAAAAACGGTAAAAATAAATTTTGACCTTATGAAAATATACAAATTAAATAAAATATCTAAAAACTTAAAGCTAAGAAGCAAAAGAAAAGTATCGTCATGTAGATACTGTTAAACGTCAACGGTTTTTTCCCTTAGATGTTTTAAGGCTATAAACTAACGATATGAACGATTTCCAAGTCAAAAAGCCAACTTGGTAAATAACGGACACCCTAATATACATTCTCGCATATACAAAACTTTATTTGTTGATAATTTTGGTTGTAATTACAATATATTAATCATTTTCACATCTAATTTCAACAAAGATCAAAAACATTCTGAAAATAACTGACTGGAAATGAAAATACTTAATAAAACACCGTTTTACGTACTTTTATAACTCATAAATGTTTATAAAAGTATTGTGTTCAGAATTGCGTATCGCAATGATTAATTCAACAGTATTTAAAGAGCTTGTGATAACGTTAACAAAGGGATCGCATGTTTTATTAGTTCATATACACACAATATATACGTTTATAAAAACAAATCGCACGAATAAACTATTGTATTTAGAAAAGAATTTTGATATTTTATAACAAGTTAATAAAACAAAGTGAAAGGCTTATTCATAGAGACATATGAACGACGTTCAACATTCGCTTTGTGCTTGTTGCCGGGAGCTATTTAAAAATGACTAGTTCACAGAAAATTTCATCTGTTTTAAAATTTTGCAAGCTCTAGCGGATATTTCTTATATGATTGAACCATTTTCAGCTACAATGATTTCTATGAAATGAACCAATCATGTTTTATACATTATTGTTTGATTCTTATTGTACAGTCATTTCTATAAATCTATATTATGTCATGAGACGACACATGTGTTGGTTTGGTCAGCGATTGTAGATTGGTTGGCCGCAGGTTTCAGCCAACTTTTAAAAATAATGATGAAGGAAACATCTCTAGGAAACCTGAACCAGATTAGGGAAAAGTATATAACTGTGGAGTTTTCGAAATTTTAAATCATCAGTACGTCATGGGATGACGTAATGAGAATGCTTGTATCTTCCCTGATGAAGAGGAATTTGGCCTAACAGTGGAGTTTTTTATAATTTCATTTTATTACTCGATAGTAACAATGATGGTAAATTGACACAAGTCATAATTACGATATAAGCTGCATATCATAAATGAAAGTATGTTAATTGCCATAGTCGAGCTATAATGATAAAGTATTATTTTAAGAAACTTACTGTCAATAAAGGTAGTTCAAGTACTTCCATATGAAATAACTGAGGAAGGCCTCCGTCGAACCCTTCAACGCATTCCACTTGAAGACTGTTAGAGCTTTGGTTCACTACTGAACAGTTCTGCGGAGGCATTGGATGACCTATGAAATTAAAATGCATGCTGAAACTGCTGATATTAGATGTAATAAGTTGATGAATGAGAGGGGTTCCACCTGCCGTAACGAGCTTGTAGAGGCAAGGCGACGGCTGCCTCCCCACAGAGTTCGCGGCGACGCAGAGGATCGTACCGAAGTCCATGTCGGAGGCGGGCGTGTAGCGCAGCGTGGACCTGTAGCCGCTGGAGCTGTACCACCTGGTGGAGATCCTGAGATCATTGCTCTACGTCTCGGAATTTTTTTATTTTTTTATGTCATAGGTGGCAAACGAACAGTTGGGTCACCTGATGTTAAGTGATCACCACCGTCCGTGGACACTAACAACACCAGAGGAGTTGCTAGTGCGCTGCCACCCTTTGGGGGGAATGGTTAGAGGAGGGAGAGGAGGAGAGGGGAGGGGAGGTGGGCCTCCGGCGCCCTCACTGACCGAACGAAATGCAACAATACAAGCACTGTTACTTCACGTCGGTTTTCTATGAGAGGGTGGTACTACCCCGGACGAGCCGACCCATTCATGCTGAAACCAGTAACAGTTTCAGTGTGGCTCTATTCTAATTCTAAGCTGTAATTTAAATTTAACACGTTACGTGACATGTGTATCACCGGCGGTACACGTTAAACATGATCTTTATGCCACGTTTACTACCGGTGGTACACGATTTGATAACTACAGAAAAAGAAAGAAAACTTATGTTATGTTCATACATATGATATGTATGATATAGATGCGTATGATAATACATCTATTACATATTGTCAAAATATCATATGACCTAAAGGACATGTCAGGTAAATATGGCTTGGAACAGAACGCGTTAAAAAATCTTAATTTCGGTATACACACCTCGAGATAACCTTTATCTGCAAAGTCAACATTATTGTGGGATCTAGATAAACCTTCAAAAAAAGACTCTAAATACTATGAATACTAACGGTTTTTTTTTTTTTTTCGAACTGACTATGCTATTGACCTGGCAAGGTCTTAACAGCTTCATCGGACTACTGAATACTAACGGTGTCCATATAATCAATTTGTTTACGCAGTACTTATAGCATTTGGAATATCAACTTCAAAGTGGTAAATGCAACGACGATAATATGAGTTAAATCTATAGAGAAGAACCCATATTGTAGATCATATTAAATGAGGTACTGTATTTAAATTAATGTTAATAGATTTCTGATATCGTATTTCTCATTCGGAATACCTACACAATTAAAGAGCCCGTATAACTTTTGCCTTACAATATATTTTTCATTTCTATTCAATGTTCTTAATTACAATTTGTATTACAAGATTCGTGATATCGAATTTTCACAGTGTTTAATTTGTAATAATTGTAGTTATTTTAGTTTATATTTACTTTTCTCTAAATAATCCATATAGCCATGGATCTTACTTCAAATATTTGATTCGAGATACTCATTACAGAGATTAATAACTGCAACAAAATATATGACATCGTGTACCAAAATTTGGCTTAAACCTTTAATTTGGTCTATTAAATAAATAACCTCCAGCGCGGGACATTATGGATTATAATTTAAAAATGGCTATATAAGATGAGAATTAAACCGCCATAAAGGCAATAATGTCAATTAGAAATCCAAAGTATAATAGTTAAAATAATAACAATAGTAGCTCACATTTAAAACGATTTTTAACAAGGTTAATATAACAAACAGAGATAAGCAAAAAAAAGGTGTGGACCAAGAGCCTGCGGAAGTAAATAAGAACAAGCAAAACCTGTACTTAACAGGTAGTTAATTTAGAAGTAATGAATATACTGACTGAGCAGGCAACTCCGTCTGCTCCCCGGAGCTGTTGAAGATCCAGGCGAAGGCGGAGGGAGGCGGGCTCGCGTCCACCGCGCACTGCAGCCTCACTGTCTCGTGCTTCAGAGCTCCGAACACTTCGCCTTCGTTACTTGTTATGCATACAGGAGCATCTGATGTCACATGAAATGGATCAATCTACATCAGTCGTTAACTTTGAAAATGAGCCAAATCCAATTTTGCCCATTCATAAGATTAAAAGTTTTTTTTTTATAGATCTTTATATTTTAAACATATAAAAATTGAATATCATAATATGATACCAAAAAATTTATTAACGGCATAATTTGGACTTCGTTCACGAAGAATAAATTCGTTGAAAAATTAAAGATGACACATGGACAATGAACATTTTTGTTATATCATAGGAGGCAAACGAAAAGATGGGTCACCTGATATTAAGTGATCACCACCGTCCATGGACACTTGCAACACCAGGGGAGTCGCAAGTGCGTTGCCAGCCTGTGTTGGGGGTGGGAAGAAGGGAAGGGGAAGGTCCTCTCACTGTTCGAACGAAACACAACAATGCAAGCACTATTACTTCACGTCGGTTTTCTGCAAGAGGGTGGGTGGTTATATAGTAGTAGTAATAGCTTCAGTGTGGCTCTACCACCTACAGAGATTGGATTTGGCTCATTTTGAATATTAACGACTGGTATACAAGCTCTCTCCTATGCTCCATACGTACTTGATGATAATCTCATGTTTGCTAACTATGATTTCTAATATATAATATAATTCTCTTCCCGCACAAAATTTGCAATAGTTTATAAATAATTACAAATTTTATTTTCGGCAACGATATTTCAGAGTATCACTAACAATTATTATTATAAGTAGTCAATCCTGAAATAAGATAAAAATCTCGCGTACAAAACTTCATTAGATGAAGTCAAGCCTTTTTGAGTTAAATCCAGACAAACTAAATATTTTGGAATGTTATATTCGTGATAAGTGTTCTGTAGAACAGCTATCTATCACAATATTTAGAAAAAGAATACACGTATAAGCATAACTTCAAATGATATGATATGATGATGAATATTGATAAATAACAACTATGATAATTATACTATTAAACCAGCTTCCTAGTGAGACTCTGTCCTCAGACCTTATGATCACGTAAATACGACAGTCAGAAAATGTTTATGCTACCCATTTAATACAGCCCCTTAAATGTAACTAATGGATATAACTTTAGATCTCTTTTGTAATTTTTCTCCATCAGAGCCAATAACGCTGCCAATTGACATATCCAAGATTATTTTTTATTAATTGTTCTACTTGATCGGATTTATTAGTGTCGACGTAATATGCATGGTGTAATATTGATAAATGAACCCTTATATTAAAAAAGCCAATACTGAAACAATTTACTTCAAAAATAACCAGACATCTTTATAATTCTTCATAAACATAACATTTGAAAATATTTGAATTTTATCGAATAAATGCGCTGTGTATTCTTTGCAATACGTTCCTTTTATATTTTTCTATGATAAATATGTAAAATAAAAATAAATCCACATCTCAAATAACATGATTTGGTATATATATATGTATGCACATACATCGAATCTGTAGAGAGACGGCATTGCTGGTGGCACTGCCTTCGCTGTTGTAGGCGAGGCAGCTGTAGTCCCCAGCGGCCGCCCTCGTAACGCTCTGCAGGACGAGACTCTGATCGCTCAGTATAACGCCGGTGCTGGCGTTCTGCTGGATCTCCTTCACCTGAGAAACGAAATAACTATCTATCTCGAAGATATTCTGGCACCTGTTTCAACGAATTGCTCCAATAATAGGCTTCGTAGCATTTTGTGTCGATATTGTGATACATTTTGAAGTGGAGTGCAAACCACAGCGCATTTATAATCATCTGCAAATAGTTTCGCAATAATAATTGTATACTTGTATTGTATTGTATAATTGTAATATGTATATATTGTTTGTAATTAAATTGCCTCAAAAATCAGTGTTTTTCGAAGGCGTTCCTTGTGTAGTCAAATATGCTACAACTCCACTCTATACATTTTCAGCGATTGGAAAAATTACATAACTTACTGAAAAATAATGAAGATAGAATAAATAGTATAAATATAAGCAGAAAAAAGAAAGTCAACCACAAAGTTTAATATAAAAACTAACAAAAATGGAACTTTATTGCAGAAAAAGTCGCATTAGTGCACTACTTGCAAAATTATTCCAATTTAAAACTCTTTTAGTACACACTGACATCTAATTTTATGCGGCGTAGACAGCGTTACGAGTCAATATGAAAGAATGTCAAATTGTATCCTGTTTTTTATACAGTTTTTTATTCCCTGAAAACCACAATTTAAAAATAAATAAACATAACGATTTCATAAAAACCAAAAATTATACACATTAAATGCAGGAACGACAGCAAAATTTGTGTATGACCTAGTAATACTGTACTGGAGAGAGTATTCATAGTAACTTTAGTAGGGTCGCTACAAAATCTGAAATCTGACAAAGGGAAGAGAAATCAGGGTAAGCGTTGACATGAATCGATAGGGTCACTTAAATTTATACTTTGATGGCAAGTAAACTTGACTTGTAACACGTTGGCCGCGTCACTTGCACGTCAATCGCATGGAATTCTAAGAAAATTAATCTCGAATGATTTTTAGCGAAGACTTATGATGCTAAAGCTTCTGCAAGTGCTTAACTTATTCATAAGGAACCTCGTAAGGTAGCAACATTTGATAAGTCTCCTTGTGTGATATAAATAAAAAAGAAGCTTCGAGTCGGTTTGTAGACGTACGTCAATTTGATGTTAGTGAACATGAAATAGCAATAGGAAATTCCAGGCTATCGTTTGCGGGGCCCTCGGGAACGGTGTCAACCGCTGTCGCGATACACCGACCTAGTTATCTATTCTGTTTACAAGGACTTTATAAAAGATAAACATAAAATAGTTCTTGTTACATACAACTACTTCTTGAATAATGGAGACAGTTTTTAATACTATTTGTCCTATTTAATCAAATTATGATATTATAAAAACACTTTTTTATATACAAGATGTTACTCTGTTTATGTTAACTTTTAATATAAATGAATAGCCCATAGCCCTGCGCCACATAGTAAATATATAGTATACTGGATAATATATAAATCCTTGTCATGAGACGATACTGATGTTGTGACAACTGTTCTAATAATCAATCAAACAACGTTCGATAAATCGATTTCAGATATACCGAAATCCTTTTGTTCTTACAAAATTATACTTATCGTAATTTAAAATATACAGACAACTGAACGATCTTAAATATCTATAAGAAATATATATATACATACTCCTACATTGTCTTCTAGCAGCAGTATAACTAGATCAGCGCTACAATATTTTTTTTATCTTCCTAAAAATTATTATAAATAATGTATTAAACAGTGGCAGGTTTAAAAAATCCACCGAAACGTGAACGTGACAGTAAATCCGACCAAAACTATTTATTTTATATTCACATATAAACTTATTTTATCCGTGAAAGATCTAATATTAACGATAGAGGATAAATTCAAAGTCATAAATATCTTATTCAGTTCAGGCCTTGAAAGAGCAATTATAATATAGAACAAACGTTCCAGTTATCTAGAAGAGCCAACAAAAAACCTTTTCCTTTGTGTTATTTTATTAAAACTTTGATTGTATATGCCGTCATACAAACTAAAATTTATAACGTTATTTACATTTGATTATTTCAGAATAAGGTTATAATAAGTTACAAACAATAATAAGATACAACTTTTAAATCTCGCCCATTAGTAAAAGCACATGTTAACCACAAACAAACTTAATATATACATAGCTGTATTATTAATTTATTATTTTATTCATTTGTATATCATTCAGTGACAATTAATGGAATATAAACCAGGCATTACACGTCAGTTCGACTTTTATTTATTGCAAGCTTATATTTTATTACAGTCTCACTCGACCTCTAATGTATGTAAAGATGTTACATTTGAAAATGAGTTAAATCCAATTTTGTTCGTTCATGTAACATGTTTATTTCTTTTAAGATTTCCTGTTTGTATACACAGAGAACTAAGTTCAAATTTTGCCATTTATAGGGTTTTTATTTTATTTTTATGATCTTCATATTATACATGTACAACATTTAAAGATGTTAAAAAATAACGTAAAATATTAAATACGATTAAAATTGGATTTAGATAATTGATATTTATCTATTATAGATATAGATATAGATAGATAAACACTTCAAAAAAGTTTAACGAGTCGTATAAAACTTCCTAGCCGATGTCGACTACAGCGACCAAACTCAGGGGCTGGGATGTTTAGCCCGTAAAGAACTTAAGTTAACATATAATACAATACACTAAAGTAAATATAATAAACATATATAGCAAGTATATAAGTAAAAATATAATATAATATGCTAAAATGTAAGAAAGGAAGCAAAAAGTAAATGCCAAACCACATTTACAGTGTGTCAAAACTTTTTCTTTACTACTACAATTTTCTATAGTATACGTTACGTCAGTTAACAACAAACTGTATTATATAATAAGTATAGGTACAGTAATGCGAGGGCACTCATAGAGGGTGATTAGTGCACCCACACCCATGACAATGTCTGTTGTCAATAAACAAATGAGTGTGTTGCATAATAAGGTGGTTTTCCTGTAAATATAACCCATTTTCAATGTATTGTTATTTGACTTACCCCCTTGTACCAAGTTAGTTTGTGCGTCCGCGGGTTTGCCTTCACGCTGCACTCGAAGTAAACATCATCACCTTCCTTGATATACGACGGGTTTAACGTAGGACCGAGTTTCAACGCCACTATCGGAACATCTATTGTGTGAAAAAATTGTATTTATCAGGTAAAGAAAAAAATGTAGAAAATTCTGGACTCTACAAATATATTTTATTTTAAGCCCTGTTTATTGGTGTGCATTTTTTATTTTTTTAAATCTTTTTTCGTATACATTTACATTTGTTATGTTTAATCCTAAATTTGTGGTTACAGCATTTATTTCTCTTTAGTATGACCAACTTTGACGTGCTACGTGTGTCTGTGTTATTTGTTTGTTCGTCTCAAATTTTGTACTAACTTTAACGTCCGTTTATCATCATATATAGGCTCCCATCGAAAATCAGCGCTGCAGTACTACTTACAGTATTGCAGATTTTTGCTGAATGGGTTCGCCAATTGTTGGACACCTAGTTTTTCATTTTTAAAATGTTTTTTTTTTCTGTCATAATTATTTGTGTAATTTAATTTAATTGTATGGTTGTTCCAACAATAAAGTATTTCTTTCTTTCTTTCTAAATATAATCAGACAACACCGCGACAGTCATTTAACACATTTTACATGAGAGTGAAATGAAGTTTTTTTATTGCTTTATTAGTTTATCTTCATCAGTGATTTGAAGACTGGTCTCTTATTGGTTGAAACGTTCGAAATGTGACGTGTAGTTTGACACGTCATAAGAATATCTATATTAATAAAAATGATCGCAAAATATGTTGCTAAGCGCAAAACTCGAAGACGGCTGTTCCAATTCGAGTAATTTTTTATTTGATTTATTCCTTGAAATCTGAGGAATGTTTTTATAAAGAGAAAAATTGCAAAAATTGCACGGAAAAACCTACAAATACGGTTTATTTTTCTATATTTGTGAACACAACTTCAAATTGCTATTAGCAACTTGAACGCATCCGTAATTACGATGCTTTTTTTTCATTTTGTAATTGACGCATGTAATTTTATCACTTTACTGTAATTTGCTTTCTCAGTTTGTATTCCGGAAAAGCGAACAGTCTCTATGGAGTAGCATAGCAAAATGTTCCATATTGTGGTATGCATCTACTAAAAAGGCGGGCTAAGAAAAAAAATCACATTAAGGCGAAACAAAGTTCCCGGGGTCAATTAGTTTATACAATAAAATTGAAAGTTAAAAAGAGCCAATTTTCAACTTAAGTGGTGTTTTTTGCTAAACGACAATATGCAAGAATATTCAATTACATACGTTAATTACGTCGGACATTACCATTTCAATAAATATATTAGATAACTAGCTGACCCGGCCACATGTTACTGTGGCTGGCTGGCTCATTACATATTTAATTAAAATTATGATAAAGTATTATGGGGTGATAAGTCTGCCTAAAAACTGTCGGGTTATAGAACGGAACATTAAATTAAAATCCAATAGCGATTAAGACAGTATTTAGAAGATAAGGTCAAGTACAAATCAACATAATATTTTCAACTTTACATTTTATTAGTATTTACTCTGATTACTTTTAAGAATTCATAGTTGAGGTTGAAAATTCAAAATTAAAACCTAGTGTCATCTATAAGATGTTTGTAACAGTCGGTCATACAGTTTTCTGTCAACTTATTAATTTAAAACGCCATCTGTTCGAGACTGATGAAACATACAATCAATAACAATGACAATAATTTAATTTGTAATTTAAACATATTGAGGCCATTAATCAAAATCAAGGTGAGCCAAATTACACATAAAAATGTCAACGTTTCATGAAGATCGGTTGATATATTTCCGAGTTCATCGTGAACAAACATCACGACACTGTATTTTTATATATTTAGATATCATAGATTTATAAAGACACGCAAACATAAAAAAATGTTTCTGTAAACATTCTTACACAGCATCTATAACTTATATGAACTGTGAATGTGTGAAAAAACGCTGAAAATGATATATTTTCAAGCAGTTTAATAGCATATTATAATATATTGCATCGATGATAAAACGGGTCGAGTCACTAGTTCAAAATAAAGCTGACAAGCAGTCAATTAAATTCCCGCCAAATATTCCAAGTGACTATAACTAATTCTGAGAGAGGTGAGAGGAGTACAAGTAGTTGGCAACTGTAACGCTCACATAGATAACCGTGAACAGGCAATAAAACATCCTGTAACGTCGCTACATCGACATGTTATGTGTAGGAACAGCAAGCGATGCAAGATTCAAGAATTTATACAATACTTCGTACAACAAGTAGCAATATTAATATACAAAAGAAAATTTGACTACAAAAACATATCACGTCCATAATTAAAAGGAGTTTCCTTTTCTTTTATTTTAACCGCTAACGAAATTAATGCAACACCTCACATGTTAATAAAATATATTAAACTCTTTATGCTACAGATTGTATTATTTATTTTGTTTTTGGCAACCAATCTTCTAGTAGATTATTACTGCCATGTCGAGTAGGTAATATTACAAGTATCTTGCGTTCATTTCAATGAACTAACAAGATGGTGGCTCGCTTGTTAGAACTTTCCAGGGAATATTTGAGGCAAGTCATCAGTCACGCTCTGCGATATTATTTCTCATACACTTCACTTATGCACAATAACCAAACCATATTACGTAAAACACCACCAATATTACAAAATGTAGAGTGAAATAACACAGGATTATGAATAAAATATAAAATCCACTATATTACATTCCTAATACAAACTGTGTTAAAAAGAAAGACATAGATACATAAATGAAAACTTGATCGCCTTTCTACGGAATCGAAAAAAAAAGTAATAGGCATTTTTATTCTATTCTTCAATTGTATATTGTCATTTGTAAGTAGCCATGTTTAAACGAAATATTTAATAGACTTCCGTAAATACTGCTGTGTCTTTAGTTTCAAAACTTTAGAGGTTGATTCTACGAAAAATAATGCTACACATTTTAGCAAGTAGTTTAAATCCTATTTTTTTGAATGCCAAAAGGCACCAAACAGGCAGACGGCCCACCTGATGGTAAATGGTAACCGTCGCCTATGGATAACTGCAATACCAAGGGCATCACTGTTGTGTTGCCGACCGTGAAGAGCGTTTTTTAGCTGGGTAACTCATTCCACAACGCTAGCGTACGCATAAGGAAGGTTCTAGAGAACCTCACGGTGGTCACCATTTTACTAGCTTTTAAGGTGTGCGGGCGAGCAAGCGGCGGGAGGTGCGAGTTAGAAATGATGCCTTACATTAAAGAGTTCCTCAGAAATACATGCCGTAGAGCACACGTAGACTACCAATGTCTCTACGAAGTTCTAAAGCCTCTAATCCGCATGTTTATTCGGGATCGTCAATAATGCGAATGCGTCACGGAATCAAAAGGAGAAAGCTGGTAGGTAGGAGCGCCAGCCAAGATGTGTGAGCAATACTCCATATGAGAATGTACTCGCGCTTTGTAGAGTATCTTGGTGTTAAGTACTGCTTGGATCCGTTGAGAATACCAAAATTTTTTGATGCTATCTTGGCCTTGCTTTCGATATGACACCGGAATTGTACATATGTATCACTGTGCACAAATATCTGAGAGATATTTACACGGCTCGAGTACACGGCATCTCCTGTGCTGTCGTCTGCATAGCAATGAATATTAGAAATATCCAGCAGGTCATGTATATGCAGAACAAAAAGTGTACGAAATAGTACAGAGCCTTGTGAGACACCGGCATTTATTGCCAATGCATCAGATGTGTGGCTATCAACTAAACTCTAGTTTAAATTAACCAAAATATAACCTCAAATATCGAGTAAATTGGAAGAAATTCTGCCATCGGTTAGCTATCGCGGCGTTCTATGAACAAACCGTCAAAGTTACATTAAAATAATGCATCGCAACTTCATTAATTGACATACAAATGCAGACAAAGTCTCGGGTGGTCACTAATAAGTTATAGAAATGGAACAGTATAGGAGTAAATTACAGATAATCTGATCCGAAAACTAACAAAATCTTAGACCGACAGAAACACCATTTGTTTAAAACAATTTTAAATGAAACGAAAAAAATAACCGTTCAATATCAAAGACAAATAAGAAAAAGTCGTAAATTGAAGACGAAAAAAACACTACTACAAGTTAAAAGGAAAATATACGTTGCAAAAAAAGCCTCCTTACAAATTCCGCCTACATCGTCGCGGGATACGTACCCACAACAAGATTACAAATTCGATCTAGATTTATTGGTAAATGTGTTGAATTCTAAACACGTGAACATATTTCGTACATCATTCGATAAATATATGCATGACAATTTTTTTTCATGTGGAAAAAAATCAGTATAAAACGTGATCTTCACTTCAGTCGTGTCTGGAAACATCTGTTTACAATATATTCATAATATACTAACCGCTACCTGCGATTTTGTTCACATAAAAATATGCTTTTGATCAACGCGACGCGATGCGAATTATATATTATTTAAATTAAAAATTGACATCGTACCAATACGTAAAACGATATGTTATAGAATAATTTAATATATAACAATCTTGTACAAGTAAAAATACTATAGTAGAAGGGTAGCACATTTTACTGAAATAAATTATCTATCACAAAAATAAAACTGCTAAAAATAGAAATCGTGATTATGTTTTTCTTCTCCGTTTCTGTTATTTGTATTTAAACTATTCATTAATTTCGTGTTTTTTTTTAATAGGACAATTGCTTCACGGAACATAAGTATCACTTCTAAATAGATGTTCTATAAGACTCGTTAGTAACCATTTTCGGAAATTATAAATCGTGAATAAAAATAAATTATGAGACAGAAATAGAGACAATTCAATAAACGCGTGCAAAAAACAACCACTCGTATATATTACATGTTTAGTAAGACGCAAAAAATTGATACATGGAATAAATATTCTAGACTCGAGTGACATTTTTTCATGTAAACCTATTTATTCATATACTGTATACAGAGTAAAAAAATAATACGAAATTAATTTCACTATATTTGTACTAGGGCGTGCCTGCGGCTTCATTGTGTTCCTATACATTTGAGCTATCTTTAGGGAAACGCATTTTTTTCTATAACAAAGGTACTCATATGTCCTTTTCTGTATTACTACTGTATCTTTTTCCAAAGAAAATGCTAAAACAGCGGTGGAAAATATAAATACTGATTTGAATAAAATATATGAATGGTCTGAAAAAAACTCTCTGAAACTAAACCCTATAAAGACTACAGGTACAGTACATGATTTTAGGAACTAAGTCACAAATTAAAAAAAAACTGTGGATAAACAATTTAACATCTTCATAAAAAATGAAAGTATAGAAAGAGTATCAGTTGTTAGAAATTTAGGATTAGTGTTAGATGAAAAAATGCATTTTGTCGAACATATAAATAATAAAATTAAAAATGCTTTCTATAAACTGAAAATACTGTATGGTATACGTAATCATTTGAAATTAAATACAAGAAGTCTTCTTTGTGATCTAATTGTGTTGTCGCCTTTCAACTATTGTGATGTTGTGTATGTACCTAGATTAATGGAGAAAACCTCAAAAGCAATTCAACGTGTTCAAAACGCATGTATCAGATTTTGTTATGACGTGCCTAAATGGTCGCATGTATCTCCGATCATTAATGGCAAAAATATCTTAAATATGTGTTCAAGGAGATACTTACATTTAGCGTGTCTTACCCACACTATTATTCGCAGTAAAAAACCGGAATACCTGTATACTAAATTTGACTGGTATAAGAACATTCATAATATTAACACAAGATCTAAAATAAGAAACACTGTATCCCTTCCTAAATATAAATCAGTAGGTTATGAAGGTAGTTTCAAATATGCGGCGTCAAAAATTTGGAATAATATACCTCCCCCATTACAGGCGAAAAGCAAATTTATATTTAAAAAAATAATTAAACAAGAAATTCTTGAGCAACAAAGATTAGGTCATTTATAATTATAATTTCATTAAAAGATTTGACGCATAATTCACAATATCAGTAACAATATGCAACGCTTTTTTTTATCTTTTTCTCTCATATTAAAATTAAAATTATTTTTGTATGAGCTTCTTAATTTATTTATATGTATAGCAATAGATAGATATTTTAAGTTTTATGTTTACGACTTGGGCGCGAAATAATAAGTAATGTTTACTTGTATTTCAGCCGGGAAATTTTAAGGCCTAGCTGAAAACCAGCGCTGTTTTGAAAGGCGGCAATACGCTGACGCTAGGTCTCTTTGTCATAGTTTTTACTTTTTTACGGTTAAGGTTTTTTTTGTACACTTATACTATGGCAATAAATATATTTCTTTCTTTCTTTCTTTCATTACTCACAACGGATAGACTTAAATAGTTTAGTACTTAAGCCATAAAGGCGTAATAGACAAACAAACTCAAATGCGTATTTATATTAGTTATGTTTATATATATAGAATTAAAGGAAGACTGAAAAATGTATGGATGGATTGTGTGAAAAATGATATGTGTATGAAAGGTGTGAATACTGAGATGACATCTGACAGGGGAGAGTGGAAAAGTAAAACATGTTGTGCCGACCATACTTAGATGGGATAAGGGTAAGTAGATGAAGATAGAAGAGACGATATTAGTTAGATTTACACTATGAATAACATTGAACCGTAATATACTCACAATGCACGTTCAGTTTCCATCGGTCTTCTATAGCGGACTCCTCGACGCTGGGGTTTTCGGCGCGACACGACAAATACTTCTCGTGGTCTTCCGCCACCGGCACCAGAGTCAGGATGCTCGTCGTTGAATTATTATCGGAAAACTGCGACAATGAGTTCAAGTACCAAGATTATCACAGGTTTATATTTTTTATAGAAATAACTAGCTGACTCTTCCACGCGCTGCTGTTAGTTACTACATGTTAAATTAAAATTATGAGAAAGTATTTGGTATTATGGGATAATGAGTCAGCCTAAAAACTTGATACAGAAAAAGCGAGATTACTTAGTGAATAGATTAACAGTACACGTGCACCATAAAATAAACAGAAGTTCAAAAAGAAATTAAAAGTTAAAACGCGGCGATATCTATGACATATTTATAACAGTCGAACCTACAGCTTTCTATTAACAAACTAATTTAAGGCGCCATCTGTTTGAGATTAATGAAACTTACAATTAATGACAATAACCGACATTGACAATAATTTAATTTGGAAATAAAAAATATTGAGGACATTAATCGAAATATACATTGTCCTATCTCTCAAGTTCGAGCAAATTATACATAAATGCCAACGTTTCATGAAGATCGGTCGAGTAGTGTCGGAGTTCACCGGCGACAAACATCACTGGATTTTTATATATAAGGATATTTCACGTTTGAGCAGAATTATACCCGGTGGTAATGATATTATAGCTTAAAAATAGTGAGGCTCATACTAAAATGTAGCTAGAGAAATATAACAGAAGTATAATATGGTGATACATATAAGGTTTGCAGAAACACTAACCATTGACCCTGAATTGTATAAAACCACAAAAATCATATAACATCCAAGCACGCTTCCACTTACTAGGTATCATTGCCTAAAACAAATTTATTTATTAAACAATACCATTGGCGTAACAGCAGGTCCAAGGATAATATTACAATGTTTTCTGATCAAATAGCTGAAGAAAGAAGCAATGTGAAGCGATAAAAAAAATTGTGGCAGTCATTAAGGCTGCCGACAAAATTGAAAACTCAAAACTATAGAATAACTGTGTTCACATTTCCAATTATTAAAGTAATTATAGTATGAATCATTCCGTTTTCACAGTTTGTATATTGAAATTATTAACGTTAGTATAGTTTTCACATCCATTTGTACTCCGAACAATAATTATATACATGTATATATATATATAGTTTATTAATCAATCAATCAATCATATGATGGGCTGCACAATCTCAATACAAAAATATCAATATTTGATATACACAGGCCGCTATACAACGCGTCGCTTGCCTGACGCAATATGTACAAGCGCAGTACGGTCGGTCAAGCTTACTAACATGTTACTGACGCGAAACTTTAAGTTTATCTCCTGCCAAAAAAAACACCGCTTAATGCACCTCAAGAAGTTATCACTTCAAAAATATTATGACAGAATTCTATAAAAGAATGTTACTGTAAAAAAAACATAAATTACATATCAGCAATAAAAGTGAATAATCCTAACAACAAAACCAATAATTCATTTGATAAAATAAAACAAACTTGTGTAATAGCGAACATCGAACAACAAAACCCAAACAATACGTCAAATTATGAAAACAAATCAGCCGCGTTTGTCGACTGCTTTGTTGTATTAGCGTTGATCGAGCGGTCCCAGAACATTATACCTCATTGATTTCTTAATTTGATTAAGTTATGTTTGCTCGTTTCTAAAATACCCACATCCGTTATTGACAATTAATATATTGTTCAACTACACGTGACACGTGGTAAAAAAAAATGCGCGAGTGTCGTGGAATACTCGGTTTCAACAAACTTCCTTTCGTAGTATTTTATTATTTATAAACGTACCATATTATTGATTAAGAAATACAAATAAATGAATTACTAGCGTCTGAGAGCAATTAAATGAAACGCAGAATAACTAGTCAATTGAAGGAATGGTACGAAATTTCGTAATTAAAATATTTTTCCGAGTTGTGAAAAAAACAAATTATTCTACATCATTCAATTTTTCAATTCAATTCAATTTATCAATTAATTGGCTACAAAACCAGAGTTAGTAAAACAGAGTAAAAAAACCAACAAAAGTGTTTACAAACAATTAGCAAAGACGTTACGCGGCACATGTTTTGATAAAAATAAACATAAGTAGTACTAGTATTATCTTTTTTTTGTAATTGATTATTTCATTTGTGTAAGTTAAATTTATTAATTAAGTTAAATTAGTAATTTTTTTTTATATTTTACATACGCAAGGTTTTAATAATATAAGCTGTGTTTACGTCTAGAAGTGTTTAATCTTATTATGTTTATTATGGAATACATAACTCCAATTTGTAAGATTGAGCAAAGTTTCGTAGACCAAATAAAAACAAAAAGGTATAAATACACAACTACACATAATACGATACAAAACAGCTGACGCGTATAACATGTACAAACAAATGAACCAATAAGCGTGCTCTATGTGACTAGGCGGAGCCAATCGCACTATGGAAAGGTTCTTGACAGAAAAATCCTAACTTTTTTTCGTCTAGCCCCCACCCGCCAAGTACTGTGTGATAAGGAACTGAATTCCAAAAATCCATTCTTTTCTACAGAAAAAACGATACCAGTTTTACATGTAAGGCAATGCTTTGATCAATACAGGACAACAGCTTGAATGTTTTATGTAGACTGAACGATGGGCGAACGACGAATAGACATAAATACCCAATTCCTGAAAACAAAAGTTTGTAAATCTTGAAAATACAAGCAGTGATCGTACTAAATACCAAGAAGTATCGGCAATGACTTTCCTTTGAAGATGGAAAAGCACATACGAAGGTCAGAGGAATTTTACATAAACCATAAAACCAGTTGACGTAAGCAAATCTTTAAACATGGCTAGACGACGTTGGAGACATCATTTGTAACCCAACATTTGTCAATGACAAATTATACAAAAACGTCCCTTTGTCCTCTAAGACTTGACATTACAGCGAGCAATTAATAAACGGAACCAAACAATAATTCACTTGACAAAGGAATCCATATTTTTTTACCAACACAGCGTCATCTTTTATAAATTATATTTCGTAATGAATAAAACTCATTCAAGGGAACTAATAATGAATTGTTTGAAGTGAGCGAAGAGAAATCGGATAAGTTTATTAAGAACAATATAAGCAGAGAAATTTCAGAGACGAGCGTTCTGTTGACGTCATCGTTAGCAAAGGCCTCCAGGTTGATTAAGTTCGAGGGCAAGTGTTTATTTAATGTTCACAAATTTCAGATCATGGGCTTTGTTCGTTTTACTTTCGATATTGTCTTGAAACTCGAAATAGCTAAGCGAAAAGTAGATATGGCTTGCTGTTAACGCAAAATTTTGATTAAACAAATACAAAGTAATATTTTCGGGTTAATTTTATTAGTAATACTCTTAATCTTTATTAATTGGGAACCTCAAATTCTAATATCGACAGCCAGAGATGCCTGTTGAAATGAGAGCAATAAGTGCAACGAGCGATACTGATGCAAGCGATAGACGTTTCTTTATTTCGAAGATAAATGCTTTCATAAAAACAATGCAATATATATGAGTAGCAAACTAAGCCATAATAACATACTATCGTGTTTGTTTCGAATCTTAATTTATATTCAAGAAAACTGGCTTATATACAGTGTCCAACTGTTTCCAATTAATTTACCAACAAATATTACGTCACTAGGTGGTTGGCCCCTTATAAATAAATTTAATGTTCTTTTTTCTTTTATTTTAATTATTTTCCTTCTATTTGTCACAATGACATCTAAAAAGTTCGTATCTAAGGCGTCTGCATTCTCCGTACTTGATCAATGAGATCCAGGCCATAAACACATCTCATTATCTGGAGCGCAGTTATTAAATTTATTTATAAGGGGCCAACCACCTAGTGACGTAATATTTGTTGGTAAATTAATTGGAAACAGTTGGACACTGTATATAAGCCAGTTTTCTTGAATATAAATTAAGAACCAGGATATGCGGTAAAATAAATAGGAAGCGTGGGAGCGGTTGGTAGTGGCCTTGCCTATAAATAAATAAAATAGCAAGAACCCCAAATAACAGCGTGGACTGACCTGCAACTCAGCACCTCGTACGGAGAAGCGGCGTCCCAAGCGAAATATGCGATGACTGCCAGTTGTTCTCCAATCTCCTCAAGCGGGCGGCGTAAATACGGATAATTTCCACGCATCGCATCACCGCATTTTTTGTTCCATATTTATCTGCATATATTCTTATTATTTAGTTATATAAGATTCACGTAATTCATATTGTGAATTCTTATATTTACGCTATTTTATTTGGTTATTGACAAGTCACGTTATATTTTAAAATGTCAACATCAAATGCGCAATTTTCTCTAGCGAAGTTAGAACAGAAAAAGGAATTGCTCTTTTCCCGAGTTCACCGTATATATAATCTATCGAAAAATATTACATCTTTCGATTCGCGTGCTAACGAAGATTTCTTGACCGAGTCAGAAACTATTGATGATTTGCAAAATAGATTCGAATCCATTATCGACCAAATTAATGACATAAAATTAAATTCAAAACCTGATTCTAGCGCTGACTATTCAAGTTTGGAGTCTTTTGAAGATTTATATATTCGTGTAAAACGCGTCCGCAATAAGATATTGAATAGTTGCTCTACAGTATTATCGTTGCGATCTGACTGTAACGAGTCCGCTAAATATTCAATAAAACTACCGCCTATTGAATTACCTACTTTCGATGGAAAGATGGAGAATTGGCCTGTTTTTTACGAGTCTTTTAAAGCCAACATACATTGCAATGAGCAATTGTCAGACTCACAGAGGGTACAATACCTCATTGGTAAGTTGACGCACGACGCTTTAAAAATAATTGCCGGAATATTGCCGAACGGTGATACATATAATATTATTTGGAACAACTTGGTAAAAAAATATCAGGACAAACGTGCATAAGGTACCCATTATATAAATAATATTTTTAATTTAGAAGAATGTTCGTATACTTCAAAAAGTTTAGACTTCTTTATAGAAAACTATACGTCATCTGTGTCTGCTCTTAAATTATTAGACATTCCGGATTTGACAGACTTTATATTATTGCATTCCGCATTGAGACAAATAGATTTTCAAACTGCTAAAGCATTTGAAATGTCAGTTCGTAATGTCGAAATACCGACTACTGAACATTTAATTAATTTCGTTCGAGATCAAGTTAAGATCTTGGAACGATTAAACACGGTTCATCCGCAATTGAATACGAAGAGTGCAGATAATGAAGTACCCGCTAAATTACGTGAACCGCGCCCACATAATAATTATACAAACTTCCTCGCGAGTGACAATGCGCTAATCTCGGGTACCGCTGCATCTACTTTAGCTCCCTCTTCCGGTTCTGCACCCGCTCCCGTTCCAGTTACCGCTCCCGTTCACACTTCAACTTTCGTTCTTGCTCGAGCTTCGGCTCCAGCTCCCGCTCCCCCTGTGGCTGCCACGCGTTTTCTTCAGTCGTACTGTACTTTTTGCAACAATAGCAACCACGTTCATCTTTACCGCTGCATGAAGTTTAAGAATTTGCCATCGTCTAAAGAGCGATTTGATTTTATTAAATGTAAACGCGCATGTGTAAATTGTTTAAGTACATTACACACCTTCTCAAAATGTAAATCGTCGTCTGTTTGCAAGATATGCAACAAACGACATTACACCTTTTTACATTTTGATAAAGACTTTTCTAGAAATATGCATTTATTATCATGTAAAAAACATAATCGCAATATATCTTCTGTACACTGCACTCCTTTATCGCCATCCGTTGTTCCGTCAACGCACCTTGCTTCTTCTTTTACCGCATTAGCCTTAAAAGGCTTAGTTCATAAATTTTTTGAACCAGAGAAGTTACCGCACACGCACCCGCAATTTTCTAAATACGCGGCCGCATTTTGCAACACGCCAATCTTACCTAATAGCATTCCATGCTCGCATCGTAAGATTATTAAACTTAACACTAAAGGGAATTCGTCAAAACTTATCATGGGAAACCTCCAGTGAGTTTTCTATATTCAAAACCGCTTCAAGAAACCTAATACATAACAACACGTTTCTTTAATTTAGTCTTTTTCGATTGCTCTTATTATTTTGTCCACTAAACGATTATTTTTGAAACATTAAATATGTTTTGGGTAAATTTCTCCCGACTATATAATATTTTTCCGCTAGAGCAAGAGTTTCTTTGCTCGTCGTTTTATAATATTTTTATGTTTATATATTTTTAATCTTTTGAATCGCCGCTTTTTAATTCTAGCCCCTTTAACGTGGTATCATAATATGAATCACACTTAGAAGTCATCACACTCGCACACTTTTTAATGTTACCGCCATCATAATTTTTAGTTGCTGCTAATTTATTAGATATGCACATCAATTTTATACAACGCAAAAAAATGATACCTTTTAGATTTTAGAAGGTAACGCTTTAATTATTTGCATACACTAAATATATATACAAATGGGCGAATCTAGATAAACCCATAGGAGTTTAAACTGTCGTACTCTTTGGACAGAAAAATTCTCCACCTTTAAGTTGACTGATTAGTATAATTATCGCTGTTTATACCGTTGCGGATCATACAGTTAGATTAGCGACGGTAAAAACGAAATTCGGTAGCTTTGAACGCCTTATCGTCAGAATATCTCCACTCCGCAATCGCTTATCATGTAACTTGGTTTTCATGTATATTTTCTTTTCCTTTTTCTCTTTTATTAATTTTCATCTCTTACCTTTATTATTCTTTTAAAAGTTCTTCGAACTTTTAACGCGGGGAGTATGGTTGGCCCCTTATAAATAAATTTAATAGCTGCGCTCCAGATAATGAGATGTGTTTATGGCCTGGATCTCATTGATCAAGTACGGAGCATGCAGACGCCTTAGATACGAACTTTTTAGTTGTCATTGTGACAAATTGAAGGAAAATAATTAAAATAAAAGAAAAAAGAACAAAATAAAATGTTGTCATTATTCTTCCATATATTTTCACCGCAACAATATTGCTCCGCAACGTTTTTACACCACATATATATATTGTAAACGCTGAGTTATTATATGGTGTCCGCACGGGAAGAATCAAAATAGCATTTATTTACGCCGCCCGCTTGAGGAGATTGGAGAACAACTGGCAGTCATCGCATATTTCGCTTGGGACGCCGCTTCTCCGTACGAGGTGCTGAGTTGCAGGTCAGTCCACGCTGTTATTTGGGGTTCTTGCTATTTTATTTATTTATAGGCAAGGCCACTACCAACCGCTCCCACGCTTCCTATTTATTTTACCGCATATCCTGGTGGGGACTATTTACACGGTCCCACCAGCCCCTTCACTAGGTGTAGACTTCCAGTAATGATTTAGACACTCACAATTTTTCCAATTGATTTCATTTGGAGAACAATTTGATATTGTTTGACGTAGAGATTATGATATTTAAGGGTAGTGTCTTCAGATAATAAGTAGAGAACAACATAGCTTTTGAAGAAGCTTATGATGAAGGACAACTTTATCATAAAACAGTGCATGCTGGTAGGACATACTTAATGCTATTCATGCAATATTTCAGCAGCTATACTTTAGCTAGTCAACCTTCAAGCTTAGCGTATTATTTTGGACTGTCCTATTAAACTGTCCTGTTAACCTATTAAAGTAATATAGAAATGCCAGATGAATCAGTGTCACTGAGCTTATAGATAAAACCCAACATATTATCATATACATTAATACGTGAAGCCCAAATTTGTATCCCATTTTGAGAAAAATGCGCGAACGGATGAACGTGAAACTTGGCATAGTTAAAGTTTATATGGAGGACAAGTGCAGAAAGCTATTTATTTTATATAAAATGCATTAGAAGTACATTAAATTAATTAAAATATGCATTACTCACACTACTGCTTCAATTTTACACAACATATACACACATGTAAATAAAAAATACATTTTGAGATCTGTCAATGACTTCAAAAAAGGTTGTGAAGGAGGTTGCTATGCTCGACTGTATGTATTATTTTACTCTTACGTTCTAATTACCCTTTTTCGTTCTACATTCAACTTTAAAAAATCAATGAACTATGGTCGAATGTCGACCACTGGGCGCCCACTAGTACTAGTAAATATTTAAATTTATAATTACTGCGTATTTAAAGTATTTCCATTACAGTAAAACTCTATACAACTCAATTATATTCTGTAAACATGTACATTAAAATCGCTCAAAACTTCAGGATCATCAATTAATTTGGAACTACGGTAAGAAATCAATCTCTATTAAGGAAAAGGAATATCGTAACCGGTTGTTTGGTATAATTATAGGCAAAAGTGATTTTAGAGGCATGTTTATAATCTGAGGATTTGGATATATTTTCTATACTTCAATACATTTCTAATACTTCGGTATGTAACTTTGCAAACTGTTATTATGTTAATATACGTGTGCTTTCTATTCTATTTTGTAATGTACATTCGAATATTTACCTAATCTTTTATTACTTGTCAAAACTTTTAATTGGCCTTCTTATGTTGTTTTTATCAAAATTTTACCTGTTCATATTCCAAAGATATATACTTTGAACGAATTAGGAATATCATTAATTTTCAGTTATTAAAAAAAGCCTATTTATATTGCACTAGCTGTGCCCGCGAGTTCGTCCGCCTGGGACATAATGTACAAAACAGTAACTAATAAAGTGTACTGAACGTAAGACGTCTTATTACTATACTTTTCTCTCGTACTTAGTCGCGTTGTCAATAAAATTACAATGACTTTTGATAGAGTGAACCGATTTTAATTTAATAAAGACTAAATGTTACTCGAAGATATGCTTTATAAATTTGTTTTTTTATTTATTTTTGATTTATGAATTTGATTTGATTTGAAAAAAGGTTTTATCATGAACGCAGCAATTTAGCAATGATGAGTGTTCAATCAAACACGCTAGATTTAACATTTTTATTATATGTCTAGATAAGTACTTACATTTTTTGCAGAACTTCTCTTAATCTGCCTGCCCCCCTTCCACCAGGTCACCTGCGCCTCCGGTCGCGACCCCGCAGTCCGGCACTCCACTTCGTAAGTCCTGTCCGCCGAGAACTGACTCCTCTTGTTCAATATTTGCACACTGAGTGGCCTCACTGCAACAAACTGGACGATTTACATTTTACCTAGCCTCTAGTAATGCCTAATTTAGATAATATCGTTAGATCTAGGGGTGTGCTAATATTCGAATTAACTAATTATTCGATAGCGAATGTAATCGAATAAATCGATTCGAAATTTGAATTCAACATTCAAACTATTCAGATTATTTAAATAATTTTAATTACACTAATAATTCAAACTATTTTAATGATTTTAAGTAATTATATATTTATAATTATTAATACTAGTGGGCGCCCAGTGGTTGCCGTTCGACCATAGTTCATTGAATATTTGAACTTTATTGGAGTTATTTTAGCAAAGGGTTATAACCTCTATAATCAAAGGCTATATAATCAAACATGCCTATTCCGTTAATTGCCACTTTTTTAAAAATTATATAAACAAAACAAAAAAATCGATGTCTAAATAAAAATTGAAATTCATTATAAATTTGAAACAAAAAACAGGCTTACATGAGAGGTGGTATGGCTCTCAAATTCTAAGTAAACATAACTCATGACACAATTTTCAATTAATTTTAGACGACACCATGGGTGGATGGTATTTCTGGGTAATATTGAATTAAATGTAGTCCGTACATTATGAAGAACAGTGATATGCCCAGTATCATCATTTGGAAAAGTAATGAATACACAATAGAATGAAATTATGATTAATTATTTTTGTTCATAATTCATCATCAATTGTACAAAATATAATTGCTACATCTAGTTGAACTGCGACATTGTAACCGCCGAGATAAGTCATGGATTACTTTTTTTGGGGCGTGTTCAATACAATATGTATGATAATAGTATAAAACAAAGTCCCCTACCGCGTCTGTCTGTCTGTTCGCAATAAACTCAAAAACTACTGAACGGATCTTCATGCGGTTTTCATCAGTGGATAAAGTGTTCATGAGGAACGTTTTGGTATATAATTTATCAGGGATATTTTATAATCAGGGCGGGACAACGTCTGTCGGGCCCGCTAGTGTATGATAAAATCAAACACGGACTTTGCAATCGAGACTTTTAATAATGGACTTGTCTGTCGAGGAAAAATATATATCCATCTGTCATCGAATATGTCGTTCATATTCAAAAAGGCCAGAGACAATATAAATGGCCAGCACGATACACTTTTATGACCAAACAAATTTTCTTGTTTTGATTTTACAAAGAATTTTTTCGCTCATTTTTTTATTGAATCATCATTTGAAGTGAGTTCACCATAATGAAATGGTTAAGATTAAAACATTGACTTTGGAAATATTGCTTTACTCTTATGACAACATGAAGTGAAAGCAGTCCTGTCACCTAAAAAAATTGACATTCAATATAACCAAAGAGAATAATAATTATTTCAGTGGTTCCATAAATTTACTAAAGATAAATTATTTATCAATTCATTATTAATGTATATTATGAATTTACATATTATATTATACATATTATAAAATTTACCTATAATTTGACCAGTTGATTTCAAAGGGCATGTAAGGCATGCAACGTCAGCCATGTTAAAAATATTGAAATGTCAGAAGGATGTAAGAAACGTCTTTTTCATTTACATGTGTGTATATGTTGTGTAAAATTCAAGCAGTAGTGTGAGTAATTAATTTAATATGCTTGTAATGCATTTTATATTAAAAATAGCTTTCTGCACTTGTCTGTCATATAAACTTTAACTATGCTAAATTTCACGTATATCCGTTCGCGCAATTCGCTTAAAAAGGGGTTTAAGTTTTGGTTTCACGTATTAATATATAAGAAACAAAATTAGTTCAATAGATTCGTCAGTCAATCAAAGGAATGTTAGTGAAACTACTTTGAAAATTTATAATAAATAACAAAGACATTGTTTATCTTATCCTCAATTTTTATCAATGTTTGTCAAACATTCAATTTAACTTTTTATGCAAAAAAAAAAATTGGTAAATATTGTATCTTTTCCTATAACTATTAGTTAAATAATTTCTCCCTATTTAAAAATATAAATGAATAGTTCGGATTATTTGATTGATTCGAATTATTTAATTCGATTCGATTCGAGCATTATTCACACACCCCTCATCAGATCACATCTTCTGGATATCGAGAATCGACCTTCGGGCTTCCTTTACATATTCTTGAGATTATTAGCAACAATAGAGATAACAAGAAAATTTCCTTTGAAAACTTTTGTGTTCTGGTCGTTCCTTGGATAAGTACGTAATTTAAGAAACAAAATTCCTCGACTTTTTCACGTACCCGATCTAATTAACATAATAAGATTGTGAAGTCTTTATAGCACACCATAAATTACTTATTCATGTCAGGTACACTTTTAAATCTCCTATTCACTTATTGTTAAAGGGTATCTAAAATTTTCACATTTTACGACGAGTGAAAGGATTTTTTAAAATACAAGTGAACTCGAAGATTGTTATGGGTCAAAGAAAACACTATGTGATTACATTTTTAATATATATATAGTCATCCTATGTTTCAAGCTTGAGACCACTAACAGGGTTTTAAGTAATAGTATTAGATTATATGACAAAGTCAAAAATATATTATCAAGTTGCCCGATAGTAAATTCGAGCATCATGTCAAAAGTAGGTTTGCATTTCAAAAGGTGAGAAGAGGATCATTGCGTAAACGATAGTGGCTTCTGAAAATAACACCCGTCTCTGTGTAGTCCGAGTTATCGCTTTTGGCCTCTCTGAATTTTTGGTCTTGCGCATAGTACAGTCAAGAGGCTAATACAAAACATATTCGGAATATTAATTATTATAGGAATTTAACATTGACATTTATTAATCTTAAACTTGTCTCGATATTATACGTACAGTATATCAGATCTTAATGAATTATGATTCAAGTAGATATTTGCCTGTTACATTAAGTAATAAAAATGAATCACAATAATGACCATGTTGCTACTTTCAGAAGATTTTGTGTATGAGAAATGAAAGTTTGATTTCGATTGTGTCGTCTTGTAAACGGTTTGACAGCTGGTTTACGAAAACCTGTTTATATAGATTGAGCAGACATACATACAAGATATGCAGACATATAGAATGTTTGCAAAGAATTAGAGATAAAAACGAACAAACAATAAAAATTAAATCATTACTGGGGTAATTAAATAAAATTAAAAACTATAAATGTACGAGTTGAACGATAAAGTTATAGGTAAAGCTAAAATATTAACAGTTCGCCACATCATGTATGCGTCACTTATAATTAAATCAAAATAACCTTTAATCACCTGGTTTTGTGAGTTTGTGGTTTGGGTGATCACTTACTTTAATTGAATGATTCCTTTTATGCACTGATTATTTCTATCTGTGGGATATATCTAGTAGCATATGTAGTGCAGATATTATGCGTGTTACAATACCGTTATTGTAAATACAATATATTCATAACAAATAAATAATTTATAATAAAAATAAAATAAACAACGCCTTTCATAGAAGTGGATGGGTCTTCTAATAATGACAAATATACAAGGAAAAGAAAACAACGAAAATAGCTATAAAATGTAATTTACAACAACAAAACTAAATTGAATTCTGAATGCTCGTGTACTGCAACTAGTAATAACAGGACACATGTGTCGACGTGGGTGAAATAGGGGGCGAGGTATGCGCGCGGGCGAGCTTGCTCCCCTTTTACCACACAACGTCCCTCTGATACCTAAATTTGTGTTTTGCGCATCTACTTCAGACCGGTTAAAAAGTTTCACGCGGACTATATCTCATCTAAAAGTATTGCGTAACGCCTTATTATAAATTTACTAACAATAAAAATATAAACTAGATCGAGATTCCCGTCAGTTTTTCTTGATGACTAGGTTGTTTTCCAAACTGGTGTTAGAATTTTAACGTTCATAAGCGCTTTATCAGAGCCTAAATTGAAATAAAGAATTAAAAATAATTTTCTCTAATATAACATTTGTACTCACAATTGATATCGAGTATGAGGACTTTCGTCTCCGGCGGAGCAAGATTGGTGTTCGAGGCTTGGCAGATGAGCCTCGCGTTGAGATGTTGCCGCCCAACGCTGGGAAACGTAAGCGAGTTCACGGTCACGCCATCAGGTCGTGCTTCAAACGAATCGTCTATTACCGTGTTCTCCAAATACCAGGTCACGCGTGGACGAGGATCGCCTGATACAAAGTCAACAAATTGGCAAATTCTTCAATTTGTTTTGTAACAAAAATAGACATATTGTTAATCAGTATTAGCATAGTATTAACTATTTTTTAATGAATCCTATCAATGCTATCGTCGTCTTACCTCCATAAGTCTCGCAAGTCAGTTCTAAAGTATCTCCCTCGTTGTAGGGCTCCGTTAGACGTGTGTAGCTCCTGGTCTTCGCGTCCATTATGCTTGGCCGGTTGGGCGGGGCTGTTTAACAGATGTTTAGTTATTAAAGCTGCAGCCGCTTAAATAACGTTCCTCATTAAAAATCAATGTCACGTAGTTTGGACACGTATCTTTTGGTAGCTTTCTTTTTTTTATTACCTTCATGCATCTCAATTTTAAGTATGGAAAGTTCATTCAAGAATTATATATATACTAGCGGACCTGGCGGACGTTGTCCTGCCTTGATAATAAAAAGTCCTAAAAGTCAACCGCAATGCCACCTACCGGGTCCAATTGTGAATCTAAACCATTCTCAGATCCACTGAAACACGCACACAAAGTTTTATTAAAATCGGTCCAGCCGTTTAGGAGGAGTTCAGTGACGCACAGAAGAAATTTATATATAAAGATTTATAAGGTACTATTTGAACCTGTGCTCTTTTTAAATTAATTCTACATGACAATCAACTTACTGCCTAATTCTATGTGAAACCAAGTTTCTAGTATTATTAAAAGTGGATATAATATTATAATTTGTTTTCTTATTAAAATAATACAAGCTGGGCTGATGTTACTTGCATCCACAGGAAGTGTACCTCTCGTTCCCCTGCACGCACTCTCCGGGTGCTATTAAAGAGTAGCAAATTTTTGTCCACTGCACTGTTCTACATGATCTGAACCTCTCAGCGACAAATAGAGTTATTAATCAATCAACAATAACAAAGGATGGATACTCTATTTCGTGATACGCATAAATAAAAATAAGTTATTGAATCACAGAAAACAAATATGTTAGTAAAGTAGAACAGTGATTAGAAACAAGATAGATATTTAAGATTACATTTCAAATGCTTAGAACACAAAATATTTAGCAATTTTGTCATCTTTCACTGGTTTCAAATCATAATAATATGATAGTAAAATACTCAACATAATTTTTTTAGATACATAGGATACTTAAATACATTTAAAATTTATCAGTTTTCTTTTCAATTACCAAATCATAGATCAAACCCACTTTGCCGCGTTTGATTTTTTACGACTCGGAATATTTCGAAAGGTTAATGGATGCTTCAATATAAAATGATTAAATTAGTAAAGCCTCTTAGTATATTTTATATTTTTCTTAGTGGCCCACTATATTGTTTTACACTATTTCTGTATTTGAATCCATGAAATCCTGACGAAAATTCCCACAAATTAGCAGCATTAGTTAAAAAAAAATATATTCTATTGGAATGACCGCAGTTCCCTATTTAGTTTATAGTCCCTCATATTTTAACAATATTATTTTAGTAAAGTCATGTTTAACAATATTTTTAAATTTTTATCATAGTTTATTACAACTCATCTAACTATTTCTAACTATGGAGTGCTTCAAGGGGAAAATAAATAGGTTATTTAAGGGTCAGCAACGCACATGTAGCACTTTTGATTTTACAAGCGTCCATAGGCTTCGGTGACCGCTTTACATCAGGTGGCCCGCATGCTTGTTTGCTACCGTCGTGGTATAAAAAAAACTCACCTGGTTGCATAAACGGCAACCTTATAATAGAGAACGACTTGAAAAGCAATTATGTTGTATACAACTGATTATAACTGATATAACAGATGCTCTTTAATTAATCCACTATCATGTATAATAAAAATTACTGTATATAACACACACACATACATTACACTGTACACTGTGTATATACTGTATGTACTTGTACTCTATGAGGTCCTTCAAGCGCAACGTGAAGAGACAATTACGCGGGCCGGCATGACAGCGGCGACCGGCGATGGATAGTATGTCTCTCGGTGGGCGCCATTGTTTTTGGATTGTACTGTGCTTACCATCAGGCATAGTGCAGTCATTTTGTCGAGATACAATAAAAAAAAATATAATTCTTAATAAGCTCAAGTTTCCTTGACTTGTAGTTCAATTGTTCAAATTTAATTTGCAGTCTTTACCTGAACAATTCACTACTCCGAATAAAGGTTATGTTATGTTGATTGTAAGATTAATCATCGAAGTAATTAAGAATGCTTTAAAATAAGAAAATATTGTAACAACTATCTATAGTGTAAAAGATTAGAAACATTATTATACACTATGACGATTCGCCTCGGAGCATTCGATAACGAATGACATCTGAACAATAGTACAGTTACCAGGTCAATAGTACTAGTCAATAGGACAGTTACCAGATCAATAATAAAAATCAACCCTATACAATGGTTATTTAGAGGATTCTTGAACATTATAAGCTTGTAATATTGAGGGATCAAAATCACATAGCGATTTACTATAAATATGTATAACGATGGGATGTTGAGGTATACAGATGAAAGAATAAATAGTTCAAGTGAGGAATGACGTATACCTATATAAAGGGAGTTTCACTGAGTATTGACTGTGGTAGACGAAAACAGTTTAGGCTATTGAAAAATAAATATGAAATTTTTGATTTATATCAAAGTAATGTTGGCTCCGTGTGTTCAGAAACGGTGTCGATCAACGTAAGTTCGAATCGTACAATAAGCCTGAACTATCAGTGAAGGAAAACAATTTGATGAAATTATACCACTCTTTGGTTGGAAATTTATTGCCAAGCATATGTATTCCAGGACAGAGTATCTACACTTAAGAGTCCCTTAGCACGTTTACAATTGGATGGAATTATAGTCAAAAGTTAAAACATATAACTCTCTCTAATAATGACAAACTCAATTCAAAATGTTAGCTACAATAACGAGATATTACTTGGTTAAGTGTAAAATTGAAATGAGTAAATACTTGAAAACAAAGGGAAATTAATTCAAAATCTCCGCTTACCCACGATCACACGTTCAAAAGGTACAATTAAATACGTGACGCGACAACATTAAGGGGGTGTAGTTAACGAGTTGTAAACCGTTTAATTTGCTTTCGTGTTGTGTGGGAATACCAATTAATTGGGAATCCTGGGAAATACGTTATATTAGGAACACTAACTCATTTGTATACGATAACGGAGACATTTTTATTTACAATCGTTTTTAATTTTGTAAATATCTTATCGCCAGTTGATATCATTACATAGTATAAAATAAAGTACCCCACCGCGTCTGTCCGTCTGTCTGTTCGCGATAACCTCAAAAACTACTCAACGAATTTTCATGCGGTTTTCACCTGTAGATAAAGTGATCCATGACGAAGGTTTTGGTATATAATTTGTCAAGGTTTTTTTTATAACCAGGGCGGGACAACGTTTGCCGGGCCCTCTAGTTTAAAATAAAACACTCAGGTACTGATATGACTGAGGATTACGATGAACAATATTTACATATTGTAATAATTTGTATTGTATCAATCACTACATATTATAAAATTAAGCCCTCTGCCACGTCTGTCTGTCTGTTCGTGATAAACTCAAAAACTACTGAACGGTTTTTCATGTGGTTTTCACCAGTGGATAGTGATTAACGAGAAAGGTTTAGACATATAATTTATCAATTATTTTTTTATTATCAGGGTGGGACGACGTCCTTCGGGCCCGCTAGTTATAAACAATACTAGTAATATTCGAAAAATCGCCTGCCTTTATCTATTTTCTTATTATTTATTATATACATAAAATAATAGAGACGTGTTGTTGGACGAGCATCACTCATGACTACTGGATAGATATTGATCATTTCTTTTGTTTTGGTTCTTGTCTAAAAAAAATATCACAATATCTTCATTTAATATAAAATAATTACAGTTATAAGAAACTGCAATTATTTATAATAGTGCTCGCAGTTATACATCAGCATGCTCCGTGCATATATGTAGAAGTCTAATCTCCCTAAAAAATTACATTTGAGAGTAATTGAGCTACATCTTAAAATTATAAAAAACCAGTGCCATGATGTTTGTCCACAATTAACTCCGAAACTACTCAACGGATCTTCATAAAAGCTGACATTTATGTATAGTCTGGTCCAACCTGAGATATAGGATATATTTATATTTCGATTAATGGCCTCAATATTTTAAATTACAAATTAAGTAATTGTCAATATTGATTATTGTTATTAATTATAACATTCATCGGTCTCGAACAGATGACGCTTTAAATTAGTTTGTTGACAGAAAACTGTAGGACGAACTGTTATAGATATCTCATAGATGGCCCCAGGCAAATACTTTATTATGATTTCAATTCAACATTTTATAACTGAGCCACAGCAACGCGTGGCCGGCTCAGCTAGTTATAAATAAAATCAGGCCAGTTTTATATTACAAGTAAACTTTAGTCCCATCAATTCGTGACCCCAACGACATTCAAAAGTTAAATTTAATTATATAGGCAACTAGTTAGAAAGGTCTTTTGGAGACGTCCCGCGTTCTTATCCACCCAACCCCGTCTGTTGGAAAATCAACGAACGTTTTTAACCTACGTTATAACTCAAAACAGCGACTAAATTCTTATGAATTCTTCTTATTCATTCCCATTTACATACCTACTAACAGAGCCCCGAATTTGAGTCCTATTTAACTGTTAAGATTTGAATTACTTGTATTTAAATATGTATAGTACTTCGCTGACTGATTCACATTTGTTTCGGTTTAGCAGTGAGATTACCAGCATACTCCTTTCCATTTGCCTTTGACATGTTCTTAGTTTTAAATAATTATTTTGAGACAGCGCCCACTTTGGACAACCATACGTGAGATATGGCAGAATACATGAGTCAAATACTTTCTTCTTGTCAGTCATGGAAAAGTTTTTACTTTTGAATATTTCCTTAAGAGACCAGTATCTTTTCCAAGCGCACGAAACCCTTCTTTCTATTTCTGAGTCAGTTTGGTCCTTGAATGATATTAGTTGTCCCAGGTAAATGTAGTGTTTTACATATTCAATTTTTTTCATTGTCTACTTCTATAGGTACTTCTTCTTTGTTTGTAATTATTTTTGTTTTTGATCTGTTAACACTCAAACCCACTCCTCTATTTGCATCAGTAAGTTGTTGCAGCATAATTTTAAGCATTTTACCGTTCTCTGATAATGAGACTAAATCATGTGCGAACCGTAAGTGATTTAGTTTTCTACCATTAATATTTATGCCAATGTTGTCCCATTCTGACTTTTTGCATATGTTTTCTAGAATTGCTGAGAAAAGTATTGGAGATAACGGGTCTCCTTGTCTTACACCTCTTGCGATAGGGAACTCCTCACCAACTGACTCTAGTTTAATTTGTGCTGTACTATTTGCATATACATTTCTGAGTATTCGTATGTATTTTCTTGACACTCTTGCTATATTAAAGCCTGCTAAAGTGAGTCATGGTATATGGAATCAAATGCTTTACTATAGTCTACAAATGCAATGCAAATATACAACCCTCTGCCATATTCTTGACATCTCTCTATTAATTGCTTTAAAACAAACATATGATCAATAGTTGAAAACCCAGATCTAAAACCGGCCTATTGAATTGGTTTATAATTTTCAATGTTATTTCTATCTCCTTTTTCTTGTAATATTATAATTGTACTCTTGGTCCACTGGGGTGGTACATATTCTGTATCTAATATGGTATTGTATAATTCTGTAAGTTTTCTTAGGTTCGTTGGTTCTGTTGCAAATAATTTGATCATTTCATTTGTTATTTGGTCTGGTCCCGGAGTTTTATCATTCTTTTGAGTCTTTATAGCTTGTTCGATTTGGCCTCGGAGTTTTATCATTCTTTTGAGTCTTGATAGCTTGTTCTTTGACAATAATAAGACTGGAATATGCTCTCTTTTGTCTTCTTCAAGATTTATAGCTGGAGATGGGCTATTAGGTATTAGGTTCTAGCGAGTAAAGTCTTCTATAATAGTTAGTTGCTACTTGCCTTATAGCTTTTCTTGTTGTGTTTTGTTTCCCTATTTCGTTATTGATATTTGGTATCCAGAGTTTTGTCACTACTAGTACTTTTAACGCTTTTTTAACTCCTCTCTTTTTTATATGAGAAGACAGCATTTCTGTTCTTCTTTTATTTCTGTCCTTTTTGGTAGAGTTATTAATTTTTTTACTAATTTCTGATATAGCATTAAGGTTCTCTTTACTCTTTTTAAGTTTTAGGAGTTGTTTTCTCTCTTCTATTAAGTTTAAGTTTCATTTCCAATGTAGTTAATCTTAGTTTTTTAGATTTATTAAATAGTGGTATATACAATTCATTTATCTCTTTATCATATTTTTCTTCTATGCCGTTATTTATAGTGATATCGCTTATTTTCCTTGTTAGAGTTGAATTTATGTTTGGTTTTGAATTTATTTCAACTTTATTTTTCGTATTATTTATTACTGCTCTCACCATTCTGCGGTTAGTATTAAAGTAGAGTTGGTTTATGAAACTTACATCTTGAAAATAATTTTTCTTGTTGGTGGCCATACAGTCAATTTCATTTTGAATAGTGCCATTTGGAGATACCCAGGTCCACTTTTTCTTTGAGTCTTTCTTATAAAAACTATTCATATATACAAGATTGTTTTCAAATGCCATATTAATCATTCTTTCTCCATTTTTACTTCTTCTACCAAAGCCAAAATTGTCTATTATTTTGTCTTCGCCTATTCGTTGAGATCCAATTCTTCCGTTAAAATCTACCATGACTATTACGTTTTTGTGTGTATCTTGTAAGACTGATAACAATTGATTGTAAAATAAGTCTTTAACATAGTCATCTTGTTGTTCTGTAGGTGCATATATTTGAATAATCGACCACTTGTGTTTATAGCCTGGTAGATAAATATTAAGAATGGCTATTCTTTCTGATATACCCTTGAATTCATCTATGTTATTTTTTAAATATTTTTTTACCATGAAGCCTACTCCGTAGCTTCCTTTTGTTTCACCTTTATGATATAAGATATAATTATCGCGATCTTCAATATTTTCTCCTATTCTTCTTACTTTGCTTAATCCTATTATATCCCATTTCATTGTAGATAGGGCTAACTTAAGTTCCCTGAGCTTCGTTTATATTCTGAGTAATAGGCAGTTTAGTGTAATAACATATATTTTACGTTATTATTAGTATTAATTTTATTTTTGTTTTTTTTTCTTCTGTTAGAGCTGGAAGGTAGTGGTCAAAAATTCCCACGGTAACTAGCCGACTTGGGGATGTTATATAACTTGTAGTTGTTTCATTAAATCTATTTATTTCTTTTTTTATTATTCCGGTTCCTATGCGTGTTGATTGCTATTCTTTTGTTATATCTGATGTTGATTGTGATTTATTCCTATACATACGCTCAAATGCATTTATTTTATTTATTTTGGCTGGATATTTTTCATTAGCTATTGTTAACTTTGGGGAGGAAGACTGATCTCTCTTCCTTTTATACCGAATTACGCCCACTTCGCCTTTGACTACCAATTTGTCATATCTTATGTACGCTATACGTCCTTTATTTCTTTGTACCTCCAACTGTGGCAAGAGTTCTTTTCTTTTTTCCAAAACTTCTTTAGTAAAGTCTTCCTTAACATAAATTGTATTTGGTAGTTTTTTCTGTTTCTCATTCTAATCTAATTCAACGTTTACCGGCAGCCAGGTAGCCCGAACGCTGTTCGAAAGAACATTAAGATATATAAAAAACTGGTTTATACAAATTCCTTGTCGAAACCGTTGCTAGCTCTTAGACGAATCTTTTTTATATGTATATTTTTCTTCAATACAATGGAGTGTGAAAAAGTTTTAATACAAGTTGAAAATAGTTATGATATCATTCAGTGTTTAATTTATCATTATTTATTTTATGAACATATTTTATCGTTTAATTTACAATTTAACTCTATCAACTTGATATTTTATAATGTAAACGACTATACTGACTGCATAGTAAACAAAAAAGGGAAAGGAACTTCGTTCCTACTGGTGGTCCATAGACCTCTAAAGCTTTTTTTTACATTACCGCCAATGTATGTAGGTTAGTTTTTATTTTAATTGAACCCGGTAGATTATGCTACAACGGGTTGTAGGCTTATTTTAAAAGACTTCTCACATACCATCTGGGTATATGTCTGAGTGAGTCCCTTGATAGTTTGGATTCACAATGGGAAACGGTAGGTAATGGCTGCAATCGGGTTTTAGGTTTATTAAAATTTTTGGCGTTTAAAAATACAATTGAAACCAGTGATAACCGATTTGATGCAGACGAAGTTGCACTGGTCAGCTAGTTTATTCATAAAATCACACTTTCAGTTCTTGTATATTGAACTCACTAGTATAGTTTGGATTTTACAAAGTTTTAGCAAATTATTTTATTTGTTTCTTCAGAGCGTAGTTTGTGACGTTCGAACTATATCATGGCGGAACCGGGGAAAAAAAGTCTGTTCGCTATAGTGTGCACCAAATTTTAGATATCCAATAATATTTAAAGAAGATCAATTATTTAATTTAACATATTGTTTTATTCATATACCTACTTTAACTTGCAATTTAGGCAGTTAAGAAAATAAATTAATGTGCCGTATCACTTTCTTAAGCCACCTTAGTAGATTATTCAAGAGGTAAAATAAAGCCTTAACCGACTATACAGAGAGTCGAAGCCGCGAATCTAAAGGTATTTGGTGTGAAAACATGTGAAGCGTGAAAAGCGAAGTGTCATGTGAAGAATTTAATTAGAGGCGAAAAATGTTATCCCCATGTCGTTCAAAACGCACTAACTGGATACTCGGCCCGGACACATTTCCTACTTCACCGTGTCAAAACTTTTTCCATTACAAACGATTCGAACTTACAAAGCAATCATAAATTAAAAGTACTGTATCCAAAAGACAATGGACATAAACAATAAGACATTTTAATATCCTATCTAAAATTTGCTTCTCTTGCAGAAGTATGAACACAGCAGGCACGTATTAAGGTAAAATTTGGGTACGAAATTAAGATCGTGCGGTTATGTTTTACAAATGAAGGTCGCTTTTGTTTCAGCGTTAATGATCGGCGGCTCGCTCTTTGTTTGAAGCAATATTATTAACGATAACAATAATCTTAAAGTAACTTAGGTAGGTTACTAACAAAAAGGCAGACATATTAAGCGCGTGTGCACCGTATATTTATAACAATATTCCAAATCGATTAAAAATAAGTTTGTAAAATATTTTTATAGCATAAATATATTTATGGTCATATTAGAAAACTCAACTTGTATGTTTTTCTTTTTTTTTATCGCGGTAAACTCTCTAATTACCAAACTTGCAAAAATCCTTTGGCACTTTATAGGCATTTCGAGGAAGGTTATAAGTTGTGACCCCCAGTAACAAAGCCATTACCAGACAAAATATAGGTTAGAAAATAGACTAAACGAGAAAAAACTAATAATCCACACATAACTCCTGATATGGAGGACGAATCGGTTGCTAGAGAACAACTGTGAATTCTTATGTCATCAAGATACTATGTCGCGCGGCTCAGTTGAGTGATTTCAAATTTTGAAATTCCTTTAAGTTTACCTATATCTGCGATGATCATAATTCAAACCGTGTTATTCCTATAACGTGGAAGAACTATTATAATGGAAGAATGATAAGCAATAAAACTATTTATAATAAACAACGATAACAAACGAATCAGAAAAAGATTGAATGGGGGTCATCACCTAAACCATTCAACCAATCCGCACCTGCGTCAAAAAATAATTTAATTCCAGAACATTATTGAAAACGGTGTCTTCAACTTTGAATGTACCGTTTTTAAATGAAACTGAAAAGGTAAATATTTTATATTGCGATGGAGAAAGCGAGTCGCCGGCATTAGATTGCTTCCCGCTGCTACGCTACTGAAGGTCTCTTGCCCTTATCCAGATGAAAGGCGAGCGTGTTATCATTTTAAGACAATCTATATTTCATTATTAGAATACGAAGCGTATCTGGAATTGAAAAATACAAACGATATAAATTTTAGACGAGGTAAATACTTGCTATACAACATTTTCTTTTCCACTAACTAGTAGCTGATTATTACAAACACATCAAAAATAGCCAAATAGATGCAGTCATGTCGAAACAATGCACGCATATACACTCGGCAATTGATTTTTATTTATATAGTTATTAATAATGTTTTATACGTGTATATATAAATCAATCCAACACCGTATGACCCATCACCGAGACAGCTGCCACTCCTAAGTTTTTTTACACGGAGAAAGGTTTATGCTATACATATCGCTATAACCACCACTAAGTGGTGCTGACCATCATTCAGATTGATAATAATCGGTAATTGATAAATAATAAAAGGGTAAAGAGACGAATTATGTACATTAAATATATTTAAGAAAAAATACTCTGGGGGGTTCAGAACCAATGACGGAACCCGATGTCTATAGTTTTTAGAATGTTTCTCTGTCTGTCTGCCGTTTGTACGGGATCCACGTAAAAATTACCGGATGGATTTTGACGAAATTTACTACGGTAGTAATTTATATACCGGTATAAAAATAATATACTTAAAAAATCGTTTTCAGTTCCTGTGCGATAGGCATACTCGAAATTTAAGGTCATCAGATGATTTAACGTTAGAAGTCCCTGCTCATTCCACTAGTTTCAGCGCCAAGTCTTTCACAATCCAGGCTGTCCGACTATGGAATGCTCTACCGATGTCTATAAGATGGGCGCAGACGATGGGCATTTTTAGAAACTCTGTCAAAAAACACTATTTATCTATTTAAAATTCGCTTATGTGTATATATTTATCAATATATATATAAAATTCTCGTGTCACAATGTTAGTAACCGTACTCCTCTGAAACGGTTTGCCCTATTTTTATGAAATTTTATATGCATATTCAGTAGGTCTGAGAATCGGCTACTATCTATATTTCATACCCCTATGTGATAAGGGTTGTCGACCCCTAACATTATTTTTTGGACATTTTTTTTAAATTTTATTTTATTATAATGAGGCATTAAAAAATACATACAAATCTAAATTTTCACCCTTCTAACACCAACCCCTATTTTTTAATACATATTTTAGTAATTAATCGAGTTTCTTGCCGGTTCTTCTTGATGACTGGGCTGTTTTCCGAACCGGTAGTAACTTTGACGTTCATAAGCGCCTAAATTGAATAAAAGATTTTTCGATTTTGATTTTGAATCATTTTTCATCCCACTCGATAACTGATCAATTATCACTTGGTAATTTATCCCAGAGAAACAGCTAATTAAAACCAAGTCGTCGTCTTATTTGTGACTGTTTTTCACATGTATTTCGATTAAAATTTCCCTGAGCTTACGGCAAGGCTAAAATTTTCGTACAAAAAAAGGCTTTTTTATCAATCTTCTGTCTATCTATCTTCTTCTATCTATTAAAAAAAACAGTGAGTAGTAAAGACCTTTATAGGTCAATAGCGTAGTCAGTACGAAAAAAATTTTTTTTCTTTGTATGGTTTACTGTGAACCCAGTACTTTAGCAGTGATGCGTGTTCATACAAACAGACAGACAGACATTTCTAAAAATGATTGAAATGTATCACTTATTCCTAAACACCTGCAACAATTTCGAAAAAGTACAGAGACGTTAGATTTACATTTTTATTATTTGTATAGATAGAAGAATGGCATCGGGCACTTTATTGTTAATAATAAAAATGTCTGGCAATAATAATTTCATGTTGTAGTAGTGTTTTAAAGTTACTGAAAAACAAAACATTCTAAATTATATAAAAATCAATACTTTTGCCTGTAAAGATGGGATATGCACTAATAAACGCAACGTTTAACGGCAGGAGGGGAGCCCGCGCGCTGTTTGGAAGAACATAAAGATATATAAAAAACTGACTTATTCGAATTCGTTGTCGAAACCGTTGCTAGCTCTTAGACGAATAGTTACAACAAGTGACAGTTGACACACACGTACTGATAGAATTCTAATTGAGATTCATCTTCTACAATGGAATGTAACTATTATGTATTATGTAATGTACTAATAAACCTAAAACCCGATTGCAGCCACACCTACCGTTGCCAATTGTAAATCCAAACTATCGAGGGACTCACTCAAAAATAAGCCTACAACCCGATCGTAGCATCATCTACCGGGTTCAATTAAAATAAAAACTAACCTATAAATATTGACGGTAATGTAAAAAAAGCTTGAGAGATCAATGAACCCCAGTTGGAACGGAGTTCCTTTCCCTTTTCTGTAGACGTTTACTATACAGTCAGTATAGTTTACATTATAAAATATCAAGTTGATAGAGTTAAATTGTAAATTAAATGATAAAATATCTTCATAAAATAAATAATGATAAATAAAACACTGAATGATATCATAACTATTTTCAACTTGTATTAAAACTTTTTCACACTCCGTTGTATTGAAGAAAAATATAAATATTAAAAAAGATATGAGCACGACGCGTCAACTGTCACTTGTTGTAACTATTCGTCTAAGAGCTAGCAGGGTTATATGATAATATTTACCAATTGCTCAAATGGAAATACGCTGAGCAAGTCCAATAAAAATGCATGTTTCATATAACGTGACACAGTGAATAAAGGATGAGTGACGAGAAGGGATCGATGATCGTAGTAAGCAACGTAGGACATCAGTATTATATCAATGTACAGTATAATATCCATCCAGTTGTAACCGCGACCGAACTTGTGCTGTCGCGTCTGAAATGATCAGAGGAATATACCAGGTGTAAGGTTAGTCGCTTACAGTATTCTAAGGGATGATAGTTCATGGTAACATTTAACATATAAAATAATAATACCAAAACAAATATTAATGAACAACAAAGAGAAACTAAGTTAAAGTTTGTCCTAATGCTTTCAAAAGTACAAACACAAAAATAATAAATTGTTGCACCCGGAGTTAATAACCTTTGATAATAAAATGGGCAATAAGCCTTTTTGTTTTGTTCATGCCGTTACCACGTTCAATTTCATGTGACAGTAAAGTCACCCGACAGTCATTGACACTGCTTTAACATAGACGCATATAATTTTTGGATTTTTCTAGATAATATTAAGTACCTATTTTTTTTATGTCAAATATTAAGCGCCTATTTTTTTAATGGATCTAGAACGAGAATCGAGTACAGAGTATCCTCCATAAATATTGCCACTGTCTAAACTTTCAGCCTGTATTGTCAATACAAAGAAGGCGGTTAAAATTTCTCAAGAATAACTCCAAGAAGAAGAAATTTATGCAAATAATACTGGACAGATTTTGAGGAAATATGGTATTGTAATAGTTTATATACCGGTATTACATATCTACATATATATAAATCTAGTGTGATGATGTTTGTCCACAATAAACTACGAAACTACTCAACCGATCTTCATGGACGTTGACATTTATGTATAATTTGGTGCAATATTTTTTTTACAAATTAAATTATTTTCAATATTGATTATTGTTATTAACTGTAAGTTTTATCAGTCTTAAACAGATGGCGCTTCAAATTAGTTTGTCGTCAGAAAACTGTGGGATCGACTGTTATAGATATTTCATAGACAGCGCCGGGATTTTGAATTTTATTTTTTCAACTCGATATAAATAATGCACGTGTTTTTTCAATTCAACATTAAATATGAGCCACAGTAACTCGTGGCTATACTTACATACATCTGTATATTTTACTTCTGCATAATAAACATACGAAATAAAATTTGGAGCATAAAATATTTAATTAAATATATAGTAACACAATAGATAGCCCGTTTCGGCAAAACACAAACGATAACAAAGGGATTTCTTAACAAATGTCAGATCAATAAAATAAAGATTTTTTTCCAAAATACCCCAATCCAATCGCCGTGATAGGCGATTCGCCGCGGCTCCGTACGACGAGGCTTTATGAGGCTATCCAGTCACGTAGGCAATAGCTAATGCCTCAACACTGACCTACCGACCTACGTCAGATACGCACAGACAGCCAATCAGTTTACTTGTCAATTTTGCTATAGTAACCAATATACTTTACCCGCCATCCCCGCGGCTTTATATGCTATTGTTATTACATAATAGCTGATGCCCGTGATATCGTCTGCGTCACTTGTTACCGTTACAATATATTTTATGTAGAGAGGAAAACAAGCCTGTTTGTAATCAAAATATATATTTGATATTATTTACTTCCCCTTTTTTTTTTTTAATGTGGGGAAATCCCTTATGGATACGCCACCCTCCCGGGGGAGAGGGTGGGTTATGTCTGACTCGCACAGACTAAAACCCCAAGATGTACCGACAGACCGTTTTGTGGGGGTGGCAAGGGATCGAACAAGCTAATCAACCTTGTAGAGCCGCCCCCACGGTCCGCCCGGCGGAAGGTGACCGCCGGGCTCCTACCTATAGAAGAGCAGACCGGGCACACACCGGCTGCCCCCCCTCGTCCGCCGGACCCGTGCAATGAGGAAATGGGCCGCTTTTACTTCCCCTCGCCTGATATTGTTTAATCCATTTCACACATAGTGCTAATAAAAACCATAGTTTTTATCATTTTAATTAAAGGGTGTAAGGGGTGTCGCACAACATCTTAAGACTTGAGACACCCAAGCCAACCTCACCTGCACGTGGTGCACCCTGCTGAGTAACGAACGAGGCTATGGCGACAGCGGGGTGGTAGGGTTTTGAAGCCCGACTGGGTCGCGACCACCCTGCATGTAGCGAAAAAACCCGTAATAGTGATTCGTTCTGCGTGTCGCGTTTCGGGATCAGCTCTTGCATATCCAGTACCGAATGACCTTCGCCGTGGCTCGGGTACCGGTGAGATTCTCCGGTAGTTCACCGCCTAAGAGTGCTGCACTGATCCGGCGGCCAGGGAGACCTGTAGAAACGGTTGTTCCGCTGGCCGCCCGCGGTACAGTACAGGGGCCCAATCATGTATAACCAGCATGAGAATCTGCCCCACCATGCCGCGCATAATCTCGGGTAGGTTCGTCGTGCCGGTTGGTGACCGGATTTGGGGTCCCGGCGATCTATTCCGGGGGGGTACGGGAGCCCTTCCGTCCGCCGGGTCAGTGCAATGCAATTCTTGCAGGAGTTATAGTGAGCCGGCGATTAACATTGGTCACTTCTGGACACGGACGGAGGTTGTTCGCTCTTCTCGTTTCTTCCTACAAAAATCATGACAGCGCAGACAATGAGTATGAGTTCGACAGCGGTGCACAACCCCTACGCCGCTTTTACGATGGAGTTCATCAACATCCGTGGACTTCATTCTAACTTGAATGCCGTCCATCAACATCTCGAGACCGTTAAGCCAGAAATGCTCTTCTTGACGGAAACGCAGATTCGCCGTCCGGCCGACACATCTTACTTACACTACCCCGGCTACGTGCTTGAGGAGAACTTTCAAAGCAAGGCCGGCGTATGTGTGTTTGTACGGTCGGAGGTGTGCTGTCGTCGTTTGCGCTGTATGGAGGACCCTTCCTTCTCTATCCTTTGGCTACACGTAGACCTGGGCACTCAGAGCCGTATCTACGTGTGCCTCTACAGATCCCATAATGGAGATGATGAGACTACTCGGCTCTTTGATTACATGAGTAGGGCAGTAGATGACGCACAGGAGCAGTTTCCCACAGCAGAATTGGTGATCTTGGGGGACTTTAACGCACATCACGATATGTGGTTGGGTTCCTCCAGGACGGACCATGCAGGACGTACTGCTCATGCATTCGCCTTAACACATGACCTGACACAATTAGTAATCCAGCACACCCGGATTCCGGATGTCACAGGTCATGCGCCCTCATTGCTGGACCTTCTGTTGACGAGCCATCCAACTGGGTATGATGTGTCAGTCGATGCCCCCTGGGCAAATCGGATCACTGCCTCGTTATATCGTCTGTGCCACGCGCTCCACCTCCACCCAGCGTAAGAATTAAGCGCAAGGTGTGGCACTATTCGTCAGCAGATTGGGATGGAATGCGGGATTATTTCGCTTCCATTCCTTGGCGGCAACGCTGTTTTGACGGGAAGGACCCTTCAGCGATTGCTGATGCGATTGCCGACGAGATTGCAGTTGCAATGGAATATTATATTCCTTCCTCCGTGATCGTCGGTAATCGCAAAGGACGCCCTTGGTACAATCGCGAGTGCGCCGATGCAGTTAGCAAAAAGCAAGCCGCGTATCGCGAATGGATCAAGGGTCGCGCAAATAAGGATCCTAATACCAGCTTCCTCAAATCAGCCTATAACTCTGCCACCAAAGCCTGTAAGAGGGCATACACTAGAGCGGATGCCCAGCGCGTTGCACGCTTAGGTCTAGAACTCGTAAGTCATCCGACTAATAGTCGAGGCTACTGGAGTCTGGCCAAAGCTGTGCAAGCCAATTTTTGTCATCCAACAATGCCACCGTTGAGGTACTCTGATGGGTCACTGGCCTACGAACCGCAGGAGAAAGCTACATTATTAGCTAATCTCTTTGCGGCTAATTCTCGGCTCGACGATCGAAAAGCGCAACCGCCCACTATTCCTTGCTGCGGTGTCACTATGTCTGAATTAAAGTTCAGGCAGCGTGACATTCTTAAACAACTGCGATCGCTCGATGTCCGAAAGGCAAGTGGTCCGGACGGTATCCCAGCGGTTGTACTAAAAAAATGTGCAGCCGAGTTGGCTCCAGTACTTACGCGCCTATACCGCCTGTCTTATCTTTCTGGTATCGTGCCTTGGGCTTGGAGGGAGGCCAACGTGCAACCGATTCCCAAGAAGGGGGATCGGTCTGATCCCAATAACTATCGCCCAATTGCCGTAACCTCAGTGCTGTGCAAGTTAATGGAGCGGATCATCAACACCCAGCTTGTCCGCTATCTCGAGGATCACTCGTTGATTAATGATCGGCAATATGGCTTTCGCCAAAACCGATCAACGGGTGATCTTCTGGCCTACGCACTACACCGCTGGGGGGAGGCAATTGACAAGCACGGCGAGGCCTTGGCAATCAGTCTCGATGTTGCCAAAGCCTTTGATAGGGTCTGGCACCGTGGTCTTCTGTCCAAGCTTCCGGCATACGGTCTCCCCGACAATTTATGCAGATGGATCTCTGGCTTTCTACATGAGCGCAGAATTCGTGTCCTTGTCGATGGATGTGATTCGCAGCTCATGTCAGTAAATGCTGGAGTCCCCCAAGGCTCTGTACTTTCACCTACTCTGTTTCTTCTGCATATCAATGATATGTTGCCTTTAGGCCATATTCATTGTTATGCAGATGACAGCACCATCCATGGGTGCTATTACAGCAAGCCTTCTTGCAGTCGGGGGGAAACAGAAAAGAGACGGCAGGATCACATTGGTCACTTCTGGACACGGACGGAGGTTGTTCGCTCTTCTCGTTTCTTCCTACAAAAATCATGACAGCGCAGACAATGAGTATGAGTTCGACAGCGGTGCACAACCCCTACGCCGCTTTTACGATGGAGTTCATCAACATCCGTGGACTTCATTCCCTGAACAGGGTGCGACGGTTTTTCACGCCAGATCAGCTATACCTCCTTTATAAGGCACAAGTTCGGCCTTGCGTGGAGTATTGTTCGCACCTCTGGGACGGTTCCGCCAAATACCTACTAGATACCCTGGACAGGTTGCAGAGACGGGCTGTCCGCATTGTTAATGATTCAGACATTACACAATTTATAGAGCCGCTTCAGTTGCGCAGAGACATTGCCTCTCTGAGCGTGTTCTACCGTCTGTATCATGGCGAGTGTTCTGAAGAGCTATTCAATTTAATACCTTCCTCTCCTTTTCATACCCGAACCACGCGTGCTGGGCTCCGGAGCCATAGTTTTACGGTAAATCCTATCTGGGCACGAACTAAAAAGTTCGCAACTTCTTATCTCTGCCGTACCGTCAAGCTGTGGAACAATCTCCCGGCCAGTGTGTTCCCTCCTTCCTATAATATGGGGTCCTTCAAGCGTAACGTGAAGAGACATTTATGCAAGCCAGCATGACAGCGGCGACCGGTGAGGGATAGTGTGTCTCTCGGTGGTCGCCATTGTTTTTAGATTATACTGTGCTCACCATCAGGCATAGTAAAGGCAAACAAAAAGTACACACAGTACAATCCAAATTATTTCAATCTATATTATACAGAAGACATTAACGGGGGGAGATTTTTTAACGCCACTTTTTCACTTTTCTTTGCCATTTCTCAAAGATTATCGTCTTTCATACCAATTTTGTTCTGATAATTATATACATACTTAAAAAAAATAGCCAAAGTGGGAACCAAACCATTCACTTCAAATGCGCTCTAAAATGAATCGTCCAAAATTTATTTATTTCAATTTATTCTTTCAGCCTTCATAAATCAGTCGTCACGATGATAAATATTAAAAAAAACTGTTTAAAAGATAACGTGTTCTACGTTGCTGACCCAAGAGAGAAAACCCGAATAATTAGAGAAAAAACCAACAATTATAAACTTAGCTCGCAATCTTAGATTTAGCAATAAACTTTACTTATTTTATTTACGATTAGGCAGTATTTCAAGCCGAAACTTTATCACCAAGCACTTTTGTAACTCCACTTACAAGCCTATCTTTTTTCAAGGCCTACAAATTACTTTGTATCACAATCAAATACCCGAAGTACTTACTTATGACGGTGAAATTGACTCTCAGATTCCTGGTGGGAGAATTCTTGAAGTCGACTCTGCAGCGATATACACCGGCATCGTTTGCGACAACGCTGTCGACAAACAGCACTGCCGGGCTAGTGGCAGCTCTGAAGTACGCCCTGGACCCGAAACCGGACGGCGATGACCATAACTTAGGCTGGGAGGCGAGCCGACCACGAACGTCATAGCTGGGAGAACCATTTAAAAATTATCAGTTTTCTTCGATGTTAAATCGGTGATTCGTTTGTCTTACAGCGTTGAATTATTTCGAAGACTAGGTTTTTATTTGGATTCTTCCTTTAGTATTCCTAAAAATACCAATAAAAGTATACATCAGATAATTACTAGATGGTAAGAATTTGAAGGACGGTGCCAGGATCACCCGGTGTATATCTCGTAAACAATGGAAGTGAAAGGGATCTACAATTGACTAGAACACTACCATCATACACATCGAGCAAACTTTTCCGTTACTTTGTTATAATTCCAGTAATTAAGAAGTAGAAAGAAGAAAGAAGAAGAAGAAGAGTAAGAAGTAAGTAAGATTTGTTTGTCGGCGTAACAGCGAAAATACCACCAATTAGCAAATTATGGATATTTAAATAGTCACCTTCGTAATTACCACCAGGTACACAGTATTTTATCTTTCTATTAGGTACTATATTTTTTTTAATCACCCAAGGAATAGATGGAGTTTAAATAAATAATGGTATAATAATTGGTTATAGAACGTTTATTGGCATAGAAATCTCAACAAACAGGCTCATTTCTACCAATAATTCAATTTAACTATAATAGCATCTCAATACGACAAAACCACTAAAAAAGGATTTAAAAATTACAGTAAGAAATAATGAAAATATGATATAGAAATTGTTATCATAGTACTGCGATACTTGAGCAGATATAACTTAAGACGTTACCTGTAAAGTGGCTCTCCGTCGGTCTCTTTAAACCATAACACCATGGAGACGTGATCCTCAGTCGCCAACGGATGTATGTCGCAGGGCAAAGCGGCTTTCTTCCCCAACACACCTTGCGCTTGTGCCATAGGTACTGCAACAAAATGTAATTATCATATAAAGTACATCTTATGAAATAGGTAACATATTACAAACTAGCTTTTGCCGACGGTTTCGCTTGCGATAAGCTTGCGATTTATCCTGTCCCTCGAGACCAGTATATTTTTTAAATAAACCTCCACTATTCTTTTCTATAACACTAAAACCTTAGATACATGTGTATGTATGTCATGAAGTTTATTTCAGTAATTAAGAAACGACATTGTAACAAACAAGTAAAGAAACAAAGTTACATCCCCATTTATAAAATCTGTGAGCATAATCTCAAGAGAAAATGGAGAATTGGAATTATCTCTTTCGGTGTATGTCCAAGGACAGGTTTGTTTTATTTTTATTAATGTCTAATAAAAATAAACACAACGTTTCTTCCTATTTATTACAACTAGTGGGCGCCATTCATTGACGGAGTTCCGATCGGGCCGCCGTGGTGAACAGTCGTGTTTGCGCTCCGCGCTCTCCGTTCGTGCGTCCGACCCGCTGACTCGCTCTCGCGCTCGTGCTATCTCGCTCGTTTTCGTGTCGACCGCGCTCGACTTAGTAGTGTCCGTGCTTCGCTCGTATCGAGTCGGTCTCGCGCGCCGTATCGCAGTGTTTGTGTACTTCGTGTTTCGCGTCGCGCGCTCCGTTGTTTACGTTGTGTGCGCCGCGTCTCCGCCAGTCTACAAGCGCCGTGTTTACATCGTGCCCCGCACCGATTCGTCGCCGCGTTTCGCGTACGCTACGTAGTTGAGCGAGTCCGCCGCGTTCATTGCTATTCTGTTGCTAAGAAGTAACAATAGTGTCAATCGTAGGCGCTCGATTTTAGAGCGTAGCAAACCGCTCCTCTCGGAGCGAACCCGCGATTAATTTCATTTTTAAAGTCCAGTCGTCTGGCCTGCTCATGGATACCTAACGGTGTAGCCAACGAAGTGAGTTGGAGCGACCTGTCCGCTCGCCGTAGGCCCCGCGGCCTACTGCACTGACAGACGGGCCTGGGTAGCTTAGCCTTGGTGGTGATCACCTAGTTAAGTCCAGTGTGTCTCCCTCCCACCTACCTAATCCCCTCATTCCATCCTCGGGTGTCTGTTTGGGCGTAGCCCGGTTTACCGGTCTGCGTTCTCTGCCCCGGGATTGCTAGGGCTTCCCTCTAGGCTCTGTAGGTTCGTTTCCGTGCGGCATTGCACTTTGCCCACAGGTCTCTTGGCCCGGACTCGGGATAGTCCCATAATTTTCCGTTCAGGCGTGCCCCCCTGCCCCTAAGGCAGGGAGGTTTGTTCGCGGCCCCCACCAAGCCATCGAAATGGCATCAATAGAGCAGATCGCAGCGATCTTAGACTCGTTCCGCGCCAATTATCCGACAGTAGATGCCGAAGCTATCTTTAGCTCCGTTCTAGTCCCGTCCTCGGAGGACGAAACATGTGAGGCCCGCGTGCCTACCGCGAACTCGTTCGCGGTATTAGATTCGCCCCTGTCGCCGCTCAACGGCAACAACGAGTTAGAAAATAACATGGAGGTCGACATCGCGACACCCGCCGCGTCAAACACACCGCCCGCGACCGCCGCGCCCGCGCCCGATAACGACGGATTCATTACCGTAACTAAGATACCGAAGCGGAAACAACCCACGCAGCCGACGCAATCAGACCCAGATTCGGGACCCGAATGTCCCGCACTTAAAGTTCCGTGCCGCGAAGGCAAAATAGACGGCACCCGGGTGCCTACCGCGACACCGTCCACACACGCGAGACCGCGATCGGGCAGATCAAGCCCTGTTGCCGTCTCGCTCACACAGACACGACCGCACTCACAAACGGACTCGCAAGCGCCCACACAACCCGCGGCTAAGAAGCCCCGCCCACCCCCGCCAGTCACGATACAAGACAAGTCGCGGTGGATCGCCATCTCCACCGCGCTCAAACACCTAGGAGTGCATTACACATCGGCACTCAACACACAGGCCGGTATTCAAGTTAAAGTACCCAATTCGGATCAGCATAGGAAACTCACCCAATACCTGAGGGACCACAAACTCGCGTACTTTACGTACGCACTAGAGGAGGAACGCCTCCTAAGAGTAGTTTTACGCCGCATCCCGGTAGAGATCCCTACAGAGGAGATCTTAGCGTTCCTTAAGAACGAAAACTTCCCCGCTCGCGAGGTACATCGCATGTACCACCCTCTCACTAAAACTAAATTCAACTTGGTGTTGGTCATCCTTGACCGCACCAAGGAAGGCAAGGATATTTTCAACATTACGTCCGTGTGCGGTCTCACGGGCGTAACAGTAGAGCCCCCTCGCAAATCTCACGCGCCCTCGCAGTGTCACAACTGCCAGGGCTACGGCCACACAGCTAAAAACTGCCACCTGCGTCCCAGGTGTGTTAAGTGTTTAGGCGACCACTCCACTAGGGAGTGTCCTCGCACCCCGACCTCCGCAGACCCTCCGAGTTGCGTTCTGTGCGGCGCCACGGGCCACCCCGCGAACTATCGCGGCTGCCCCCGCGCGCCCCGCACACAACGCCCTCGCCAGGCGAGGCAAGCGCCCAGGGCGCCCGCCGCCGCCGCCCGCCCTCCACCTCCACCACTCATGTCCGTAGAGGCCTTCCCCGGCCTGCCGGGTGCCTTCCGCACCCCGGCAGCGCCCGCGACCACCCCACGCGTGTCACCTTCAGTGCCGCGCGTCCCACCCACCGCACCGCGCGTGACACCTTCCGTGCCACGCGCGCCACAGCCTGGGCGGGCCCCTATGGCCCCCTGGGCTCCCAGATCCCAACCGCAGGCTCCCAGGCCTCAAACACAGCCTCCCAAGGCTCACACACCACACACACAGCCTCCGCAGGCGAGACACAATACACAACCCGACCTCTTCTCACCGACCGTTATCAAAGGGTTTGCACAAATCATGGGATTATTCGAAGAACACGATATAGAGGAGATATACGCGTTCGCCTCTGTGATCGAATCTAACGCAGAAACGGGTACGTTCAGCGCGATTTTACGCTTCCCGAACGTCGCGAAAACGCTCAATCGCATCGCTCGCTCGAAAAAAACCAACTCTTACACTAAATAATCATGTCTACGGCCATGAATAGAATTAAACCGCGCGGCCTATCTCTTTCATTTTTTAATGCTAGGAATCTATATACACAGCGCGATCTAGTAGCTGCCTTTTTACGCGACAGGCAAATAGATATCTTCCTCGTACAGGAAACGTTATTAAAACCGAAAATGCGCAACCCCGCGATCGCGAACTATAAGATAGTTAGGAACGACCGTGCCACCCGCGGGGGTGGCACGTTGATCTATTATAGGCGCTCACTCTACTGCGTGCCGTTAGATCCACCCGCTCTATCCAATATGGAAGTGTCAGTGTGTAGACTAGGGATGACCGGTCATCCATCCGTCACAATAGTATCCGCGTATCTTTCGCCGAATAAAGTCCTATTAAAAACCGACCTAGAAGCACTATTCGAACTAGGAGACTCCGTCATTATAGCGGGGGACCTCAACAGCGGACACGTCATCTGGAACAGTTCGACTACTTCCCGAAACGGGAGGATACTCGATAGACTAGGTGACGATCTAGCTTTTGACGTCATAGCCCCTTCGGAACCCACTCACTTTCAGGACAACTGTCGCCCGACAGTGTTAGATGTAGCTCTCTTTAAAAACGTCTCGCTTCGGTTACGACTCATACAAGTCGTACACGAACTTGACTCAGATCACCGCCCCGTAGTATTACTATTAGGTTCGAGCTCGGACACCACCCCGCCGTCGGTCAGGGTGGCCGACTACGCGAAATTACAACGCTACTTTAAAGACAACCCGACGTCAGTAGGTTTAGACAGAATCCCGGACGTGTTAGTGTCGAAAGCTGACGCGGATTCGGCCATCGATTCCCTGGTCGACTATCTCCAGACCGCCGTCAGGGAGACCTCGAAAGAGGTACAAGCGGCGAACGATCGCCGCTTCATACTCCCGGACGACGCGAGAGCGTTGATCACGGAAAAGAACGCCGCGACTCGAGCCCACGACACCTACCCGTCCGTAGAGAATCGCGTTCGTTTAAAGACTTTACGTAAGCAAGTTAGGACTCGTATCGCCGAGATCCGGGCCGACAGGTGGGACAGGGTGCTCGAGGACATCGAGCCGTCCCACCTGGCGTACTGGAAACTCGTACAGAAATTCAAATCAGACATAGTCATTCCGATGCCCCCTCTCGATAGAGGCCCCGGGTTGCCTCCCGCGTTCGATAGTATAGACAAGGCGGAGTGTCTCGCCGCGAGCTTAGAGAAACAATGTTCACCTAACACAGCAAACACTGACCCTTCGCATATTGAATCGATCGAGTCCTCGGTAGAGCGCGCGCTCGCGTCACCGCCGGCGGATACCCTAACCCCTATCACGTTTGTCGAAGTATCGGACGCCATCAAGCGCTTAAAACTTAGAAAGTCCCCAGGTCCCGATGGGATCAGGAACGAGGTACTGAAACTCCTTCCTGACCACATCATAGCTCTACTGGTCTGCATCTTCAATGCGGCCATGTCCCAGGGTCATTTTCCAGCCGCCTGGAAGAAGGCCGTAGTGATAGGGATTCACAAGCCCGGCAAAAAAGCTTCGCTTCCCGACAGCTATCGCCCTATTAGCTTACTAGACACGATAGGCAAACTATACGAGCGGCTCCTTCTGAACCGTCTCCAGACCGCTATATCAGAACTGAATCTGTTACCACCCGAGCAGTTCGGCTTTCGCGCCGCTCACTCTTGTACGCATCAAGTACACCGCCTCACGGAGTACATCCACGCCGGATGGAATAGCGATCCCGATCGTAACCCGGATCCGGTAAAACCTAAACCGAAACGCACAATGGCAGTCTTCTTCGACGTCGCCAAGGCCTTCGATAAGGTCTGGCACGCAGGGCTCATCCACAAGTTAATTAGTTTTCGCATCCCCGATAGATTAGTATTCTTAATCCGCGAATATTTATCAGATAGGACTTTCCACTATAGAGTGGAAGGTGAGCTGTCCTCAGCCCACCCCGTACGTTCAGGTGTACCCCAAGGGTCCATTCTGGCACCCTCCCTCTTCAATCTGTTCGTCAGCGACCTACCTCGGCTCCCGGGGGTAGAGGTAGGTTGTTATGCTGACGATACAGTAATCTTCGCTTCCGATTGGTTTCCGATACAACTTAGGAAACGCATAGAAGAAGCCGTCAGCACACTCGGTCGCTGGTTTCTTCTATGGCGTATAGAAGTAAATCCCGACAAAAGCGCCGCGATATTTTTCGACCCTAAATGCCGCAATTACGAGCGCAAACTCGAACCGATTAGATTATACGGAGTCGGCATTCCGTGGACCAAACAGATTAAATACTTAGGAGTTACACTAGATAGACACCTCTCCTTCAGAGCTCACACTAAGATAGTTCGAAACAAGGCCGCTATGGTCATGACTCGCCTACATCCGTTAGTTTGCCACAAGAGCAAGATGTCCCTCAGACACAAGCTCACGTTGTATAAAACTTGCATCCGACCCGTTCTGACATATAGCTGTCCCGTTTTCGCACATATGTCACCGTATAGCTTCAATAGAATACAAATAATACAGAACCGCTTTTTACGTAAGGCGACCGGCGCCCCGTGGTACGCCCGGAACGAGGATCTCCACAGGGACCTGGAGATGCCCTCGATCTGGACGTATGTAAAATCACTCACTACTAGCTACTTTGAAAAAGCCGCGAATCATCCCAGTCCGTTAGTGGTATCCGCCACGGATTACGAAACCGTACCGAACGCCGCGCGATACAAAAGACGTCCGCGAAACATTTTCACCGATCCTCCCGACAAAATAACGGCAGCGAACGATCAGTACCAGCCTGTCTCTCAAAACAGAGCGTGTTCACGCCCACGCCCGCGTAACCACAGATCACGCCGCCGTGGTCTGGGGGTAAACTTCGCTCCCGCACACTTGATTAGGCCCCCCTCGGCAGCGGCTCAAGCCTAGGTCCGATCCCTCGGAGTGGAGCCCTTGAGTACGCTGCTCGCGCGATACAGTGAACTCACCAACCAATACATCACTGCAACAACACTACACATATCACCTCCACACACGTGCACGCTCACACGCTTACACATAAAAAGTGGATGGGTTTTTTCTTTTTGTTTTTACCCGTATCGAACTGAAATAGTTCAAAAAATTTTCCGACACAAAAATACACATAAGAGTTATTGAGACACGCATGCCTGGTACACATGCATGTTTCAATAACTCATATCTGTATGAATAGTTTAGCTTAACTTAGGTTAGCTAAGATAGATCGCGAATTGCATGCAACAGGTAACGGCCAAGCCGAGGTGTGCCGTGCACCCTTGAGCTAGTTACCAGAATAAAATCGGCTGAGTGCCTTAAGCGCTCGCCTTAGTAGTCCGGTGAAGCTGTAGAGGCCTCCAAAAAGGCCAATAGCTTTTGAATTTTATTAGGGTTAATATCATTGTTGAATGTAGAATAAAAAAGGGTAATTGGAACGTAAGAGTAAAATAATACATACAGTTGAGCATAGCAACCTCCTTCACAACCTTTTTTGAATATAAGTCCTTTATGATGTCAAAATAAATAATACATTAATACAAAAGTAAATCTCGATTATTGAGAGACTGAGGATCACGTCTCCATGGTGTTATGATTTAAAGAGACCGACGGAGATCCACTTTACAGGTAATAATGTCTTAAGTTATATCTGCTTTTTTTTTCGAACTGACTACGCTATTGACCTAGCAAGGTCTTAACAGTTTCATCGGGCTACAATTATATCTGCATTGTTATACAAAACTATTAGACCGATGTGAACTCCATTAGTTTAAATTCATGGTGATTATCATCATATATTTTAATACGTGAAGCCTAAATTTTGTATCCCTTTTTAACGGAATTGGGCGAACGTATGCATGAACGAAATCACCATGAATTTAAACTAATGGAGTTCACATCGGTCTAATAGTTTTGTATAACAATGCAGATATAATTGTAGCCCGATGAAACTGTTAAGACCTTGCTAGGTCAATAGCGTAGTCAGTTCGAAAAAAAAAGCAGATATAACTTAAGACATTATTACCTGTAAAGTGGATCTCCGTCGGTCTCTTTAAATCATAACACCATGGAGACGTGATCCTCAGTCTCTCAATAATCGAGATTTACTTTTGTATTAATGTATTATTTATTTATATGCTTTTATGTTATGTTTTGTTATACATGATATATATATATATATATATAAATCCCGTATCACGGTGTTCGTGGTTGAACTCCTCCGAAACGGCTCGGCCGATTTTTATGAAATTTTATATGTGTATTTGGTAGATATCAGAATAGATCGTAAAGTATATTTTATTAACCGACTTCAAAAAAAGGAGGAGGTTATCAATTCGTCTGTATTTTTTTTTTTTTTTTTTTTTTTTTTTTTTTTTTTTTTTTTTTTTTTTTTTTTTTTTTTTTTTTTTTTTTTTTTTTTTTTTTTTTTTTTTTTTTTTTTTTTTTTTTTTTTTTTTTTTTTTTTTTTTTTTTTTTTTTTTTTTTTTTTTTTTTTTTTTTTTTTTTTTTTTTTTTTTTTTTTTTTTTTTTTTTTTTTTTTTTTTTTTTTTTTTTTTTTTTTTTTTTTTTTTTTTTTTTTTTTTTTTTTTTTTTTTTTTTTTTTTTTTTTTTTTTTTTTTTTTTTTTTTTTTTTTTTTTTTTTTTTTTTTTTTTTTTTTTTTTTTTTTTTTTTTTTTTTTTTTTTTTTTTTTTTTTTTTTTTTTTTTTTTTTTTTTTTTTTTTTTTTTTTTTTTTTTTTTTTTTTTTTTTTTTTTTTTTTTTTTTTTTTTTTTTTTTTTTTTTTTTTTTTTTTTTTTTTTTTTTTTTTTTTTTTTTTTTTTTTTTTTTTTTTTTTTTTTTTTTTTTTTTTTTTTTTTTTTTTTTTTTTTTTTTTTTTTTTTTTTTTTTTTTTTTTTTTTTTTTTTTTTTTTTTTTTTTTTTTTTTTTTTTTTTTTTTTTTTTTTTTTTTTTTTTTTTTTTTTTTTTTTTTTTTTTTTTTTTTTTTTTTTTTTTTTTTTTTTTTTTTTTTTTTTTTTTTTTTTTTTTTTTTTTTTTTTTTTTTTTTTTTTTTTTTTTTTTTTTTTTTTTTTTTTTTTTTTTTTTTTTTTTTTTTTTTTTTTTTTTTTTTTTTTTTTTTTTTTTTTTTTTTTTTTTTTTTTTTTTTTTTTTTTTTTTTTTTTTTTTTTTTTTTTTTTTTTTTTTTTTTTTTTTTTTTTTTTTTTTTTTTTTTTTTTTTTTTTTTTTTTTTTTTTTTTTTTTTTTTTTTTTTTTTTTTTTTTTTTTTTTTTTTTTTTTTTTTTTTTTTTTTTTTTTTTTTTTTTTTTTTTTTTTTTTTTTTTTTTTTTTTTTTTTTTTTTTTTTTTTACCGACTTCCTGTACATCTCTAGGTAGCACACATATTCATATGTTTTATTTAATTTGGTTGATTTGATAAACTATTTATTTTCCGCTTTTTAGTGCCTTATGGGTTTTTGATTGATATTGAAGTCGGTTAATACTTTTTTTTGAAAATTTACTTTATATCTCTAGGTGATTAGGGTGTCTCTAATCAGATCTTTTTTTTCAATCTTCTTAACAAGAGCCACACAGAGGTAGAGCCACACTGAAACTATTATTGGTTTCAGTATGAATGGGTCGGCTCGCCCGGGGTAGTACCACCCTCTCATAGAAAACCGACGTGAAGTAACAGTGCTTGCATTGTTGCGTTTCGTTCGGTCAGTGAGAGCGCCGGAGACCCACCTCCCCTCCCCTCTCTTCTCTCCTCTCCCTTTCCCTCCCCTAACCCTTCCCCCCAAAGGGTGACAACACGCTTGCGACTCCTCTGGTGTTGTTAGTGTTCATGGACGGTGGTGATCACTTAACATCAGGTGACCCACATGTTCGTTTGCCACCTATGACATAAAAAAAAAAAACAATTTTTCTTTTATGTATTTTTTTTATTTGCCATCAAAAAATACAAATAACGTCAAATTTTCACCTTCCTAAACCCACCCTCCCATCTTTTAGTCGCGATTTTAGTATGTTTCTATGAACAATATCCAAATGATTCAAAGGTCGTTACTATTTCAAACAAAACGAAATTATTGATGTGGCTGAATGACAGATGGCGATACGTCCGCCTAATCGAAAGTATACATAGTCACAAAATACATGTATAAGTCATTCACTAAGACAAGCAGATATGTGTTTGAGTGAATCCCTGAATTATTAGGTTTCATAATTGGAAACGGCGGGAGTCGCTGTAATCGGGGTCTAGAATTTTTCGAAAGATATTTCGTGTTTAGAAATACAATCGGAACCAGTACGTAACCGAATTCATGCGGACGAAGTATCGCAGGTCAGCTTGTATTACATAAAATTAAGATCGCATGTACTCCTCTGACTACTTTATTTAGAAAAAATACTGTTTCTATTGTTTTCTTTTTTGGGTTCACCATATACTTTGGAATCCTTTTTCTTTAAGTAAAAATGCAAATTTTATTTATCATATTATTTATTATATTTTCCTATGTAATAAGAAAAACTTGAATGCTGCCCGATAAAATGTGAGCCCTGGCTGAAAAACAGCTCAACTCTTTAACATTCGTTACAACATACTGACACCAAGGCATTTTGTCGCATGTCTTTATTTTTATTAATATATATACAGCATGTTTCTACGCGATAATAAACATACTCCTACATTCAAAAACAATAACTATGTGTTCGCGGGAGAGATTGGTCTGTGTGATTGCCTAAAACTGCGTTTGTAAAAATACCAGTTCAGTTTAATACAATTTCTATAGTAAGTAAATAGCAATTAAGAAATAATATTATAAAATAAGATAGGATATGTAATTTAAGCCAATATATCCTTAGTATGAACAGAGGTCGAGAACCTTTGAAGCACACAGTGAGACAGTGATTGGCGGCGCGTGACCATAGCATGGTGTCTCATAACGCTTACGTCTCTCACCGTGAGAAATCCGTTCACTGTCCTTCGCCTATCACATTACTTGAAACCGATTTCATTATGACAGGTGAATTTAATTTAAAATATTGCAGGATGCGCTCCATTGGTTCAGAAAAGGCCAACTACAGTCACAAAAAACAAGCAGTGAACAACAATTAATAATACACACATCAAAAAAGTCTAAGCAACATGCGTGATATTACAAATTTTACCATTTATATTAATTAATTTCTAAGTATTTACTCAAACAAAGTGCGTAGGTAAGTAAACTTTTTTGTGATTGATGACATACTGGCTGGTTGTAAAAAAAAATTTGATTATGTTTTGTTTTTTCATAAAATTCAAATGACTGCGAATTTGTTTGAATTTAAGTGCGTTTTAATTGCTACGTTTAGTCTTGATTTTATAATTTTACCAACCATTTAAATAAAGTTAGCGACAAAATTGAATTGTTAGATATTCTTTACGTCATGAAGCGACGTCATTTGATTGCAGATGAAATGCAAAGAGCTGTAGGGATGTTGCAAGCGGGAAGTAATCAATCTCAGGTATCTCGACATTTTGGCATTCATAGAAGTGTTATTTGTCGTCTTTGGCAGCGCTACAATAATACAGGAGAACCCGCTGAACAGCAACCAGGCCGTAAAAGGAGTACAACCACTCGGCAAGACCGGTACATACAACTGACTGCAAGACGCCAGCCGATGATAACCGCTCGAGAGATAAGTTTGAGGCTACAAATTTCAAGTGGTGTTGATGTAAGTCCTCAAACTGTGCGAAATCGACTGCATGAGTACGGCCTACGAGCTCGACGCCCAATCAGGTGCCCACCGATACGTCACGGGAATCGCGCTCGTCGATATGAATGGTGTAGAGAACGCATAACATGGACCCAGGAACAATGGGATAAAATTATGTTTTCTGACGAGTCGCGATTCGGGTTTAAGCCTGATACAAGATGCAAGTGTATTGTCCGCCTGGAAATACTGAAAGTTTTGCGCGTTCAGGAAGTTCATCCATACCGCGACTCAACAGTTATGTTATGCGCGGGTATTATGAAGAACAGGCGAACTGAGCTCGTTTTTGCAAATTGAAACATGAATGCTGAAAATTACATTGAGGATATTCTCAGACCTTATGTCTACCCATTTGCACAAACCTTTCGCTCCGATTTTAGGTTAATGCATGACAATGCGCGTTCACATACAGTTCGGCGAACCAATGAATACTTTGCAACGGAGAACATCCGGGTATTGCCCTGGCCTGCACAATGGCCAGATCTCAACCCCATCGAGCACGCATGGGACATGCTCCAGAGACGTGTTTTGAAGGACTTGGACGGAGCGACAACAACCCAACAGCTGAAGGATTTGCTACAATTCCATTGGGAGCGAATACCGCAAGATGACATAAACAGTCTCATTAATTCAATGAATAATCGTTGCCGACAAGTTCTGAATAGCAGAGGAGACCATACTTTGTATTAAATTGTTCTATTCTTTCACAATAAATACATTTTCTTTAGAAATTTCATTTTGTAAGAAAAAAGTTTAGTTTCTTATGTATCTTAGTTTCTACAGTATATTCTAATATTGTTCATTTCTGTTATTAAAAGAACTTATAAAGACAACAGCTGTTATTTTTACATCATAGAACCCTAAAGATATTATTTTAAAAATAAAATACAACGTTATAATGTGAAGAACAATCCTAAAATTTAAATTAGTACATGTTGCTTAGACTTTTTTAATGAGTGTATAAATTATTATTCCCAAACTACGTATAATACCATTGGTTATTCTTTACCGGTAATTATTATTGACAATGTCGCGTATTTTAAAAGATGAAATAGGACTTGCAGGCTATAAGAGACGTACTGGTCATTTCTTAACTGATAATTTAAAAAAGAATAGGGTGGTAAAATCGAAATAACTACTGGAGCGGTACGCAAAGGGAGGTCACAGAAAAATTTTGTTTACGGATGAGATTTTTTTTACAATTGAACAACATTTTAACAAACATAATGACCGTATTTATGCTCAAAGCTCTAAGGAAGCTTTCCAATTAGTTGACAGAATGCAACGTGGTCACTATCTGACTTCAGTGATGGTTTGGTGGTATTAGCTATGAAGCAGTGACTGAGTCATACTTTTGTGAGAATGGTATCAAAACATCAGCACAAGTGTATCAAGATACCATTCTTGAGAAGGTAGTGAAGCCCCTTAACAACACCATGTTCAAAAACCAAGAATGGTCCTTCCAGCAAGACTCGGTGCCGGGTCATAAAGCTCGGTCTACGCAGTCTTGGCTGGAAACGAACGTTTCGGACTTCATCAGAGCTGAAGATTGGCCGTCGTCTAGTCCCGATCTTAATCCGCTGGATTATGATTTATGGTCAGTTTTAGAGAGTAAGGCTTGCTCTAAACGCTATGATAATTTGGAGTCCCTAAAACAATCCGTACGATTGGTAGTAAAGAATTATCCCTTGGCAATAGTGCGTGCTTCTATTAGTAACAGGTCTGAACGTTTAAAGGACTGTATTGCAGCCTATGGAGACCACTTCAAATAAGCTTTTTATATTTTAAATTGTTTTAACTAACACACTGTAAAAGTAATAAATGTTCTTTGCAATAGAAAATATTATTTTTCTTTGTTTCAGTATTTATGACAAGACTAGCTATATAGAACTTAAAATTTTATTACTTCACTTTGAAAAATGATATAATACTAGTAGGCGCCCAGTGGTCGACATTGGACCATAGTTCATTGAATTTTTAATGTTTGTACATTTTTAGGGTTTGTACGATTCACAATCAATCTATCGGCGATACTTTTTGTAATATAAATACTTGAAATGCGTTTCAGAAGCTAATTATTTTATTCCATGTTTTATATCACATTTTTTCTAACTTTTTTATTACTATGGCAATCTAACGTGCCAGCTCGTGGTAACAACAAAGCGATTATACAGGGTTCTTCTGCCAAAAGGTATAATTATACTTCTATAATCAAAAGTTTTCATTATGGCTACTCAGTTATTTGCTACCTTTTTACTAAAATTATACAAACACAAAATAAAATCTATGTCTAAATGAAAATTGAAATTAATTATACATTTAAAACAAAAAACAGGCTTACGTAAGGTGGTAAGGCTCTCACATTGTAAGTAAACATAAATTTACGAAAAAAAATGTAGTGCAACTCATGACACAGTTTTCAATTAATTTTACACGACACCATGGGTGGGTGGTATTTCTGGGTAATATTGAATTAAATGTAGTCTGTACATTATGAGGAACAGTGATATGCCCAGTATCATGGTTTGGAAAAGTAATGGATATACAATAGAATCAAATGATGAATCTAAAACAAAGATGTTTTAAAACTACCATTAGCTTTTGAAAATGAATTCATTTTTGTTCAAAAGTCATCATCAACTGTACTAAATATAATTGCTACATCAGGCTGAACTTGCATCATTGTAACCGCGGAGGTCTAAGTCATGGATGACTTTCATGAGCACACAAATTTTCTTATTTTGATTTTACAAAGTTTTTGTGTGTCATTTTTTTATTGAATCATCATTTGAAGTGAGTTCTACATCAAAAAATACTAAACATTAAAATATTGACTTTGACTTTGGTAATATTGCTTTACTCTTCATGTTGTAGCAAAGCGGCATGAAGTGAAAGCAGTCCTGTCACCTAAAAAATTTGACATTCAATAAGACCAAAGACAATAGTAATTATTTCAGTGGTTCCATAAATTTACTAAAGATAAGTTATTTATCAATTAATTGTAAATGTATATTATGAATTTAAATATATTATTATAAAATTAATCTACAAGTTGAAGTCATTTACTTGTGTGGAATTCGAGCAGTGGTGTAGAGTAATGTATATTTTAATGAATTTAATATGCTTGTAATGCATTTTCTATAAAAAAAATGCACTTCTCCCCCATATAAACTTTAACTATGCCAAATTTCACGTTTATCTGTTCGCACAATTCGTTTTAAAAGGGGTACAACGTTTTGGCTTCATTTATTAATATATAAGAT
>MU158964.1:135856-146692 GCA_015888305.1 Antheraea pernyi
TATATTATATATATATATATATATATATCGGAGAGCCTAAAACAATGCTATGTTCAGGGATACCTTCCTTCTCGTACATCTTCAGAAAGCAACAAATAATACCACATATAGATAGCCAACACGTGTTATATTTTTTTCATTCAATACAATACAATGACAATTTTTCGACATATCACCATTCGTATATTACAACTCCCAAACCGATAGAAAAACCTCCCAACCACCAGTAACAATTGTTAGAAGCTTGTCACTCTTTAATCGCTTCTGTATAACGCTACGACATATATATATCTTTATATATACATTTTTTCTGTACGTGTGTATGTCACTGAACTCCTCCTAAACGGCTGGACCGATCTTGATGAAATTTTGTGTGCGTGTTCAAGTGGAAAATTGTTTAGATCTACAATTGGACCCGGTAGATGGCGCTGCGGTTGAATGTTAGTTTCTTTAAACGATCAAAGCAGGACAACGTTCCCTCGGCCCTCTAGTTTATATATATATATACTAGCGGACCTGGCGGACGTTGTCCCGCCTTGATAATAAAAAAAACTAAAAGTCAACCGCAACGCCACCTACCGGGTCCAATTGAATCTAAACCATTCTCGGATCCACTGGAACACGCACACAATATTTCATCAAAATCGGTCCAACCGTTTAGGAGGAGTTCAGTGACATACACACGCACAGAAGAAATTTATATATAAAGATAACCAGTTTTAGGTATAGATTAATATCCATTAAAATATGGTCCTGATTGTTGTCATATAGTGGAGCCTGCTATTGTTTTATTTGAAATTAATTCAATACTTTCGAGTTATTTTTCATTATTGTTGTAATATTTATTGATAATAATTGAAAATTTATAATATCATTTTTTAAAGTGGCACCATAAAGTCAAAAAATTACAAATTTATTCGATATTATCTAAAAAATAAAAGAGCCTAATTCCGACTCGATCATATCAATATTATTATTGTTGCCAAAGGCGTTCGCTGCCAAAAAGGAAAGGTATAAACACTACCTAAATACCTAAAGAAGTTTAGAAGTAATAGCAATATAAAGAGTTGTATAAGTGCTTAAGCTATAAAAAAAACACACCGCCTTTCAAAAGAACCTATCAACATATATGAACGCATGCAAATACTCTGTTTAACATATAATATTATCTTACATTACATAACTCGCTCGTATAATTATGCACATTACGTTTTCGTGTACATTTCGTTTTGCCAATAAGTTTGCTCATCTCGCAAGACTAACATGTAAGTACTTTTTCCGGTATATATACAGTATTAAATCGTGTATGTGCCCGACCGGAACGCGGACACCGTGCACGTGGTGATACTCCAGTCATAATGGCTCTCTTGACTTTCGCTTTTCGTAGCCAATCAACATATATTCGGCGGCCGAAACTTATAGATAACGGTGACTAACACTGGAATGTACGATATTTTGGTAGAGGAAAAGCATGGCTTCGCGTCACCGATGAACTCAACATGCTCGTGACTTATTGCGCTTGCTTCAGACTAGCGACGTGTACTATATAGTCCAGGATCCACGGTCCATTTTTGCACTCGATTACTATCAAGCTAATTTTCCGTCAGTAGCTTCATTTTGATGAGACGCCCAACAATTTCCCGTACGAAAACTCGATTGTGGTAGGTGATAGGGGTAGCAGGGATAAATTATGTTGATTTGATGATTTAAAAAATTTTTACTAACTGGGTTGTTTTTGTTTGATCTGATGATAATTATCTAAATTATTCGAAAAAATATTTATCCTACAAAATGTATGATTTGATCAAAGAGTTCCCTCCTTCCAACATGTATCGATAACGAGGTCATCAAAAATGATTACTAACCAGCTGATTTTTGTATGTTTACTTAGTTAATGTTTATATAATTGAACAGTCATATTGTCCTACAAATTGCGTGGTACGTTATCGCAGTCCTACGCTCAAAGGTACAGATCCTATATGTAAAAATAATTAATATCAAGCTGAATCTTTGTGAATAGCTTCGTTTCGATGAGACGCCCAATAATTTGCTGTGCGAAAATTCTAGATTGTGGTAGCTAACAGAGGTAGCAGGGATAAAATATGTCGATTTGATGATTCTCAAAAATATATTACTAACTAGGATTTTTTTTAAATAAATCTCAAGATAATTATCCAAATTATTTGAAAAAATATTTGTCTTACAAAATGTATTGTTTGATCAAACAGTCTCCCTTCTTCCAATATGTATGGATAACGAAGTCATTACAAATGATTACCAAACAGCTGAATTTTTGTACTTAGTTAATATTTATATAATTTAACAGTCCCATTATCCTACAAATTGCGTGGTACATTATCGCGATGCTCCAATTGAATACATATCTGAAATTCATGAAATTAAAAATCAATTTATTTCCTGTATTTTGCTACTACAGCTGAGCCACACCGGTACGCATGCGCAGAGCATTGCTTACTGCGTATTAGGTATTTCACGTTAGTGACGACTATACGCGACATTCAAATTGTTGTACCTAGTTTACTAAAAAAATAAAGTTATTTAAATTAAAAAAAAAATGTTTTCACTGTATCTTATGTTACAAATAAGAAAACAAAAAAATGACAATTCTTGTCGGACTAGCATACATACCTGTTTTTCAGTAGGACACTATTTTATTTGAGCAGAGAACACACTAACATATTATGTAATATTTTTGTCCTACAGTTAGTAATGACAAATATGGTCTTGTGATATTAACAATTTTTGAGCGTAGGACCGGGATAACTTACCACGCGATTTGTAGGATAATATGACTGTTAAATTATATAAATATTAACTAAGAAAACAAAAAAAAAACCAGCTGGTTAGTAATCATTTTTGATGACCTCGTTATCGATACATGTTGGAAGGAGGGAACTCTTTGATCAAATCATACATTCTGTAGGACAAATATTTTTTAGAATATCGTTAATTACTAAATTATAATATAGATAATTATCATGAGATCAGACAAAAACGACCCAGTTAGAAATATTTTTTTAGAATCATCAAATCCACATATTTTATCCCCCCTTTAATAGGGGGCTATTATCTACCACAATCGAGTTTTCGTATGGGAAATTGTTGGGCGTCTATGAAGCTACAGACGGAAAATTAACTTGATAATAATCAAGTGCAAAAATGGACCATGGACTCTGGACTAATAGCGGACTGTGTACATGTAATATTGATATTTTGTATCGAGCTTGTGCAGTCCATTATATGTTTGATTAATTAATAAACTCTTTAAAAATGCCTATAATTATTGCTCGAAGTGCCAATGACTTATTTAATTCAAAGAATTCAAATTATAATAAAATAAAAAAAGAATAGCTTATCCATTATTATGACTTTTCACTTCTGTTGGCAGTCCTTATGACTGCCTCAATTTTTTTCTAAATTATGTTTATATTTGTTACGAAGATTACAAATAAACGAGTTGAAAAATGCTAACGAGGCTGAAGAAATATGTTATATAGTTTAAGAAAATCACCTATTTATTATACCGAAGATAAACAATTATTATGACTGCTAGGGAACACGGTGGAATGCTTCATATATAATGCGTCTTTTTTCCACACAGCACGCTGGTATTTTAGACTCGAATCTTTCTCAGTTATTTCCAGGAATTAATGCTTTAAAGCCTCTGTCCTGTTGTAGGACTAAGAGCTGTTGATGAGACCGAATCGATACCTTCTGACAGTGGCGTGATATCGGACATTACTAAAAGAAATTGTAACATTAATTTTGATATTTTAATTTCACCGATAATAGTTGTTATATAGCAAATATATAAAGATATATAATTGTCACTAATTACTACGCTTTAACGATCCTAATATATTTTGTTGTAATAGTAGTTGGCGAGAAGCCAATTGTACGGAAAGTTTGTACGACAGAAAGCTGAACGAGATCAATAGAGATCAGCTTCCCAATTAATTAGTAACTAAACCACTAAACTATTCCTTAACACGCCCTCATATCTATTAAATAGCTGTTGCTTGTTCGTCTGTGATAGTTGTAACGCTACACGCGGGCACAAAGTTTATCGAACTTATATGATAACTATACTGGTAAGTTAGCTGAGTAGATATGTCATAAGACGAAAACTTGATGTTCGAAATTAATTTAGTTTTAATAAACTAAAAGACGTGTAACAATATGACTTCTTACACTTGCCTATGAAGCTGTAAACTATCAAGTATTACACTAATCACGTATAGTGTCGATGCAGTCAGGAATGGCAATAAATACTTCGTAGATACTGTCACCATTTATTTGGCCAAAGCTTCGCCTTACAATACTTGGTACATATTAAGAATGCGTAGATATCACAGACATCTTGCCTTTTAAAGGCCGATCTATGTAAGTCAAATCGATTACTATTTACAGATAATTCCGCAAAATAATTTAAGTAACACAAAAATAATAAAGTATGAACAAATTAATGTTATTTAAGCTATATAACAATTTTATATAATTATCCTTATTTATGTATCTCGAATGTGTTTACTAATCTGTGTCGACTTGTAGATCAGCGACATCTAGACTTTCATGGCCGCACTATGAAGTCAAAAAATATACTATTTATTATTCATAATGATCGAACTAATGATTCAATTCTATATAATGATATTCTTATTTACGTCTTATTAAAATCTATATAATAATAATTATTCTTATTTATGTATCTTCATTATGGTGGCGCTAGTTTCAATGTGTCTTTTACTATGGTGGCGCTAGTATCAATGTGTATCTCTAATATGATGGCGCTAGTGTCAATATGTATATTTATAACATGGTGGCGCTAATATCAATGTTCCGGTCGTGTTGTAGTCTCGTCTCTTGAATGTGATGCAGCGGCAGCGGCGGTGGGTGCTAACACAAGTATAAACACACACAGCACACATATGTATGTCACATACGTACTCAATACTCACTTAACATTACTATTATATTCTCGCTCCTCTGCACTTGCTAACATATTTAAGACAGATAAGGAAAGTAATTTACTTGTTTACTTTCCTTGTGGAACACAAGCGCTCCTATTGTCGTACTCTAGTCGCCAGTGTGTCACTCAAAATACACCGTTTAATTGATGTAATCAACAAACAACAAGTCGACGCTAATTACCCCAGCGCTGTTTACGCTTTATAAGGCTTTAATGAGAACTCAGATTTGTATTAGCAAATATATTATTTCCCGCTGTACTCATCCATCATTTCGAATATAAACGAAACGGCAGAATTATACAAAAATCTGAATAAAAGTTGTAATAAATGAGTAATAATTAGTTTCAGAGTGCAAGTAAAGGTTTTCCTATACCATAAGACAGAAAAGTCAGCCTCAATTAGACGCAGTGATATCTCTGAAACGACATAGGTTGAATGTGTCTGGCGATACAATAGTGAAGTAGTAGGTACATGTTACTATTCGTATCTTGAAAATTGTAAACACAGGGAATCAACCCATCTGTCAGTATATATCCACGTACCTAGTATTATCACATATGGTAGATGACTGTCGGCAACAATTGTCGAAAGAGGTTGATCTCAATTACCCTCCTCCGATCACAGAACTTTTTTTATTAAGGGCAGTAAACAATTGTACCCAGAAATACAGGTAAGCAATATCACATTTAAAAAAAAAAAACAAAGTTCTCAGAAAACCATCGCCTCCGCCACCCGCGGAATAAGTATATAAATAATTTTAGGGCAGTAATAAAATAAAATAAGATCAAAATCACTAGGCAATTCAAAAATTTTAATCATATCAAAGTTGATGACTCAATAACAAAATACAATACGCAATAATAAAATAAATAATACATATACGTACAATCAGGTGAAAGATTTATAAAATATTATATAAAAATGAAAAACTCACTCTGGCCTATCATCGCAAAGTAATTAGATCAGACGGAATAAAATCGTACAATTACGGACTGCGGAGTACACTAAGACTCGGAAGAAGGCTTTTCTGAATCTTACAAAGTCTTAAATCCACTTAAAGCACAGCGCCATCCTCTAAGTACAACGAATTTAAACAATATAAAACCTATACGCATACGGGATGCTAACTATGTCTATTTATACAATTCTATGATCCACAAAGACCTCCCAGGCGGGATAAGTCGCTTGTTCTCCCCACTTTTTAAAAGTCAAAACAAAAAGGTCGAACAAACTTTTTTTATTCCCTCCGTCAATACAACTAACTAGCTGAGACAAGACCGTTGGGAACTCAAGGTACACAACTCTTGACAACCTAGTAACACCTATATATTAGAGGGAATTCGTACTGAGGGAGCTAATAATCTTCATTTACTTTTACATCTATGTATTTCCTTTAATAAATAATGACGTTCTGAACATTAGTGTATTAGAAGTCAAGATTAATATGTGAAGCGAAGATGGTTTATTTGATAGTTCGAATCCTTGTAAACCGATTCGGAGTTTCCGGTGAAGGAAAAACATCGTGATGAAACCATAATAGTAAGGTTTTTTCTAAGACCGCCTGGCTAGGTAGCTACCCTTGAAAATCTGTCACCACCCACCTACTGGTGTGATCCGGAAGCTGCAGTTGAGAGTCAGTCCGCTCTAGATTTGCCGTGTTTACCATCTTAAACCACGTCGTCATTTAACATCACATGAGATTGTCCTCAAACGCTAAAACCAATAAAGTATAAAAAAAGGCTTTTAGTTTAAGTTTACTTAGTTTATTTAAGAATAAGTACTAAGTCACTCAAGATTTATCTATACTAATTTATATATCATTACATAGTATAAAACAAAGTTCACTGCCGCGCCTGTTTATCTGTCTGTTCGCGATAAACTCAAAAACTACTGAACAGATTTTCATGCGGCTTTCACCAGTAGATAAAGTGATTCTTCAGGAAGATTTTGGTATATAATTTTTTCAATGATTTTTTTATAATCAGGGCGAGACAACGTTTGCCGGCCCGCTAGTACTATATAATTTATATATACTAATAATAGTATTGTATAGAGATAATGTTTGTGAATTTGTGAGTGTGTGACGATGTAGGGGGTAATCTCAGGAACTACTGGTCTGATTTGAAAAATTATTTCAGTGTTATATAGCTCATTTATCGAAGGCTATAGGCCAATAGGAGCGGAGCACCAATGAAGAATATTTCAAAATCGGGATCTTTTTCCTCTTGAGAACTTCCACTGCGTGTTAGCGTTAGCCTAAAGTAACTATTCCACGCGGACAAAGTCACGGGCAGATACTTGTATATTATATAATAAATTATTAACATTGCAATAAAACTATAACATGTTATTACAATAACTTTTACGGGCATTTGGCATGAGGTTAGATTGTGGTCGTAAGTTAAAAACGATTACCTAATAGTTGTAAAAACTTGTGATATCTAACTTCACATTTATCGATGTCTGCTTATAGTCAAGTTATAATACAAACAAACAGAGAAACTTTGCCTTTAAACCCTTTAGTAGAATAATGTTAGTGCATGTAGTGCCATTAAAACAATATAGCATCCGCGTAGCCCGCAATAACCCACACTAAAGCGGACCCCCCGACTCACTAACAGGGTTTATGTTCCAGATTACTTAAGTATTATTATGGAAACATTTATATATTTCTTCAATATCACGTATATAATCTGTATATAATCTGTATATAAATGGTAAATACATTTGTAGTAATATTACTCACTTCATAATAACAGTAACAATATTTATTAAATTGGACTTGTTGCTAGAGTATGAAGAAGAAGAATTACACCATTAAGGCAAGTTTTAGTCTACAATCTGTCTGGCTGATAAAATATAATTTTGTAGTAGTTATCTGAATAACATATTTAAAAATCAAGCTAAGCTAAGCAATATAGGTAAGGTTCTTTATTAATGTTTCTCTGCGCTTCAATGCATCTGGCAGAAGTTGTGGTCAAAGGAAAGTGTCTGGCGATACTGGATACTACCTTAGAATAATATTTTACAAAACATATATAAAGTCAATCATTTAAATTTAAATAAAGTAGCTTTTATTTTTAGTCACCTTTCTCACATGGTACGTGTACATTTGTCACAGACTTAACTCTGTGAATGTGCAAGCGTTCTAAGAACAAATCGAAATTAAAATATCCTTTATTCAATTTAATCCCTGAGAAGGCGCTTGTGAATGTCAAAGCTACCAGAATGTCAAGGAAAACTACCCAGTCATCGAGATGAACCGGCAAGAAACTCGGTCTGTTTTCTGATACATGAAACGTTACTCAGAATGTAATAATGTTTCATATATTTAAAAATAAGTTTTGTTGTGTTTAATCGCTCTGGGATCTTAATCTAGTACAATAGATAAATTATTTCTTAACAAAATTATACCAAAAATAAACATGACATGCCAATTTTATCATTACAAAATGAACGGACGTGCAACAAAAATGTTCAAACTCCAAACTATCCACATAAAGAAGAAATTTATACTTAAGTAAACAACAACTCTGCTTAAAGTAATAACCGGTTTATTTATATATGTTCTAAGTGTATATACATATAATTAAAGTTCGTATTAGTCCTGGTAAACTTGAACCCCTTCAAGTCGGCGAGTACTCCGCGTAACCGCAGCAAACTCGGCGCACATCAAAAGGTATCAAACAAATAATGTCTATTTACATACATCCCCTTTCCACAAAGTCCGGCTGGGTAACGTCACTGGCGGGAATCCAACTGAAAACAAACCGGGATCGCAACCAACTGTGCTTATAAGAAACACACTATAGACTTGTTTAAACAAATCTCTTGGTGCGTTGTGGTGCATTCAAAGTGCTGACGCTATTTGAGTATATAATTTTTAAATTGTTATTGGATTAGATAAAAGCAGTTAGTTTATATGGGACGGGACAGTGAAAAAATATAATCCAAAATATAATCTGCCATATAATATATTAAAATAAATTTTGATCATAAGGGATATATTTGAGGACATTTTTTTAAACAACTTCATAAAAGAAGAGTTACTTAATTCTGACGTATTATTTTTAAAAAAATTTTTGCAAACCAATTTTCTAGATAATTACAGTATTTTCGAATATGTAACTTAATATATTTCTAGAAGACGGTAGCTCCTTGTTAGAACTTTCCAGAGTATTTTTGCGGCATCTTATAATTCACGCTCCCTAATATTATTTCCCATCCACTTCACTTGTGCTACCAATATTATAAAATATTGAGTAAAATAACAAAAGATTATGAATAAAATATAAAAGCCACTACATGGCAGATCAAGATCCCGCCAAAAATCCTTATTAATAATTGTTATTTCAGAAATTCGTCATTCATAAAGCGATCTGATAAATTGTTTTTTTTAGAAAAGCGATATTTTCAAGAGAGTCCTATTTCAATTTCAATGTTCTTGGACCTTGGATTTACACTATCCTGCAAGAAACTCCTCAAAAACGAATAGGAAATATATAATAATTGACATAGTAATAGGTTTATGATAACCCAATACAACTAGTCTACCTATTTATTTATTTGTTATAAACATTTTGAAGGATTATTTTAGAATCCATTTTTTAAAGTCGGATTTATTTGTATTCGCTATTTACAATTTAAAACAAATTATATATGTAGATATATTACAGTGTAATTGGCCTCTATATCGACTTATTTGAAAAATATATTTTTTAAATCTTTAAATATAAAGATATAATTAAATGATCTCTTCCCGCGTTCGCTCACCTCCGAGGCCACATCCCAAAACGATGTTTACACTATTGACCCCCGGTACGCCGCCGGTATACATTACCGGCCTTGTCAATGGACAATTTCAGTGTTGTTATTGACATTAAAATAATTATGTTGACGATCGCGGGACGTATTCATTTTATTTTTACTACCACCGCAATATTTAAACAGAACAATATATTTGTTAACATTGTTTCGTAATATATTATTTCAAATATATAGAATTTTCTTTCGCAATAATACCTATTAAGACAACATTATACAAGCATCAAAACCTATACATAATACTAAGGCGATGAATAAATTCAGAATCCCACCAACTACTACCTATGTAAATGAACTACGAATCTTCCTACTTGAGAAATGGCAGAGACTATCACAGGAAATAGTAGATAACGCAGACTCGCAGAACGTTTAGGCGGGTGAAATCTTTAATAATAGCGCTTTGATGAAGCACTTGAAAAGTTCTAGAAATTCCATTTTTCCCAAAAATAATTTTACCCACAAAATTTAATTTTACAAAAATAGTCCAGTATATAAGTCCATATTATAGAAGATTCTTATGATTTTTTGTCAAATTCATCCGTAAGTATTTATTTCATTGTTAAGCGCTGAACTATAAAATTATCCCAATATTAAGTGCTACAGCAGTATTAAATAATAGCACGTTAACCATACCTAATAAGTTCTAGTGTTTGTTTGGTTAACTTACGTAATTACATTATATCGCAAATTCTACTCACATACATGTCTTCGTTTAATAATTTAATGTTTTAATAACAAATTACATAAAACAATGCGATATAATCACCACAAACTTTGAAATTAATTTGTCTTACAGTTTCTACTACGGTTTAACCAACAAATGTTGATGCTAAAATTTCCAAAAGTGTATGCATTGAATCTAAAAACCTTTTTCATTTGCTCGCGTAATTAGTTAAGGATTACAGAAGCATGTAGATATAATAAATGTTGATGCATGAAGGTTTTACGGTAATCCATATTACGAGGATAAATGGAAAACATTTGCTCTTCTACAGAATAAATGGCTCCTTAGCTTTCCCTA
>MU158964.1:146702-183927 GCA_015888305.1 Antheraea pernyi
TCCCTACTTTTATTCATCAATCTCTTTCTTTACGCATATCTACTCGCCTTTGTACATTTTACCATTCCCTTACTTAATGGGAATATTATTTATGACTAGCTGAAGTCCGCGGCTCCGTTTTCGCGTTAACAACGGTTTTGTTGTCTTGAGGAGTATGCTATGTTTTGTGGAATAAGTACGAGCTGGCCTTCATATTTTAATCTGCGTTCTTGTCATTACTTTTAAGTTAATAAAAACTTATGCTTATATTGCCCATATAATACTGAGAACATTTCTTTTTCTTACGGAAGAAGACGGTAGAAGTTTCGTTAAAATTAGTTAAATCGTTTCATTTGTACCTATTCATTATATTTGTATAAGAGAAAAAAACTATACGTGACACTGGAAATATTAATTTTCATGTACAACAATCGACCAATTGTATCCTAAAAATAAATTGTAAATTCATTATAACTCTAAGATTTTGTAAAAGCCACCTGTCACTTTCAGTAACTTGAAGCAATTATAATCAAGCGACGTGGTCAACACCAACAAGTACATTAAAATAAATATCTCTTATTGTTAACATCGACGAAAGGGAACTCTGAAAACTTCGTTAGTCAACATTGTATAATATAACAAAACACTGAAAACAAAATTTCAAGTCAACACAAATTCCGCCGTTTCCCGCGGCTCAAAGAAATCTATTATGCATAAATTTAACAAAGTACACCTTTCAAGTTTTCGAGATCGATCCGAAGGAAAACCCGAAAACAATTTAGCCCTTTGTTTCAGGGCTGTCGCTTTGTGGGAACACTGACTGTTTAATTTAAGACAGAGTCATATAGCAACATAACCTTCGAGAACTTCATTACCGCGACCGCCATAAACACAGTGAAAACGCTACACTCATAAGTTATATGCAATAATATTTAAACTTTGATTCACTGTCAATTTTACCTTGCACTGTAATATCAGGTCAAGCAGCTTTTTAAGACATCACCCGCACTAGTTGTAAAGGCTCTGTGTAGCTAGGGATTGTACAAACATACAATTCACCGCGCTAAAATACACCCAGAGTCGAGACAATCATTTGTGCATCACACAAATCATTGTCCTTTGAAACGACAGCAGGTTCACCCGACTGTGAGTTAACCACTGCACTTTCTGAGACGGAAGCTAAAGACAAAAAATAAACATAATCCAGATGTGTGCTTCTCTCATATATTTTTATGTCTCAAATGATAACCAAAATCGAAAATTTGACATATAAGATTTAATTTATTATTTTAAGTAGGTGGATTCAGTACTATAAATATATAACACATGTATTCTTGATAATTAAATGTATGTCCGCAAAAACTTAGATATAAAGATATAAAAGACCAACATAATTGAAATACCAGAAACAGCAACAAATTAGTCATTCCATGCGTCACGCTCACTAAGTTCAAAAAAGTTCTTTAGGTAATAGTGTTAGGTTTTATAACAAAGTCCCACACACATTACCGATTTGCCGGATAGTGAGTTCAAGAACCATGTCAAGCGTTATCAAAATCAAAATATCCTTTATTCAATTTAGGCCCTGAGAAGGCGCTTATGAATGTCAAAGCTACTACCGGTTCGGAAAACAGACCAGTCATCGAGAAGAACCGGCAAGAAACTCGATCTGGTTTATTTTTTCATGTCATATATTTTTACAGTAACATAAATATTTACATTCGTTATTAGTGGATCCACAGAGAGGGGCGTCATTTCCAGACGTCACAACCGTTCATGTCTTGATCCACCCTATAATAGCCTTTAGATATTAAAACCCGCTTGACATGGTTCTTGAACTCACTATCAGGCAAATCGGTAATGTGTTTTGGGACTTTATTATAAAACCTAACACTATTACCTAAAACACTGTTTTTGGATTTAGTGAGCCTGAAGCATGGAATGACCAATTTGTTGCTGTTTCTAGTATTTAAATTATGCTGGTCTTTTACTAGATCCAACATATCTGAATTTTTGCGGACATACATTAAATTATCTAGAATATATTGGGAGGGCAGAGTTAAGATACCGAATTCCTGAAACTTAGTCTTTAATGATTCGCGAGGCCTCATATTATAAATTGCTCGAACTGTACCTAAAATCATAAAACTGTGGCAATTATAGACCTCTTCCCTGTGTATCTACTAATAACGAATGTAACTATTTATGTTTTGTAAAAATATATAACATGCAGAGCTAAACCAGATCGAGTTTCTTGCTGGTTCTTCTCGGTGAATGGTCTGTTTGTCCGAACCGGTGGTAGCTTTGATGTTCATAAGCGCCTTCTCAGGGCCTAAATTGAATAAATATTTTGACTTTGATTTTGAAACTCTTATAAAATACAAAACCTGAATATCGTGCTTTAAAATTTAATAAAAGCTTCTGGAAAAATATACTCACATATACCTATATTGGTGTTAAATGAAACCGAATAACAACGATAATGTATTACACTCTAGAATCGCTATAATGTAAAAAAAAGTAAAAGTGGGCATTAAGTAACAAATAATTGCTTAAAACTCAAATAGTTAGAAAGATGTTTGATTCAGGCAACGTCATGTTTTTTTCTTTTCAAAATAATATAAAACGACATTGTTGTAATAATATGTCTATCTCCTTTACTCTTTGTTAAAATTATGTTAGCAGCGAATGAGATATCCAATTACTTTCGGTAACTCTACATCAACCAATCAGTTCTTTATAACCTCTGTTCTCAATTCTTCATTTGACCAGAGATATATTCTACTTATGAATATAAACTTTAAGCCAATTTAGCCAAGTCTGCTATACTGTATGCCACATTTACACAAAGAACACAATAAAATTATTACTATCAAATGACTTAAAGACACCATTTGCGTGAAACATGTTGAGAATAAAATCGCACAAGAATGAAAAATATTGGCAGGCCACAACACTTTATATCATAAATGGGCATATCATTACTCTGCAAGTCGCTGGAATATTTACTGTGAATTTGGCAACAGACTTTTACCGGACAGTTTTGCAAACTGTGGATTATTCAGAATACAAGATACGTTTAGTATTGACTCTTCAATTTTTGATCGTTTAGGAGCTGCTTGATCCATGACAGTTACACTTATTATGCTAAGTTACAACTAACGGAGAAAAAATGACAGCAGTATTCTGTATTACTCCAAAGTTTCATATGAGTTTCGTTGATAAAAGAAACATTTTTAGTTTAATATTGGCTGCCTTTAATTCATACATACTAACAATAAACGTATACCTTACGTCATATTGGTATCAAAAAGTTATTTATTGTTTAACGTCAAAGGATGACTAAAGCAGAAAAAGGCTAAAAAAATAATTAAATTACCCAATACAATTCCCGTAAAATATTTCATCAGAATTAATTCCTTTTCCATTGAAATATTTGCATTTCCTTCATTCAATTGTTTTTTATATTTACCAAAAACAATGTAATGTAAAGGGATTGTATTTGTTGTATTCATAGAAATGAAACAATGAGGATTGAATATTTGGTCCACCAGTATCAAAATGAAAACCAGATTTAGGGAGCAACAGTTATACTTCTCCAGAAAGGCCAATTCTAGATCTTCATCTTATCTTTTGGAGAGGTCATACTGTGTCTTGTACAGTGCCATTAACAGTACTGATATCATAAGACACCTAACCCGAGAATTTGCAAGTAGCAAGCTCAACGATGTGACGTCGCAATACGGCCAAGTTTCTAACCTTCCATCGACAGACGAAGCCATGTGCGGAGGGTACTATGCAGTGATTTCACAGCAAAAGAGAAAATTAACGAAGCAAGGTGGAGTTAATTTCTAAGTTAGTTACTATCTCTCTGTGAATGTTGTGAATTAGCAGCTAGTTTTATAACTTAGAATTAGTTTTGCAAAACCCTTTACCATTGCAAAGTTGGTAGTATACAAGTAAACGATTTTATTGAGATATCGATACAAAGAATCGTATAGAATTATCAAATGTGTTTTGAATTGAAAACTTCTTTAGGCGTGTTGAGCGGTATTTTTGTCAGTGATAAATTTGTAATTTCGCTTCATGACATGCTACGTTACCGTGACCGGCCGTACTGCACTTGCGCAACTCGCGTCAGACTAGCGACGCGTAGTATAGGGGTCTGTGTGCATGTAATATTGATATTTTGCAGCTCATCATATGTTTGATTGATTAATGTACTTTATAATAATGTATATAGTTATTGCTCCGAGTGCCAATAGATATTAAAACTACACTAATGTTAATAATTTCAATAAACAAATTCTGATATTGTCATTGTCACTATAATTAATATGGAAATTCAAAAGAGAACATATTTATTTCCATGCTTGAGTTTTCACTTGTGTCGGCAGTCCTTAAGACTGCCTCGACTTTTTTTTACATAGAATACTTAATTCCCAGTTTGTTGCATCAGGTGATACAGTAAAATGTGATAACCATGATGGTCGGATGATGTGAAATGTATAAAGAATAGTTTTCAATGGATTAATGTGTTATAAAAATTGTAATGTCTGAACAAAATCGTATTTATTTCACACCACCAGCGATGATACGATGAATGTAGTAATAATGGTTTGGTTGATAGCTGGTCGTACACAACACGTCGATAGCCGTGGTACGAACCCTTGCAACTGGGTCGGAGCTTTCGGTGAAGGAAGACATCGTGATGAAATCATAGCACGGTGGTACAGCTTTTTATAAGTCCGCCTGGCTTGTTACCACTCTCAACCCGAAAATCTGTCGCCAAGCATCACTTGGTGTGTTTCGGGAGCTTCACTTGAGAGCCAGTCTTCTTTAGGCTTAACTTGTTTACCCTTTTCGTCATTTAACATGAGATTATGGTGAAATATAATACTAAAACCAAAAAAAAAACAGCTCGCTCTCACAGAAGGATGAAACGGCTATATAATTTAATAATAATACATAGACAATTACTGATAATCTATTAAAATAACCATTACAATAATTATGAAAATAAACCGATATCATGCGAATGAAACCACGTTGGTGTTTCTCGTTAAAGTAAATAGTGTTTATTTGCGTACCGCATATTCCCGTAACTGATGAAAATAGATCGCATTTGTTACGCGCAGCAAGTACGGTTGCATTTATTTCTTTACTGGGAATTTATTTGCGACTATTTAAAGTTCAGTTTAGTAACTGTTGGTTAAACAATGCGTTTAAGTTGTCTAATCGACTATATATATCCGATGATCCATCTCCGCCATGTTCTCAGACGGTATATATTTGATAAAGCTTAAAATATATAGTAAAGTCTGTAATAACTCTCTTATGGAAAAATGTAGTTAATATGTAGCTTAAATAAAACTAAAAAATCCTCTGTCTCTCAATAAATGGTTTAGCAAAATCGGTTCGTTCTTTTTAAGGATTAGCCTAACCACCCAACTTGTTAGTCTTTCAAATGTATCACCGCTTTTCATTCCTATAGCTCTCCTAGTAAAATCACAAGGTACTTACAGTTTATGATACTACAAGTTAATTATTCAAGCTAGTAAAGGAGTGGGTTATAACAACATGTAAGGTTATGCGACATGAAACACAGGCCATATGCTACTAAATAAAGTTTACGCTAAAAAACTGTACAAGCACAATTTTGCACCATGAGTTTTCAGTAATACTTAGTAAATATATACAAAAAGTTTAGTTATATTTCTTAATTTATAAATATCAATGTACATACTTTAGCTGTGGTAGCCCTAAACAGCGGTAACACAATCCACCCGCCAACCGCGAGCTTACTGAAGCAATCCAACCCAACATGAAAAGTTACGTCCACGTTATCGCAACATTATGCTGGCGAGATTTCAAGTCCGCGCCGAGTTGCTACCGTCGTTATACGCGACCAGACCCGAGACGGGGGACAGCCGTCCCACTATTGGAGATATCTCAAGAAATATTACAACAAATTATTCCTTGTAAATCTTAAACTTAGATCAACTAAATGCTTCATTTATTTCTTGTTAATCCAATATTCATTAAAAAAAAGAAACAAACTTTTTATTAAAAGAAGGAACTTATGAACGTCAAAACTACCACCGGTTCTGAAAACAACCCATTCATCGAGAAGAACCGGCAAGAAACTCGATCTGGTTTATCTTTTTAACAAATATATATAATATATTCTATATAATAGTAAATGTCACAAACATTTTTAATGGATGTACAGAGATGAGTCAATTCCAGACATCACCATCGTTCACATATTGATCCACTCTATAATAGCCTTTTGACACCAAAACCCGCTTGACATGGCGCTTAAATTCGCATTCCGGTAAATCGGTAATATCCTTTGCTGTAAAATCTATTTTCCCAAAAACTGTTACTGGTTTTACTAAATTTAAAACATGGGACAACCAGTTTGTCACAGTTTCTAGTATTTAAATTGTGCCGGTTTTTTATGAAATCTAGCTTTTCTAGGTTCTTACGGACATCCATTAAAATGTCAAGAGTGTTTTGGGAGAGCAGAGTTAAGATACCGTCCTCCTTGAACTTGGTATTTAAGGATTCGTGAGGTCTCATATTGTAGATTGCTCGAACTGCTCGTTTTTGTGATAAAAATATGGTATCTGCCTCAGCCGCTGTCCCCCACAACAGAATGCCATAAGAGATTATAGACATTTTCGTTTCTCATAATATTTTAGCCTAGTATCTCAAAGTGTAAAGCAATAAAGTTTACACGACCAAAATATTCATCGCTTTCATTAAGTAATGTGTCACACGGAAGAGTATAGTAATATTTATCGTGAATTTGTGCTACATCTTCAGGATTCCATCAAGTGTAATTGGGGTCATACATATAAAACTTAACCATTAAAAACGAACTACTCTCGTAGCAGCATTATGACTATTTTTACCGCCGGCTAATCGTACAAATTGGGCCAAATTTCTCCAATAAACCACGGATGTGTAGCAGTCCATAATAAAGGACATACATCATCAACTGTCCAAACAGCGATACTAATAAACCGTGCCAAACAAGACCAGTTCACATCAAAAAGCGGCGGTTTATTAAGGAAGCTGGAGATAAAACGCTCCAGCGAAACATTAACGCTTTTAACGCGAATTCAGCGCTGCTTTACAGAAATTCACACGACGACTAGAAGAAATTCACTGTGCGATTAGACAACACAGAATTAATGTGCCGGCTTCCGACAGCGACTGTGAGGTGCAACTTATAGCGATTTAATACTCAAATGCATAAGTATCACGGTAAACGTTGGAAAAGTAGTAAAGGGCTATGCAAATTTAATTTGAGTAATAAAACTAAAATATTTTTTAGTGTTATCATAAATTTCGACATCTACGTATAACATTTTAACTGCATTTAACAAAATGTAATAAATAATAATAAATATGTCAATAAATAATAAATATATCAATGTAATAATATGATCAAATGAAAATATATCAGTCATTAATTATCATAAAGAACCAAAGCCAATTTTAATCGCTCATATGAGATCTTTATTTGTTTAAAGATTTTTAGTCTTTATTCACCGTAAACGAAGATCAAATTATGCAGTTCATAAGTTTTTTAGTTTCATTATATGATATCCAAATTTTACATGTTTAAAATGTGAAGATCTATAAAAAATACTTTAAATCTTATGAACAGCTAGAAAAGGATTTGGCTCATTTTAAAAACCAAAGACTCATATAAATCTTTTATAATAGTGAAGACGACTAAAATTATCTTTGAAATATTTTTATTTCATTTTATTCCAAAGTTTATCAAATGCAGCTACGCTATTATACGTATGACATGTCGCTTTGTTAAATTATTGCTCTCGCCAATGCTATTTATTTCTTCACTCCAAAAGTATGTAATCAAACAACCAACAACATTTACTTATATCCTTCTAAAATAAAAATTAAACAACATTTATGTAATTACAGATTTACAATTATAAAAATGCTACGGAGTCTCGACTTACATCAGACTGAAATCTTTAAGATCATTGATATATTGACTAAAATAAAATATCGTGTAAAGATTCTTTCTGTACTTTGACACTATTGATGTATCGAAGGCTATCAAATATGACAAACTGTGTCCTAAAAATTAGTAAATAAAAAGTAGATTATAGACTAATAGATTTATCAAATAATTTGTATAATTACCCCCTGAATATTAAAAAAAAACTGTATTAACAATATTTTCTTTCTTTCAGTTTCTCTGTTATTGGTACCACACCTCAACTCACAACACAAGCTAAAGTTGGCAAATTCTTGCCGACACTTGTGGGTTCTAGCTAAACCGAATTTCAGACACTAGACAACTTACCTTGAGCGCCTCAAACTTTCAAATTGTAAAGTTATTGAATATGTTATTAGTATTTATTACAAACATCGATTATATAACTTCTAACGAGCACTCGCGACTTCGTCCATATTAAATAAGAATACTTAATAATTATAAAATGTAAACTATTACCACCTGGTGGAGAGTTATAACAGATAACATAAAACCTTTTCCGACAAAAAAACATACAGGTATACCAATTTAAGAGTGATCTGTGAATTAGTTTGAATTTATTGGTCTTAGATACCTTAATACCATAATTATAATACGACTTACCTTTCGAATTATCATTCAAAATCAAAAATACTTTATTAAATTTAGGCTCTGAGAAGGCGTTCATGAACGTTGAAACGACCACCGGTTCAGACAATCAACCCAAACCTCGAAAAGAACCGGCAACAAACTCGATCTGGTTTATCTTTTCACTAGCGGGCCCGGGCAGACGTTATCCCACCCTGATTATTAAAAAAAATCTTGACAAATTATATACCTTATAACCTTGCTCATGAATCACTTTATCCACTGGTGAAAACCGCATCCGGTGAAATCCGTTCAGTAGTTATTGAGTTTAACGCGAACAAACAGACAGACAGACAGACGCGTTAAGGGACTTTGTTTTATATTATGAAAATGTTATACGTAACATAGCACTACATACTTTGTAGACACATTCAGTTACATTCGTATTTGGTGGATGCACAGAGAGAGGCGTCATTTCCAAACGTCACCATCGTTCACATATTGATCCACGCTATAATAGTTTTTATGCATTAAATCGCGCTTAACATGGTGCTTGAACTTACTATGTGGCGAATCGGTAACGTACTTTGGGACTTTATTATAAAATCGAATACTATTACCTAAAACTCTGTTACGGGTCTTAAGTGAGCCTTAAGTATTCTAGATATTATAGCTCAGTGATCTGTGAGGGCTTTCGGTAAAGCAAAATATTCTGATAAAACCGGTGGTACAGTTTTTTTCTAAAGCTCGACTAATTGACTACCACTTTCAAGTAGAAAATCTGTCGCCAAGCGTATATAGGAGTGTTCTAGTAGGTGCACTCCAGAGACAGTCGTTATCTAGTCTTAGCGTATTATTTAATATGAAGTCAAATTGTTACCGGACGTTATATATTTAAAAAATCGAGGCATTCATAAGAACTGTCGATAGAAGTGAAAACACAAAACAATAAAATCAATGTGTTCTCTTTTGAATGCTCATATTAATTATAGCGTGAATGACAGACAATATTTAAATTTCAGAATTTGCTTATTGAAATTATTAGCATTAGTGTGGTTTTCATATCTATTAGCAATCGGAGCAATAATTATATACATTTTTATAAAGTTTATCAATCAAACTTATGATCTGCAAAATATTATAAAGAGGTAAAGTTCGTGAGTTTGTGACGTTATAGAGGGTAAACTCGTGGAAGCAGGAGGCTAACGCCAAGAGGCAGATACCCCCGCCTCCTGCACCCGTATCAATGGAGCCTCCCACGCAACAGTGGGAAGAAGCTCTCGCCGGGGCCGTCTCGCGCCTCGAGCGGTCCCTCCAGACGTCGTTCAGCAAAATGCTGAACGTGCGTCTGAGTATGCTGCGTGGGGAAAGCAGCGCCGCATTTTGGCGGCGGCGCGGCGGTAGGAGCGGACTTATCGCTGCCGAGCGTGGTTTCGGCCAAGCTCGGCAGCGAACAGGCGTGGTGAGCGATGGCCTCCTTCTGCGAGGAGGTAATCTCGCAGACGGAGGCGGCGGAGAGGGCCCGAGAGGTAGACCCTCAAAGTGGCCGTCACCGTCAACGAAGGACAGGCGGGAGGAGGCGGCGCTTTGCCCAACTCCTCCCGCCACCGTAGCCAGACCTGAGGGGATGGGCCGAGGGCCCACCTCCTCATTAGCTCATTTATTGAGGAAGGTTATATCATCACGCTAAGACCAATAGGAGCAGAGCACCAATGAAAAAGTGTTTTTTTTTTCTCTTGAGAGCTTCCGCTGCGCGTTAGCGTTAGCCCAAAGTAACTATTCCACGTGGACGAAGTCGCGGGCAGAGGCTAGTATTACATATACGCAGACCCTTATACTACACGTCGCTACTCTGACGCAAACCACGCAAGCGCAATACGGCCGGTCATGCTTACGTAGCAAGTTAGAATGCGAAATTATAAATTTATCACTTGTCAAAGAAGTTTTAACTTCAAAAATATAAATTCTTATATATTAAAAAAATAACAACGTCTAGCGTAAGTTAGGAAATTCTTATCGAGCTCCCTCGGCGTGACTCGACGAAAATTAAAGTCAGGCAACCTAAGTAAGCAATTAAGTAAGCAAAATAAACTGAACATAAAATAGCAAGTCCAAGTATCCTTGACTTAAACAGTTTCTGGAATTAAACTCACCTGAGCTGTTTAAATGTTAGCGAGAAATCGGAGGCTAGCTTAAGTCAACAGGAATTTAATGTTGCCTAGTGTATCGTGTGGAAATAAAGAAAAGATTTCTAGATTCTTTTTTTTTATTGAGTTTAATTCATGATAACTAAAGTTCGGAAAACACTGTTATATATAATAGCTTCGATCGAAGTTATTATTGATCGAAGTATAACAGACATAATTATCATATAATATCATTATAACGGTGGTAGAGCCACGCTGAAACTATTATTGGTTTCAGCATGAATGGGTCGGCTCGCCCGGGGTAGTACCACCCTCTCATAGAAAACCGACGTGAAGTAACAGTGCTTGCATTGTTGCGTTTCGTTCGGTCAGTGAGAGCGCCGGAGACCCATCTCCCCTCCCCTCTCCTCTCTCCTCTCCTTTTCCCTCCCCTAACCCTTCCCTCCGAAAGATGGCAACGCACTTACGACTCCTCTTGGGCTGTTAGTGTGCATGGATGGTGGTGATCACTTAACAGCAGGTGACCCACCTGTTCGTTTGCCACCTATGACATAAAAAAAAGACATAAATACAGCCTATAAAGCAAACATCCAGATTAACCAGGTCTATTTAAGATTTTATTTTTGGCCGAAGCTCTAGATTTACGTGACTTTTTGATTAGTGACATTTTTGTCACAAATACAACATTGAGTGGTTTTATGAAACCACGAAGCAAATTAAACTTTTTTCAGATCATAAGCATTTACGTGAAGTTTGGAAAATTATTCGATTTTATTTTTATTAGGTATTAAAATCGCGTTTTCAATCTTAACTTAGTAATTGGACAAAAGGAAGGATAATGGGGAATCAATAGCACACAAGATATCCAACTATAAATTTTAATTTCATTCTGCGTATTAGAGTACGGCATACATAATAAATACAATCATCGGAAATAGATAGATAGATAGATGCATGTTAAAACCGAGCACAATATATATATTTAAATCATTTTAAAATGAAACATGGTCGCCGCCATATTGGCCTTAGCTGCTCTATCGAGCGCCTTTCACTCTACTCCTTTTACCTTTATACCGCGGCCAGTGACAGAAATGCGACATGCCATAGATGGACGAAAAAAAATGAGGCAATGCATAAAAAACATTTCACTTTAAAAAAAAACATATTTTTTCTTCTAAATTTGTACTAAGCAGAACTAAAATTGTTTAATATAAATAAGTACTACATTAAAATATTTTCCGTTAATCTATATATAAACTAGCGGGCCCGACAGACATTGTCCTGCCATGAAAACAAAAAAAAAACTAAAAGTTAACCGCAACACCACCTACCGGGTCCAATTTCATCAAAATCGGTCCAGCCGTTTAGGAGGAGTTCAGTGACATACACACGTACAGAAGAAATTTATATATAAAGATAGACAGTGGGGAAACGGTTAAGAACATCTCTCTTCTGTTTCTGAGCCGATTTTTTTCTATATTTTTTTTTTGTTTTGTAGCTATTGACAAGCTTTAGTGGTATCAATAAAAAAGTGGAGATTTTTTTCTTTATGGTTTAAGTTTGACCACTAGTCGAGCACTCGTGTAGTTAGACCGGTGATAATTACACATTATACGATACCGAAATTCATAGTAATCTTATATAAGAGATTTTGTTTTTTTTTATTTGTTTAAATTAAATGCGTTAGTCTCTGGAACTACCACTCAGAATTTAAAATATTTATCAAGAAAAATTATGACCTATAAAACATTATGTTGCGACCATCAGAAGCAGAGCAATGGAGTTAACACTATAATTAAGTAGTACGAGCGAAACGTGTTTCGCAGCGGCCGAGTGACGGACACCGATGTTAACCGCATACACCGAAAGAGAAAAAACATTGTGCATCTCTTTCATTTTCTCTTGAGGTTGTTTGTACTAGAGAATGAGTATGAAAAATATACCTAATAGATATCTTTTCAAAACTATCGAAATAAACCTAACTCCAACGTTAAACCAACGTTGTTTGTAGCATGTAGGAGCCCGGGGCGGTTCTCCATCGACTTCATACTTAGTGGACTCAACTGATCGGATTATTATGATGCCGCTTGTAAAATGAACTACATTTTATAACAATGGATGTTTAAAAATATCTATTTTATAATTGATAACTCCAGACACTATTTCATTAATCACCATGAAAGTAGATACTTCTAAGTGTATTTTTCAAGCAGAAAAATGTTTGCTATCCATGTATAACTATAACTCGCCACTAGGTGTCGCTGAACACATTAAGCATTGAGGCACTCGACAAAACGTAAACATTTGACGACTGGAGTCGAGGATACACGAACATCACCGACCCAAGCGCACTTGATGTCAAGTCGAACCGAGTAAACGTCACCAACACGATCGTGATGGATCACTTTCGTCTACTGTTTAATGCGTCAAAAGGAATTTTCACTTCAAACAGAGATGTAACTACGAATGACAATTAACTTTTTACTTGTCATGAAACATCAACTGATTTTATATTTTTATAGGGAAACTCTTATACGTAATTTTTGACATAACGTTTTCGATTATGATTTACTGTCTACAATGCTGTATAGTCGATGGACGGTAACGTATCGACCTTTACATAACAAGCGTACATGGTGTCTCTGATTTGTACACAACGCTGTACGTACATATATAACATTCTACCGTATCTGATATTCCATTATATTTCAATCTAAAGCGATTATGTACTAAGACTATGAAGTAGGGGTGACATCATACTTTAGATTTCATTTACAGTCTTGAATACTGTAAGGAAATCTGTTAAATATTACGAGGAGGAAAACAAAAGACTATAGACTTAACAGTAAAAAAAACGGCTGCTAGCGTGATATTCGTATGAAACATTATTCGCATAGGCCTACACTTATGCCGTACATTGAAATAAGTATAATTTTTAACAAACCAGAACGAAAATCACTATACATACACAAGTATTTATTTTATCAATCGTAGAATACCATATACTTACCGTGTATAAAGTTTCATATAAATTGGTCAAGTCGTTTTCGAGTTTAATCCACATACAGATCAAACTCATTTAATGTTAAGCAATTACTTAGAAGCATGTTTCAAAGATGTCAGACAGGTTTCTCATTATTCATAAGAATCTAGGTAAATCCTTAAATAACTTTAGCTGAGAATAAACAAGATCGATAAACGAAAAAGCCCGTGTTTACTTTTATCGTCTGACGATCTTGTATAATGTTTACCCAAAATAATTAATTTTTAATTACACTCGTACACTTAAGTAGGATTTGATTCGATTCTTTGTTGCTATGAAAAGCACTTAGTATATTTTATTTATGAAACATATTTATTCTTTCGGTGTTTAATATCAGTGCACGATCGAGACTTGGTAAATCCATCATGCAATTTAATATATAAAGCATCTAAAATCACGTAGAAATTAATATGTTCTAATATTAACCTCCATTTTACTTAAATTTTATTATTATTACTATCTTGTAATTATTTCACGTACCTATAAGGGGCTAAAAGTTATAGAATAGTATTTATGTAATATATTTCTTAGCCTCATAAAGTTTTAAAATCCTACACAGATTTCTAAAATCGAACAGATATCCTGAAAATTTTTGTTTGTGGGTTATTTATAGTTATAAATATACTTTCACTTTAAAAACCAATACAAATTCTCTTTAATAGCAAGTTTTATAATACAACAATATGCAATACCAAACTTGTAGATACGTTCAAATTACAAGCACTGAAACTGGTAACTCGGTAAGGATTGCTGATATGGCAACCGTTCTCGAAAATCTGTGCAACCGTTGCTGACAGCCAATACCCTCGGGATTTAAATACGGGCACAGAATATATATCAGAGCTCGCTCACTTTTGTTCACGAAAACAAAATTCTAACACTCAGTGAACTTCACAAGTCAACGTTTGTAATTAGAAACCAGCAAGCCTCGGTTATTATTCCCCGTGGAAACAACTTGTATCACTATGCAAAACTTGTCGGTGAAGCAATTTCGGTTTGTGTTGGCACAAAATCAAAAATATTGTGTACAATTTAAGTTCTTAAGAAAGTGCTTATAAGCGTTGATAGACTAGCACCAGTCCGGGCAAATATCTAATTATATAATAAATATCTTTGAGAAAGAGATGGCAAGAAACTCTATCAAATTTATCTTTTTTTTTGCATATGTAGTACAGATTATTCACACTCGTTTGTTATTACTTTTAGCAAATATAGAATATATAAAGATATATGAGCATTGCTTACTTTTGCTGACCAGGGGAAGGGAGTGGTCATAAATTACAAAAATTCTACTTCCGTATTAGTTGAACGGCCCCCCAGTAAATATACTATGTAATACCAAGAAGAATATTGTACACGAGAGGGCAAATATGTTCGATAACGGTCGTCGTTAAAATACCGTAGAATATGAGTAAAAGTAACTCAATATTTACTTAACAAAATGTATTCCATAAACAATAGCAAAAATAACAATACGTACTTACATATATACTTTATGCAAATTTTAAAAAAAGATTAATAAAATGCAATTTTGCCCAAGAATCTATATAACGAAGGCGAGCATTAAGAATCGACTTTTGAATGTTTAACTCCAAAGAAATCACAAATATTAAGAGACGTAAATAATTTACCATCGGTCATACGGCTACTCTAAGCTAACATTATACATATAAAAATAATCCTGTTTGTTTATTATCCATTCACGACTAAACCTCGGAACCATTTATCATGAAATTCAATACTGATATTTGGAGCAGGATGAAGGTAACCTTTAAATCTGAATAAACAAAGAAGAGCACAGATGAATTCATGTGGAAAACCTAGTATAATATTAGTACAGTAGTAACATCTGTTAACATGTTGTCCATTGTCGTTGAATAATGGCAAAAATAACTAATTAACGAGTAATCGGTAACTGTGTCACCGTCAGACAAACCTGCTGAATTCCCGCAAACTGTGAAAATGACGTAGGGACCATATTACAATGCATTCGAAATTCCAAACCACAATCTCGCTTCAATCTAACAACGTAACGTACAGAGAGATCTGGCTAAACAGATTTCAAAGTGACAACTGACTAGCCAACTAGTGACATTTGAAACTATTAGTTGGATATATTGTGAATCGGGTTTCGTTATGAATCATTCAAATCAGTGAACAAATGGTAAATCGTATACTTTTTGACAAATATAACGAACTAAATAAAGAACAGAAACAGAACTAAATAAAAAAATAAAGAACAGACAAATACTGATAATATTTACAAGCCAGGCTGAAGAACTTCTCGGCAGAAAATTCATAAGACAAAGAACTCTCCTGATTCCAATGTTTTAAATGTATATACTTGACTTCACTACTCCCATTTCAAACACAGATGAAATATACATCTGAAATTATACGTTAACTAATATTCTTGTTATATAAACACACCAACAGATATTCTGTCAAGTCCGGTGAAGCTATGAAGGTCCATCATGCCAATAGAGTTAGTCAGTTCGGAAATAAAAGAACAACTTTGAAAATATACTTATTGTACATTGATGAGTAAAGAAAATTGAAGCTTGGGATACGATTGCATACAATTGCCCAAGCAATGAAACATATTATCCAGTTCACATATACATATACTCCTGAGTAATATGAGTAAGTATTCACTACAACTATAATAATATTTAGACAAGCAACATTTTAATCATTCAAATGTCTTGCACATAATGGCAAAGCTGTGGGAGCTTTGCATTCCATATAATCCATCAGATTTATGTTAGATTCAACAAAGTAATAAAAGATTCCAAAATATACTTCTAATCCGGAACATTATATTGTTCTGAAATTTATACGCACAAATTTCAAATTCATTTTTGCGGTAACAATAATATTCGTAATTAAATCATCTAATATAGAGTTATTACCGAATAATGCGATGGAATCCTATCTAAATACAAGCACTAAACGCAAATATTCATTAAATGTTAAACAACTAACCTCACCAATGGAAACACCGGCACAGACGCCTATATTATACGCAAATGTGTAGGAAATACCAAACCACAACGCCTTTTCAATAATATAGTGAATACGTTAATAGATTTCACCTATTTGATACTGAAATACGAGAACAATGTTAATATCTGAGAGACTAAGACATGTTTGGTAAATCTTCTTTTGTAAATTAATTTATTTTACTTACACACACAAATATATTAATCAATATCAAAGACAGGTTATTTATACTGGTTATAAGTGTTTAATCATGAACATGACTAAAATTAAATGACAATGTGATATAAAATATTATAACGCTAAGCCGAAGGGAAAATTTAATCAAACGCAGCTGCGAAACACACCTATTGGTTCTTGCTGACACATTTCAAACTTCAGAATGTTAGATAATAAGTGCCAATATAAGCTTTCGCCATAAGCTCCAATAATTTAAAATTGAGATTGATGTCCCTAATTAATTTATTGGATACAATCCTACAGGAAGATAGAGCATTTGAAAGAAACCGTTACTAGCTAGACGACATTGCATCGCATTTGTAACAATTAACTAAGTAAATAACAATCTGTAAATAAATATATGTATAATATATTTTACACTAATAATTATCTTTCTTAATTAAGTCAATGGTAACTTTTCAGATTTATACCTCAGGAATATATAGATCGCTTTAGAGCACATCTTTGCACATTGTTGCTAATTAAGACATTCTCGACAAATATAAAAAAAACTAGCTGTAACCGCAGCTCCGCACGCGTTTCTTTTTAAATTGTATTAAAGAAATATACAATTGTGAGACCATGTACAATTATAGAAATGCTCTTAAAACAATTATAAGTACGACACGCACGTCACTTATAGTAACATGTAACGTATACATTAGTTATATAAATACTAACAGTGTGTGAAATGAGGTTTATCATCAGCAACATATTTGAAACCTTAACTCACCATCGAACTAATGAAACAATGACTTAAAGAGGTTATTATAATGATATAATATGCCCAAATTGTCAATAAGTAATACGTTTATGATCTAATATTTTATTAGTAAGACCCCTTCTATCTTCAAAATCACTATCAATAATTATAATGTTGAATTGAAAACAATGAATGAGCTGACGTCTTTAAATCTTGTATAAATAAATATAAATCAAGATATAAAACTTTTATCTATCTAAGCAGTTTTTAATATTCGACAGTTTAAATAGTACTCATTGAACTCGATACAATATTCTTATATGTATGTTACTATGGTTATTGAGTTATGTGCACGAAAACGTGGTAATTACAAAAAAATCGCAGCCAAAATGACCAAAAAGATAATATAATTTAAATTACATACATAGATACAGATATATGAATTTCAATTATATTTATACTTGGAGTCCAGTAAAATGAAAATCTTATGCACATGTTTACAGTGAAAAACATATTTTTTGCTAAATTTCATGCGGACGAAGTTGCGGGTAACTAGTCTAAAATAGAATAACCTAAATTACTTCCTATAAGGTCAGCTATTCGCCAGTGAAAGTCCCATGAAAATCTGTCAAACCGTTTTGGAAATAGCACTGCAGGCGAAGCCACGGTTAACAGCTAGTCTAAATTAACATAGACTAAATTACTTTTTATAATGTCCTCTATCTGCCGGTGAAAGTCCTGTAAAGAACGGTCGAACCGTTTTGGAAATAATTTGGAAATAGTACTGCGGGCGAAGCCACGGTTAACTGGTTGTCTAAATTAAAAAAGTAGCCTAAGTAACCCACTGTAATTTTAGCTACCTCCCAGTGAAATTCCCAGCAAAATCGGTCCAGCCGTTTCGGAGCTTACACGGAACAAACAGACAGACCAACAAAAATTTTAAAATAATTACTTTTTGTTATCATTAGCTTGTATACTTTCATACCCAATCATTAAAATATTGTTATTTTGATATTACATATAGACACTTCATTTTTATTATATAGTATAATATTATTTATTATATAGATATAGATAGGCTTTGACACAGGTAAAAAGTTTATTTTCCAGATCAGTCAACAAGTAATATTAACCAGTGGATATTTCTCGAATTTTTTGCTATTGATTCGTTGTTTCTCAGAATAATACGATGTTAAGATATGAGATATCTATAATCTTTCCTGGGCCCTCAGTTCGTTCGTTGTCTTGGCAACAAGTTCTATCGTACTAACGAATGAAAGCTTATTTTATTTTTCCCAGATTAAATATACAGCGTTGTACAATCTAGCGTAATAAAAGTGTCCGTTTGCAAAAAACTCCTAGCTATATTAACGTATCCTACTGAGTACTTGAACTGTACTTCTTATGCGAAGTCTCAGAAAAGGCAATTTGAAGGAATAATTATGAATTATTATTAGAGTATTCAGACAACGCGTCCACTGACTTGTATTGGAAATGTTAATATTAGACACAATAACAAATTGGGAATTGCATGTTTCAGGCTCACTAAGACAAATAACAGTTTTTTTAGGTAATAGTATTTTATAAGTTTTATAACAAAGTCCCAAGGCACATTATCGATTTGCCGGATAGTGAGTTCAAGCACCTTGTCAAGCGGGCTTTAATGTCTAAAGGCTATTTATTATAGGAAGGAGCAATATGAAAAATATAAAAAAAAATTATCCGCTAAAAACGAATATAGTAACTTTGTTTGTATATGTATCATGGAAATGTAAAACAGATCGAGTTTGCCAGTTTCTCTCGATTATAGGGTTGTTTCTGAAGCAATGGTAGATTTGACGTTCATGAGCGCCTTCTCAGAGCCTAAATTGAATAAAGTATTTTTGATTTCGATTTTGAATCATTCAACAGTCAAAAAGGTACATTTTGATGAAATCGTGCAGAGTAAATGCAGAGTCCTAAAAATACTCAATGTGAAATGATCTTTGAAGAAACCCGGACTTACATACAATAAAAATAATGATAGTAGCAATAAAACAATCTGAGATTGGAGAGTATTCTGAAGTTAGAATCAATAAAAAAAATTATATAAAAATACCGGTACATTCCATATCATTCTGTAAACATATTATCTGTGGACTCACTCTTAAACATGAGATAAACCACACATTTTTTTAATAACACAAAAACCATGTTAAGTTTAGGTTAGATTAGGTCTTCCTTATTCTTTTGAAGCCTTTATTTTCATAAAACATTTTCACAAACACAATAAAATATACAGCATCTTAAACACTAATAAATAGAAGAAAATCTTTTTTTTATAAATATGTTTTTAATTATTACTTTATTTTTAAATAACTTATACAATTCGCGAGAAGGTAGCATTTATATTCGATAACAAGTAAATTAATGTAGCGATATAACATAATTATAAATAGAATTTAATTTGCCACTTATTAACTGCGCGTCTCGTGCTAATTATCTCAAACATGGTGTAATCAAAGACATCAGAAATTAAATTAAGAAATTTCCGCTACGACTTCCGAGGGTCTGATCAAAAGTTTGATCTCGCTTTGAAAATACGCGCTTAACGTTACTCGTATATCCATTTCCATCCATTATCCAATGTTATCGTATTATTTAAATTGTCGTTTCTTCTCTGAAAACAAAAAAGGTACCGAATTCTGTCTGTTAACTTTTCTCTCGAGTTATACTGTTTTTTTTAAGTAACTTTCACGGTCGTCTAGGGCACATAAAGAGAATAATGTCGGTGAATCGAATACTTGTAGAAGGGTCAACTTGACAAAGGGATAAAAAATAACCTTCATTGTTCTAGAAATCGACCGTACAGTTCCGAAATGAGATTCCCTAGAACACGGGCGACGTGAATATGTAGAATATTTTTTTTACAATATATTTTTTACCTAGGTTTCTATGTTGATAAATCTGTAATTCTATATACGTAGAGTATTACTTTGTTTCCCAATTTCGTTACCGATTTTACAAGAAACTTATCACGACTGCGACAATAAAAAAGTTGTTCATTTATCAGTCTGCATATTTGTATGCTGGGATTTAATTTAAAAGCGATTTAAATATTGATTATTTTTATTATTTTTTGTAGACGTGACTTCACTACATATTATAAAACAAAGTGCTCTGCCACGTCCCTCTGTCTGTCCGTTCGGGATAAACTTAAAAACTACTGAACGGATTTCCATGCTGTTTTACCAACAGTTAAAGTAATTCCTGAGGAAGGTTTAGGTATATAATTTGTCAAGGTTTTTTATCAGGGCGAGACAATGTCCGCCGAGCCCGCTAGTATTATATAATCCAGTTAACTCAGTTATTCCATTATGAGAATCATCAATCATATAATACTTTGAAATTCGAGAAATAATAAATATTTATTTATTCTCAATCGTTTGCTATAAAATCTCGCACAGAAAGAGTACATTTAATGCCAAAATGGTCGGCCTGTAGTAATTAATTAACAATCGCACTTTTCGAGATCCTAAAATATGAGTTAGAATTATATGATGAAATTAATTACTACGTAATAAACGTATGCGGAGCCGTTGATACATTTTTTTTTATTATTAGAGTATTTTGTTAGCATATTATAAAAATAACTTAAATTTTCTTTTAATAGCTCTATATTGTTCTATAGAAATATTCCCTCAAATACGATCTCATCTTTAAAAACGAAACCATAAACCAACGAATTTCCAAAGTGATTTAAATTCACTTTCAAGTAATAATTTTTAATTATACGTTATTTTAAATTACTCAATCGAGAAAGTAATACAGAGCATTTGAGTATCTATGTAGATCTGTGAAATGACTTACACTTTGAAGCGAGGTTGATGATATCTCCGGACACCGCGTCGATGGGCATAGGTTTGATCCTAGCAAAGAAATCAGAGCTTTCGGTGCAGGAAAATATCGTAATGAAACCATAGCATTAGTAAGATTTTTTCTAAGACCGCCTGGCTAGTGATCTGGTAGCTGCAGTTGAGAGCCAGTCTGCTCTAGATTTGGAGTGTTTACCATCTTAGACCACGTCGTCATTTAACATCAGATGAGATTGTGTTCAAACGCTAAAACCTATAAACTATAAAAAAGTAAGTAAGAACGTACTATCTAGTGTATAAGCATTAATATACTTGCGATTTTTTTACACTGACATAAATTTAACAGATGCCTTGAAGGGATGGCGATCTGAGATCGATTAATCGATCCTCTAGGCCTCGATTTTTTCATGAATCAATACCACAGACAAGGAATCGAATCGATTTAAAAATTGTTTTTTTTTTGCGAAGAATCGCCATCATAGCGAGTGTTGGAGAAATTTACAATACTCTAATTGGATCCACTATCAATGTATCTACAATATGAAATGTGAACTAGATATCTACTTTCTTTAACCGAGCGTAATGTTTACGGAGTTGCATTAAAATAGAAAAGCATTTTTATACTTTATTTGCAAAAAACATTTATATCATATCCAAACATTTTTGCACCTGTTTAACTTATCGTCTCGGTTGTGGACCCTTATGAGAACATAAACCCTTCTGTCCCGTCCCGGGCTGGCGTTTCGCCGTATCTACTTAAATGCCTCTGCGGGGTGTACGTGCCGTCATTCGCTTTACGCCTCATTTCGTATGGGAATTCGTGTCACCTGTTTATCTCAGTTGATCTCTAAAAAGATTTCCTCATGAAGACTCTCATTTCAATTCTTTTTACAAAAGCTACAGGTAAATCTTTTTTATTAAGAATGGTGATTAGTAGGTCCTTGATAATGTCCGTAATAAGGTCCTTTTTTAGAATATCACAATTATTTACAGTATCTGTATCGGATACTGTAGTATAATAAATTTAGATTTCAATTTATGGATGAATTGAAATTTATAACATATATTATCAACAAAGCTAAAGGCCTGTAACCTAAGGTTTTAAAGAAATGGAAAAATCGAAGTGGTAAACTTAGTAAAAACGCAGTGATGAATAAAAGACGACAATACAATATTCAAACTGACACAGTTTTTGAAGTGAAACTTGTAATGCCACGGTAGGGAAAACTTTGCGTTACGTGCTACGCGTTATGTGTACGCCATCAAGCGTACTTAATTGAAATGAAGCATATATCTGTGTTTCATAAAACAACTATTTTAATATAGAGAGCGTATAACCAAAAAATATTCGCATTTAAGCTAAACATTTTACACCTGTTGTACTTATCGCGGTAACCCTAATTTTTCTTGAGTCAGTATCCGCCCTGTGCAAGGGACCTTTTATGTATCCACTAAAGTACCTCTGAGGGATCCTCGTATGATCTTCAGGTATACAACTCATTTTATATAACATGTCACGTGTGTAATCTTATTTTCACATCTGTTTTCCCGGATAAAGAATAACATTGAGGTAAAACTTTTTACTTTCAATATTTTATATGCTATAGCCGATATTGTAGTACATCTCTACATATAAAATATTGAAAGTACAAAGTTTTACCTCAGGCACTTGATATTCGTGATCATTGCAGCTTACGTCTATTAAGATTCAATTTAAAAAAAAAACGTCCGTAGTACTAACTAACGCCGGTCAGTAGTATATTGAACAGATGTGTAGGTTCTTAACGAATTATATTGGATATTGGTCATAGTCTGCATTAGAATTGGAATACAGAACAGCCTCCTTAGCTAGTTCGTCTACTCTTTCGTTTCCAGCCTCGCCTATGTACGCTCTGATCCATATCAGCTCAACCTATCTTCATTTACTCCACAATTCTGTAATTTTACGTCTTGCGGTAAATGCCAGGTGATAATTACAATCGTGAGTACTCAACGTCTCCTCTTAATTATTTTGTTATCAGTATTCGCGAATATCTCAGCTTGATATACAGTGGCGAAGAGCTCCAATTTAAACTTTTGAAAATCTTCCGTCCATCTTTCCGCATCGATAGAGTGGCTCCCACTTTCCCTGCTATTTTACTACCGTCAGTGTAAATATCTATGGCATGTTTACTTTTTTGGTGACCTTTTACCTTCAGTTTCTCTTCATATCTAATTTCTATTTCTTCTGTTGACTGTAAGGCCTCCGTATGATGTGGAGGTTCGGTTGTGCCAATAAGTATGACCAACCACACTCTACTCTGTTTTTTGGCGTTCATAGGTACAGTAGTGGTACTTGAACAACCTCTACATTTAAATCCATCTATCGAGTTATATTACACCATTTTATTGCCTATTAATTTATGTGATTTAACCTTCTACATAATCTAGTGATAACGACTTCATTCTCTTGTAAATAGTCTTGTTGTTTTATGAGAACTACGTCTTCTATTTCGATTGATCATGGATTTTTTTTATAAATTTGTCATTAACCTCTATCACCCTTTTACTAATTTTAGATACGATGATTATTTTTTGTTACTTAACACCCTTATGGAAAATTGTAACAATATAATACCCTGAAAAGTTATTAAACAATCAGTAAAATTCTTATCAAAACCGGTTAATCATATTGCATAGTTAGCCCAGAAAAAGACAAGACACTGCAATTCTATCTATACGAAAATGTATTTTATCATTTAAGTTATGAAAGAACGATGAAAACAAAATATACGTAAATGTAGTTCTGTTCTATTATTATTTCCTAAACCATGAAGTAGACAATTGATACTGCGAACCATTACATAAATTCTATATTATGTGAATAAAGAGGTCGGAATAACTCGAACGCAAGAAGTCTTTGAATAAAATAACATATGTATTATGTAAAATCATAACTTACTTCGCGTATGATTACTTTTACCGCTTCTTTTCAAGAAATTCTTAGAGCCAGTTCGATATAAAGGCTAAATGTAGGTCACCGTTATCTAATTTCATCGCACAAATTCATAAATATACAGTGCCGCATTTTTTCAACTTTATTGTTCAATCGACAACCCCAGCTGTTGCTCAAATAATAGATCAGAAATTCGGTTAGTTACATTCAATGTATTAAAGTACGGAGGTACCAACGAACCGAATTATTCATTGCCAAAACAAGATTTAAATAAAACTTTATAGTAATTGTATGGAAACAAGAAAAAGGCATTCACAATCAACCTCGGAGGAGCCTGACTACATGAATATTTTACAGAATTGAATATGAAAATAGGATTTTGTTTTGAGCACGTTCAACTCGCCTCCACAGTTTAACGTACATTATCATAAAAGACAACGTCTAACCAGGGTTTGCTAAATTTTAGCACTTGCCTTTATTACGTGAAGTTAACGAGTTTCAAGATTTTAGATGCTTTACATCAAGTACTAAATTATATTTCAAGTTTGGTTTACGTTTTAGTAATATTTTACACGTTTTCACGTAATGAAACTTACTTGTAATCAAAATCAAAAATACTTTTATGCAATTTAGAACGTAAGAAGCGCTTATGAATGTCATCGAGAATAACTGGCAACAAACTCGAACTGGTTTATCTTTTTAACATACTAGCTGACCCGGCCAACGCATTGCTGTGGCTGAGTTTTTACATGTTGAATTAAATTTATGACAAAGTATGTGCTTGGCGCCATCTATGAGATATCTATAACAATTGGTCCTACAGTTTTCTGTCAACAAACTAATTTAAAGCGCCATCTGTTCGATGCTGATGGAATTTACAATAACAATAATCAACATTGATAATCATTTAATTTGTAATAAAAAATATTTACGCCATTAATCGAAATATAATTATCCTACATCTCAAGTTGGACCAAACCTATCTTCTTCTATATCTATATACATATAACAAGAATGTAAAGCTAACATGTCTGTACTTTTTCGATTTTCATGAAAATAATTGTTACAGGTGTCTGGGAATAAGTAATACATTTCAATCTTTTATAGAAATGCCTCTCTGTGTGTCTATCTGTTTGTATAAACACGCATCACTGCTAAAGTACGGGGTTCACAATAAAAGCTCACCAAGAAAATCAACACCATCATATTCCCGAGAAAAACTTAGTCCTTGTTTCATTCAAATCAGTGCACTCTATCAAATGTTATTGTAATTTGAACGACGACGCGACCTAAGTACGAAAAAAAGGAGATACGTAAATGGACTTAATAGATTCAAATGATTTTATTAGTCGCTGTATTTTTACATTAAGTTCCACGCGGACGTAGTCGCGGGCACAGCTAATTATATATAAGTGTTAATCTTCGTGAAGATCGGTTGGGTAGATTCCGAGTTCATCGTGGACAAACATCATGCCACTGGATATTTATATATTTAGATTTTTACGAACCTACATAATTACAGATATATATATTTATATTCGTTTTTGGCGGATGCGCAAAAGAGGAGGGTCATTTCCAGACGTTACCGTACGTTCACATATTGAATCTATCGTATAATAATAGCTATTACAAATTAAAACCCGCTGGACATGGTGCTTGAATTCACTATCGTATAATATCTGGATTTTCAATATTTATTTTGCCATCTTGTTAGTTTCCAAGTCATTGCCTTGTAAACTTGACAGTATATTATGATACTATGATAAGACAAAAAAAAATGATAAAAAAGTGTGTGTATTGTTGTATAGTGTGTAAATGTTCCCTAATGTATTTCTAATTACTCTAGCAGCAATACTCTATAAAAGGCCGGCAATGCACTTGTGACTCCCCTAGTGTTGCTGGTGTCTATGGACGGCGGTGATCACTTACCATCGGGCGACCCGTCTGTTCGTTTGCCTCCTATAATATAAAAAAAAACACAAATTGAGCAAAGCAACAAATAAGGGAAATGTTCCTACTTGCCAATAATATCTGTCCCGTATATTTACACAATAGAAGATTAGTTAATTGTAAATATATTGTTGTATGAAAATCTTCCATGTGCATAAATGTTCGCTAAAGTATTTCTAATTACTCTAGCAGCAATACACAAATTGGGAAAAACAACAAATAAGGGAAATATTCCTACTTGCCAATTATACCACTGATTTATAGATTTTGAACAATCACTTCCCCACGGTAAACGAACTAATCTATTGTTCTTCTAGTCCATTGTCTGACTTTACTCAGTTACCTAGCTTTAATTCAATGGTCACATTTATCGACTTCCAAACTTTCCGATGCGGACTATGTTGAGAGAATTCTTTATACCTGGCCTTACGTAAATTAGGTTTATTATGTCTCGGCTAAGTAATTCGCTACTGAAAAATGTATGAGAAACTAGCAGCTCGACCCTGGTACTAACCGTTTTAGTAACAAAGAAAATGAGCATATGAAATGTAAACTGGAAGTCAACAATATGTTAATTCTGTCAATATTTTTCAAGACCTCGCTACTGTTTTTTTTTATCGTAACACAGCAAAGTGACTGCACTGTAAGCTCAGCACAATGCAAAAACAACGGCGACCACCGAGAGACATGCCCTCCTCTGGCGGGCATGCCGGCCTGCGTAAATGTCTCTTCACGTTACGCTTGAAGGACCTCATGTTATAGGAAGGAGGGAACACACTAGCCGGGTGATTGTTCCACAGCTTCACGGTACGGCAAAAATAAGATGTAGCGAACTTTTTAGTTCTTGCCCAGATAGGAGTTACCGTAAAACTGTGACTCCGAAGACCAGCGAGCGTGGTTCGATTGTGAAAAGGAGAGGAAGGGATTTGAATAACTCTTCTAACCTCATTTTTTCCCTACGATTTTTCAAACATTTTCTTTCATATAATTCTTATTCTAACAATTACAAACAAACAAACAAACAAACACAACAAAATAAAACTAAATGGATGCAGCCATTTTGAAACGATGATGCGCTTACATACATTTGGCAATTGATTTTTATTTATATAGATACGGATTCACTTAGGGTCATTCGAGTATTACGCACAGATTAAACCAGAACAGTTTAACAAAATGCTTATATAAATGTTTATGTAATCAGCAATAGAACCAGGAGGAGTGAGCAGTTAGAAATTACAAAAAATTGCTTAGGAAATACTTGAAAGAAAATACGGACATCTGAAAAAACACTAAAGTACAGAACTTCGGTATACGTATTGTTCAATTCCAATGGCGTTGGGCAGGCCACTTGGTCAGATGTGATGATGGCAGGTGGAGTAGGTTTAGGGCCATTCAACGAGGCTGCCAACTGACTATCAGTGGCGTCTAAGTACTGATCTGCACCAAAATGAAGTACTTTGGTCTCATTTTGGACAGGCGCTGGACCTTTAGCGAACATTTCTCCCAGTTGGTCCCGAAGATCACGCGAACTGCCTCGGCCCTGGCGGGCATCCTGCCCAATATCGGAGGTGCAAACGCTCGATCCCGCTCCTTGTATCTTGGAGTGGTGAGGTCCATGGCCTTATATGGAGCCCCAGTGTGGTACGACCCCCTGACAGCCAAAAATTCTGCTGTCCTGCGGAAACTTCACAGGATAATAGCTATCAGGGTGATACGTGGTTAACGCACAGTATCGTGCGATGCGGCGTGCCTACTGGCGGGCTCTCCGCCATGGGACATGTTGGCGCACGTACACGCCTTTATGTATAAGTGGCGCACGGAGAGATTTTCGCGGGGCGCGTCTATTTCTCCACGGGAGGTGGAGGCCCAGAGAGCTCTACTTCAAAGGGTTCTCTTGACGACGTGGAGGGATAAGCTGGTTTCAGCAACATTCGGCCTTTCCAGAATTTCGGCGGTCTGCCCACTCCTGGTGGAATGGGTTGAGAGATCTCATGGTGCACTCACCTTCCGACTGGTGCAGGTGCTTACTGGTCATGGCTGCTTCGGCAAATAGTCGGAAGGGAACCTACCCCAAGATGTCTCCTTTGTGACGGGTACGATGTTACGATACCTTAACACGTCTTGGAGGAGTATCCCGCTTGGGCCGACGACTGTGAGGAGCTCACAGCGATAGTGGGCGATGACCTCTCTCTGCCAGCAGTGATCCGTTCCATGGTCGGTAGTGAGAGGGCATGGAACGCTGTCGTGAGCTTCTGCGATGGCGTAGTCTCCCAGAAGGAGGAGGTCGAGAGGCAGGGTGAGAGGACTGCTGATGCTCCTGATGCTCGACGCGGTAGAGTCGGCCGCAGAAGCCGCAGAGGGGGTGCCCTTCACCAACAAAGGCCTCCCTAACTAAACTCCAGGCGACATACGCGGGGGCGTCTGTTGCCGCAGAATGGAGTACCCGAGAGTCGAAGCACGGCTAGCCGCAGCTTCAATAGGAAGCAGGAGGGAGAGGAATATCTCCTCTCTCGAGACAAGGGTCCCCGTCCGCACATCTACGGGTGACCCAGGCGCGCGACCAGGGCATCGATGCATGCTAATCGTGAGCCCGTACCCTGGTCTACATACGCGCACAAGCGGCCTAGGGGTTTTAGCCGGTAAAAGTCCGGCATAACCCTGTCACTGTCCCCCGACAGTGGGAGGTGTATCCCATGCAAGATTTCCCCTAGTAAAAAAAACAAAGGTGGAGTAGGTTCCTGACCGAGTAGTAACTAAGAGAGGGCAAGCGAAGTGTAGTAAGACCAAGGGTAAGATGGGTCGACGGCATTAAATATCTTGTGGGAAAAACCTGGACAAGACTGGCATAGAAAAGAAAAGAATGGCGTAAAAGGAAAGAAAGATAAGACCTCCAATGGGTCGAGAAGAGCTGTTTAAGATGATGATGATGAATACTTGAACAGCACATTGCCCTAACTTGCGTAGATCGAAATGTAGAATGTTACATTTCAGTGATGATTAATCTAAAATCGCTTCAGTTCAAAGGCGAAATCACTCGCGTATATTATTATCAGTGATAAAATAGAATCAAGATGAATAGATCGCTGAGTGAGTGTAACAACGAATAATTTATTAATGCTAATGAATGTTTAATGATGAAACACTTAAGTGGCTGCTCTCCCATCTCTCTGTGACTTTCAAACGAGCCTACTTCAACATGTTTTATTTATTAGACTCTTCTGATTTTATACCTTTGTTATTAAACATAAAAAATATGGCTGATTATACAGAGATTTTCTTTAGTTACGTGTATCATATTTATACAAGACGTACTGAGAAATTTAGTAAATAAGACACCAAATACCGTGATAAATTGGACATTCCACGCAATTTTGATATGGGATTCTATACCGCATATATTAATAAAGGATTACAGTTATTCAAAGGAGTTTCTCGCAATGTTAATACCAATCATATAACGGATATTAGGTTGTCCGTTATTTACTAAGCTAGCTTTTTTGACCTAGGTATCGTACAAATTATTAGTTTTTAGCCTCAAAAAAATTAAGTTTGAACAATTTGAACGATACCCAAGTGAAAAAATCGAAGTCGGTTTTTAATAAATAACGAACAACCCTAATGGATATATTGTTCATGTGTGCATGCATTATTGAGACATGAAAGGTTAAGCGCCCTAAAGGTTTGAACTTCTACTGAAGATATATGAATTTCCAAATTTACATTTATTCTTACTTACAAAGAAATTCATGATAATTAAATCTCAATCTCCCTTAATATAACTAAACGAGCTATTAGTCAGAACAAATGGTAATTAGATCCGGTGTAATATGCCCGGAACTTCTTATCAGGCAAAAATTATTGCACGCGAAAGAAAATTGCCGCGGTTGAGATCCCGAAAAGTACCAATTAAGATATCCGGGATTACAAATCGATGGATGCTTTACGTGAATACCGTCATCTATTTTAACAAGGCTCTTCATCTTTCACCAGGTGTCGGTTCTTATGGAGATAAGTGGAAAAAATTATGGTCTATGGTAACCAAAAGGTTTTTTTTGTAACAACATCATCTTTAGTGCAATTTCCATGAATATATATTTATTTTATCATTTTTCTTCATATATACTTAGCCTGGCCATAAATACTGTTACAATTATATGTAATAAATAATACATTTGAGTTTGGCATCTGTCATTTTAATATGATTATTCACTGAGTTTTCTCATTTTCGCGCCCAATACATTGTACAATATTTTGCGATATTAAAATGGAGTGGGGTGATAAAGAGAACCGAATCGCTGTGATTGATTGCATTACACAAAGTAGGTATGGAGCCAAATGCAATATCTAAAACTCTCCATACGCATGGTATTAGTAAAATGTTTATGCACTGGGCTATTAATAGGTGCAAGGAGATCTCCTCTGTTTCTGACAGAGAAAGATCTGGCCGTCCACGTAGTGTTCGTACGAAAAAGGTGGTCAAAGCAGTAAGGGAAAGAATTCGACAAAATCCTGTCCGAAAGCAAAAGATTTTATCTCGGGAGATGAAGATAGCACTATGTCGCGTATTTTAAAATATGACTTAGGACTTGCACCCTATAAGAGACGTACTGGGCATTTCTTAACTGATATATTTAAAAAGAATAGGGTGGTAAAATCGAAACTACTACTAAAGCGGTACGCAAAGGGAGGTAACAGAAAAAAATAGTTTACGGATGACAAATTTTTTACAATTGAGCAATATTTTAACAAATAAAATGAGTGTATTTATGCTGAAAGCTCTAAGGAAGTTTCCCAATTAGTCAACAGAGTGCAACGTGAACGCTATCCGACCTCAGTGATGGTTTGGTAGGGTATTAGCTATGAAGGAATGACTGAGCCATACTTTTGTGAGAAAGGTATCCAAACATCGGCAAAAGTGTATCAAGATACCATTCTTGAGAAGTTAGTGAAGCCCATTAACAACACCATGTTCAATAACCAAGAATGGTCCTTCCAGCAAGACTCGGCGCCGGGTCACAAAGCTCGGTCTACGCAGTCTTGGTTGGAAACGAACGTTTTGGACTTCATCAGATCTGAAGACTGGCCGTCGTCTAGTCCCGATCTTAATCCACTTGGTCAGTTTTTGAGAGTACGGCTTACTCTAAACGCCATGATAATTTGGAGTCCCTAAAACGATCCGTACAATTGGCAGTCAAGAATTTCCCCATATTGATAACTGGCCTCAACGTTTAAAGGACTGTATTGCAGCCAATGGAGACCACTTCGAATAAGCTTTTTATATTTTAAATTGTTTTATATTTATGTATTAAACTAAACACACGTAAAAGTTATAAATGGTATTTGCAATAGAATTTTTTTATTATGAGTAAAAAAAAAAAAAAAGACAAAATTGTGCTGCATTGCTTCTACTGTCTCAAAAAGGATTTTCTTTGGTGACCACGTTATCTTCAGCACAAATTCCATGAATGTGAATATATTCCGTCTTTATTACTTTCTCTTTATGTGTATTTTTGAAAGCAATTTTCATTATTGAAGATAATTACAGCCGCTATTAAAGTATTAACTATTAAGTTTCATGTGTTAAACATAAAACTGTCTACGAACTCGTTAATGCCAAAAATTTAGCGCAACATCAGACGTCTTTGCTTAATCTTACTACACTTGTATTACTTATATTATCACTAAACACAATTTTCAGCACAATAACGAAATAACACAAAATATCTAGACAAAAATATAACTTCGAGAAAATCAAACAAAAGTGGAAACTCTACTTGCATATTATTTCAACAAGCAATCTATATAAGGCATGGTATTTACATCCCAATAGATCGGTACCAGCATATACTGAGTGTAATGCTAACTACAGTGGAATATTCTGGCGTGCCGTGTTCCAAGACCGGTCTTATATCCTGTACTAGCTTACGCCCGCGACTTCGTTCGCGTGGATTAGTTATTTTAGGCTAATGCTAACACGCAGTGAAAGCCCTCAAAAGGAAAAAAACCCCGATTTTAAAACATTCTTCATTGATAATCCGCTCCTACTGATCGTAGTGTGATAACAGCCTGTAGCCTTCCGCGATAAATGAGCTATCTAACACTGAAAGTAATTTTGAAATCGAACTAGTAGTTCCTAAGGTTAGCACGTTCAGCAAACAAAGTATTCAGTTTTATAATATTAGTATAGAAGTATAGATTCAATAAGGTTGGTAGGCTATCTATATTCTGTTACATTGTATACAATGCACCTTCTTTTAACCTATCGCATTTCAGAATCAATCAGTCTAAAATTTAGTGGGTCAGCATAAACAGCTGACTACCGATGGGTCCCATAATTTACAACGTAGACTCTCTTCTAAACATAAATAGAAAAGGAACATACAGATATTCTCAAAATAGAACATCAAATATATTTAAGCTTATTTATATCCTTTTACGATATAATATTCCGTGCCCTGTCAAAAGAAACCTTCCTACGAACATACAACCCTTATTACTAAAACATAAAACCCAATATTCCATAAAATGTGAACAGATCTTATCGCTGGAGTAAATTGTTAAGCACTATATAGAGTTACTTTGGATAGAAATAAGTACTTTTGAAATACGATGATTGTGCTAAGGTTGTGATACCGAAAAGTGGACCCTAAAATTATAGCGGTATGTTTCAAATGACTCTGCTAATCTACAGCGTCGGAAAGGAGGTAAACAATAGTGATTTTAAGGCATTTAATGGAAGCCGGGTATATTAAAAGTGCTAGGCGTTTTGTAAGAAATAAGTCGGGAGATCAAAGATAAGGTAGTTAACCTAAAAATAAAGACTATAATTTATAATACGGTAAAAATTGACGGCTTGTATTGCGAATAAAAAAAACGTAGAATTTGATTAGTGATGTACCAATGAAATACTGACAAAGATATTTATGAACGATTGAAAGAGTTAAACACGGGAGACTTGATGAAAATTAATAAAATAAAATGCTTACTAATGTTATAAATACGAAGGTAAGTGTATTTGTTACGCTTTCACGCCTTAACAATTGAACCGATCATTATATGTTACGGACACATTCTCGGAGGTACAAAAAAGAACATAAACTATTTTTCATATAGAAAAAATATTCTGCCCTCGAGAGATAGGTTAAATCTACATTCACGTAAACGAAGCCGCGGGCAAAAGCTAGCGAATGATAATCAGCACCCGATAAACTTATATGCTGGAGAATGAAGATCTGGATGAATGAAGAAATGAAGATGAAATAATTATAATTAATTTGGGTACTTGTGTATTAAATGCACAGTTATTTTTTTCGCAAGTCTAATCTAACCTAACAAAAACGAGACAAAACTGTTATGTTTTAACTTAAAAGTCATCAAGTTGCATATATAAAAAAGCTGTATTTGTTTTGCAAGTCTAACCTAACCGATTTATTTTTCTCAATTTTCCCGTTTTGGTTCGGTTAGGTTAGACTAGAATTGTGAAACAAAGACAGAACGAGCCGGCCGCGGTAGCAGTCGGTGCCTAAAGATCCTAACAAAATATAACCTTTACTTCAAAACTGATCATCAGGCATCCCATTTTAACAATTTAGGAATCATCGCTTTGAGAATTTAACCCGTTTATGTCATAAAAAGCTTACATTTATGGAATTATCTGATAAAACGTACATTCAAAGAGAAAAGTCTAAAAACAAGAATGAAAAAATTCGAGTATTGATAATTTTTTTCTTATATTTACAGAAGCACCAACTGGAGCATAGCAAATATCTCTACATGACTTTATAATCATAATATTAATTTGATATTTCGGGTTTAGAATCGTTTAGATCAGCCAGTTTAAGAGTGTAATTTGTCAAGATCATGGCTTAAAATTACCTCAAGTAATCGTATTCTAATCTGACTCCCGTTTAGTCATTAATATGTAATGTAAGCAATAACAAATGGCTTGAACGTTGCATAAATAGCCATATTTATCTTTAAAATATAAAAGAGAGTACAAAATAAAAAACAAAGTAAAATGCACGATACTTTCATAAAATATATATACTTACTCGGCTTGTCCAAATCGCTGATAAACGCCTCTGTCTCCACGTAAGCATGGATTCCCGCGGCCAGCATCAACAACCAAAACACTCTACCCATATCCAAAATATGCACAAATATATCTATTCTGAAGCCCGCCATTACTCGATTTCACAGAGATAGTTACATTGTTTTTAAATTTTTCACATTGTCAATGTAAAGCGTAACCAGCCATAGTTTTTGTATAATATTCAAAGAGTTTATAATCTGACAAAATAAACAATACTGATTCAGTATTACTACTTTTACTTATGGAACATTTTACTATTTTTTGTAATGAGATTCAAGAATACGCGTCGATTGAAAAAATCACGTGTACGGAGTAAACAAACAGAGGATTCTGTCAGACGGATTGTAACGCGTCGACGACGTGCGTACGACGCTCCGCCGCGAGTCACACTGATCGAAAACCAATAGGCATGCGAGAACAATAGTTGAAAAACGAATATATATCAAATTTTTGAAATTGGAACTCACTCTAGTTGGTCACGGCCAATAGCTGTCGAATTTGAAAATCGAACGAACATCGACTGAAAACAGAAACGCTTCTTTTTAGGGTTGGAACACACGATGAATCTTTTTAAATATCGGTAAACGTTTCACAGAACATTTTCGTAATTTTATAGAATAAATTATTCAAGCAACATTTCACCTTCATAAATAGTATGTTTTTATTATATTTATGTAAAATTATTTCTTCATTTCATACTGTTCGTGAACTTTCATTTGAAATAAAAAGATAAATAGAGATAATGTGAACAAATAATTTACAGATAAACTGTTTAAAAACTGTATGAAACCTTCAAAAAACAGTAATAATAGCTACACATAGACAATATAAAAATTATTTTAGTAATATAATTTTCTGGTACATAGATTATTTGTACCAAACCATCTTGTTCTAAGACATCCTAAGTTGATAAGTGTCTCAGTTTGTTTTCTTTCAGGCTAATAAATATAATGAACTACTTATTGCTCGCGGCTTCGCTTGCATTAATGTACGTTTGACTTATCTCTCGGAAGTAGTACTTTTTTACTCTTTCTGTACCCCTAGCAACGTATGAGTAAAGTTTCATAATGATCAATTAAATAGTTAAGGCGGGAATGCATAACAAATAGACAAAGTCACATTCGCATTTATATTATTATTATACAGATAGACACGGAGATTGTCGGTGAAATCGTTCCTCACTATTGTCATCACAGTTCTTTTTATTCTAATTTTGACAGGGTTTATCGTTTTTATACAGGTGCCATATAAAAATGGATTATTATTCAATATATTACATTTCTTTAACATATAAAATGACTATCAAATGTCCGCGGGTCCGCAGGCGTTTTCTATACAGTTTATTTTCGACTTGTTATTATATTTCATTTAATTAAAATATAGGTACATTGTATGATTCTAGCAATTTTTGAATGCCATATACCTACTCCGTGCAAAATTTCTTCAAAATCGGTTGAGATTATATATTTATGTATAATGTATATACACATATATTTTTTGCATATTTTTATTACTAAAACAATCATTTATAATTCTTGTACCCCGTCAATAATGTACAAAATTTCATAAATCCGTTTATGTCGTTTGTGAGTCAAATCCGGGCATACAAACATACAGCACATTTTTTTTTATTTCACATTCATGATCAGTGAGTAGCTTTTATACCTATCACAAGATTTTGAAATTTTATAACATTATACATTTAAAGGAAGAAATAGCGTACTATAATATACGGCACGCTGTGATAACCGTTCTGATATTTGTCCACTCATGAAGTTTAGTATAAATTAATAACTACGTTTGAAGAAGCAAATTCCTGCTCTTTATTGTTAACAGTGACGTGCAGTTAGTCCTAAAATTTATCCAATGTATAATATTGTGTCCAATCCAAATCCAATGTGTCTAGTGTAATTTTAGGAGACAAAATTAATTTAGTATTGATACGTAAATTATACTATATATATGTATATTTATATAGCTTCACCGGACTACTAAAGCGAGCGCTTAAGGCACTCAGGCATTTTATTTGACAACTAGTTCAAGGGTGCACGGCACTCATCGGTTTGGGCTGTTGCCTGATACATGTAATTCGCGACTTATCTGAGCTTTTTTTTACGTAGGGAAATCCCTTATGGATACGTCACCCTCTCGGGGAGAGGGTGGGTTATGTCCGAGTCACACGGACTAAAACCCCACGGTGTACCGACAGACCGTTTTGTGGGGGCGGCAAGGGATCGTTCAAGTTAATCAACCTTATAGAGCCGCCCCCACGGTCCGCCCGGCGGAAGGTGACCGCCGGGCTCCTACCTATAGAGGGACAGACCGGGTACACACCGGCTGCCCCCCCTCGTCCGCCGGACCCGTGCAATGAGGAGATGGGCCCCCCGGCCCATCCCCTCAGGTCCGGCTACGGTGGCAGGAGGAGTTGGGCGAAGCGCCTTCTCCTCCTGCCTGTCCTCCTTTGGCGGAGACGGCCACTTTGAGGGTCTGCCTCGCGGGCCCTCTCCGCCTCCTCCTTCTGGGAGGCCATCGCTCGCCAAGCCTGTTCGCTGCCGAACATGGCCTAAACCACGCTTTTATTTTTTAATAATAAACTGTGTGACGCTTTACCTCTGTCACACCTGATGGAAAGTGAGGACGAGGCCTAGGAAGTAACGCGTTCACCCAGTAAATGCACATTCACTCTTCTTTT